>CM076577.1:461910950-462353873 GCA_034641835.2 Pinus albicaulis
ACGGAGATCGGATGCCAAAGTTATGTCCCCGGGAAGTTGAACCACCAACTTACCCAAACGGGGACCATAGTTTTGGCGCTTCATCTCCTAGGGTTTGGTTTTTGGACGTTTAGAGTTCTCCATTGTTTCTCAATAATAAATAGGCCCTCGAGCCTCATTGTAATACATTCTAGAGGTCTGTAGCCATCACATATCTTCTCAGAGATTCGCTACCAGCACCCTAGCTATTTTATTTCCATTATGCCTGTAAGCATATTTCTGTTATTTGATATTAATGATATGAAGCATTATTTCCACTGCATCTCTATGTTCATGGTTATTTCTATGTTCTATTGTGTTCCTGCATAAAATCTGGATCAGTGGTATCAGAGCGGGTCTGCTCTTTCTTTGTTTTTCTTTGCATGTCCCCAACGCGGTCAGGGTATAAGGAGTTAGGGCTCGATCTGGTTGACCCTTGCAAGATCAACCTCGAAAACCCCGATGACCTCCCATGGCCGAAGAAAAGAAATATGAGGGAGCAGGAGATCCTATCAAAATACTGCTCAAGGAGGCCCTCGAGAAACAAAGGAACGTGATGATGGATAACTTTTCTCAAATCCTTCAATGACTACCCACAAATGGAGCATCTGCATCCAACAGCCACTCTAGAGGCACCACTCCCTTCAAGGTACAGGTAAACTTTGATATTCCTATATTTGAAGGAAAAATAGATGCAGATGCCATAGACAGATGGTTAAATTTGTTAGAAGGGTATTTCTTGGTCCATGACTTCTCTGAGCGAGAAAAGATTATTTTTGCACTCCTCAAAGCCGCCTCCCATGTCAAATACTGGTGGGAAACCTACCGTGAGCAAGAGGGCGAAGGGGAACCCTCTCTGTTCTCAGCCACACCCACTTGGAATTCATTCCGAGACGGCATCAAGGAATAATATTACCCTGTGGGGAGCTATGAGGACAAATACATCCAATGGACCATGTTGCGGCAACAAAAGGATCAAGATGTGCACGAACTAACGAATCTGTTCCATACCCTACGCACAAAGTTGGGTATTAAATATTCAGAGAGACATTTGGTGCTCAAGTATCGCAGATGTCTGCACAAACACATTCAAGAGGAAATGGAGTTCCTCGACATTACATCACTTGGCACAGCATATCGCTATGCCTCCAAGATCAAGCAGAAATTTAAGCAGAGGAAGCGAGACTTTGGATCTGCGAATCCGAAAGGTGCCCCCGAACGGAAGAAAAAGGGGCAAGGCCAAAGCAATGCGACTTAGAAAAACACCACAAATCCAAAGAAGGACACAGGGAAGTGGTGTGAATTTCATAACAACCCCACTCACAGCACAAATGAGTGTCAGGCCAAACAGTATTTGGTGGCCGAACTAAAGGCACCTGAATAAGATGCATTTTCTGATCCTGAGTTAGAACTAGACAAAGGCAATGACAAAGGGAAGAAGATAATTGATGCGGATCCCAATTCCATTTTTGCCACCACCAAGATCCAGAGGGAGGGTCCAGAGGATACAGAGGAGGGGGAGCGCCTCTTCCAGTCGTAGATGTGGGTGAAGGGTTCTCTGCTGCAATTTCTCATCGATAGCGGAAGCCAAAAGAACCTCATTTCAGTAGAGGTCGTGAAGCGGCTCGGCCTACCAACCATAGCACACCTGCAACCATATACCATTGGGTGGCTCCACCCAGGGAGAGATCTCTGCATCTGCCAGCAGTGCTGCCTTCCGTACAGTATCAAGCCATTCACGGATGAGGTATTGTGTGTTGTTGCTCCTCTTGATGTAGTTGATGTATTATTGGGCCAACCATACTTGTGGAGGTGACATGTTGTGTATGAGTCTAGGCCTCATGCTATTATTATTACTTTGGGAAATAACTTGTACAGGATACCGGAGGTAGTACCGCCTCTTTTCATCTCTTTGACTACTGCAAAACAACGCAGTAAGATTGTTTCCCAAACTAGGAAATTCATTTTCCTTACAGCTCACTCACAGGGAAAGAAGAATATTGTGGCCACAACCTTGAAACAAGGCTCCCTTGCACGGCTGCAACAGATGGACAAAGTCATGGAGGAATACGAGGACATTTTCTCCTCACTCATAGAGGTTCCTCTACACTGTCAGGACAAGCACTTCATTGATCTGACTCCCAACGCACCACCGCTTGATGTTTCCATACATCCTGCAACTACACATACAGAATCCAAACATGTATTTTCTGAGGCTGATAAAGACACCAAATTTACTAAACGCATCCAGCATGTCCACCCGCAGGTCCATGACATCTTCAACACATCTAATACTCAGTTGAACAGAATTTTCCTCATCTCATGGAGGATCTCAACGCAATGGGGACCATTGCTTCCTAAGGATGGAGGAATGATCCAGGTGGATATTGATGGCCACCCACCTATCCCATTTGTACCAACACCATCAATTCTTGCATCTTTTCACATTCAACACAACTTACTATTTTTAGCAGTTTTTCGGGTCCTAAACTTATGGAGTCATTTTGAGGCCCTAAACGAACGTTTTTGGGAAAACAAAGAGCAATATGGGTCCATGGACCATGTTTCTCATTCGAAATTTTTATTCCTTGGATAGATCTTTCTAACGAGCTATTGAGCGCGTCAAACGGAGATCGGATTCCAAAGTTTCGTCCCCGGGAAGTTGAACCACCAACTTACCCAAACGAGGCCCATAGTTTTGGCGCTTCATCTCCTAGGGTTTGGTTTTTGGACGTTTAGAGTTCTCCATTGTTTCTCAATAATAATTAGGCCCTCAAGCCTCATTTTAATACAGTTCAGAGGTCTGTAGCCATCACATCTCTTCTCAAAGATTCACTACCAGCACCCTAGCTATTTTATTTCCATTATGCCTGTAAGCATATTTATGTCATTTGATATTAATGATATGAAGCATTATTTCTGCTGCATCTCTATGGTCATGGTTATTTTTGTATTCTATTGCATTACTGCATAAAATCTGGATCATCATGGCAAGGGATGCAATGATGGTATTTTCAAGGCATGACACTGCTTATTGGTCACAGAAAAAGACCCTCCAATGGGCGAGATGGGGATTGCAAGGACAATGACAAATTACTGTGTAACAGTATGTCAAAGACAATTCTATGTCTCATTCCACTTTTGTGACTCTTGTTACTGTCCTACTTCCCGTTACCTCTCTGCTATGATACCAGTACCGAGTTTTTGACCGCATTCCATCAAACTTCTGTCACCCGCCTTTTTTACCATGTCCAAGAATGGCGTGGAAGGAGGAGCTTGTGTCGAGCTCCTAAATTTGATGATTGTGTCTATATGGATTGGTTTTTTAGAACACTTTTTCCTTCCATTGGTAAAGATGTCATGTCTCACTTTCCTCAGACAGAGGAAGAAGCTCTCCAAGTCACGTTGAAATATGACTTGATCTACGCCCAATCTGGTTATGTTTATACTGATTTACCAGAACTTCTCAAGCCGTTGATGGTATCATTGGATCCCTTTCAAATCCATACACTCATCCTTCCATGGTTTATGTTTTTCCCTAGGGGGAGCAGCTCCTCCAACACTTATCCACCTCCTAGTAGCATGTATCCAGGTCAAATCTTGCCTTATGCATTTTACCAACTGCATCAACCAATGCCAGGGTGAGTTGTTGCTCAACCTTCTTACCCCAATGTTGCCTAACCTCATTTCTATCCTTATCCACAGCCCGGTGCTCTAGCCCCTCTAGCATTATCACCCTAGAATCTCATGCCTTCTCAACCTCCGCCACAATAGCCACTGCCTCCTCAAGGTCAGGTCTATGTGCAAAAGAGTGCAACTATTCTTCCTAATTCGAATAAAAAGAATAAGGGTAAAGGAAATCATAACCAACCACCACAGGGTAACCAAGGGCGCCAAGGTACTCAATGAAACGCACCCCAAGGGAACCATCCTAACACTACAAACCAGTAATGGGGTGATCATCCCAGGTAGAACAAGCCTCTTCATATGAACAATCCTTGTTCATGTTGTGGTTTCCATGGCCATTATACTCATGATTGTCCCCTTTTACCCCAGATGTGCCAGTTGTGGGAAGCACAACAAACATCTAGAGGATAGCAAGCCACTGCTTTTCTTCCTCCAAATACTACACCAAATCAACCAGTTGTGTTCACCAATCCTTTCCCTCAGTAAGGATATGTTGCTACCCAACCCCCTCAAGTTCAGGTTGCTCCTTAACCCCCATAGTCTGGTACCCCTGATTACCAGATTCTTGTAATGAATTGTGAAGAGGTCAATATTGTTGATGTCAACCTTCAGACATGGTTGCGCCAATATGACAAGCAACCCGCTATGTCTGCAACCGAGTCCCAAACCAAATTTTCCATAGAGTTCATTTTGACACCAAATTTTCCCTTACATATCCCTCAGCCTAAGGCAGAGGTTTTTCACAGGAACCCTAAAGGGCCATTATGCCTAAATTTTTCTTCTTCCATAGCCGCCCACACCTACAGCATAGTAGATGACTTGGGGAAATCGCCTACTGCCATGTCAATGCTGGAAGTCCTCTAGTCATGCCCATCTCAATGAAAATATCTAATATCTTCTTTAGGTGATGTGGATCCTTCATATGATCATTTAATTGTCTTTGATGTTGACAAATCAGAACATCCTCCCTTACCTTCATATGT
Organism: Pinus albicaulis; assembly: GCA_034641835.2. Taxonomy (NCBI): domain Eukaryota; kingdom Viridiplantae; phylum Streptophyta; class Pinopsida; order Pinales; family Pinaceae; genus Pinus; species Pinus albicaulis. The sequence continues at coordinate 461,915,639 of CM076577.1, forward strand.
TTCCTTCCTAATACCAGTCAAGATTCATAATACCCATGTTCAGAGATGTATTATTGACGAGGGTGCATCCACCTGTGTGATGTGCACCAATGTTTGGAATAAGCTTGGATCACCTGACTTAGCCCCATCCACCATCACTTTGTGTGCTTGGGACGGTCACTCTTCTCAAACCCTTGGCATGTTCCGCAATTGTCCTGTCACTCTTGCAGGCAAAAATATTTGTATTGACATTGAAGTCATTGATGCCCCTTGGATTACAATATCCTCTTGGGTCATAGCTATACTGATGCAATGTTAGTTGTCGCATATGTGGTTCACCGCAAGATGTTCTTTCCTCACAATGGAAATATCAACACCATCGATCAATTGGCATATTACGAACCGAAGTCTCAAACATCCCCTAAGTCTATCATATCTTCAATGGTCGATAAAAAATCAGTCGCACCTCTCACCAATGTTTCACCAAGAGTCTATAAATATTCCACCTTACGTGGTTCATTCCCTGATCCCCCCCCCCCCTTATCATTGACCCTGTCTCATCAAGTTTTTGCATGATTCAAGCATCTCGGTCTATCCACAACTAGTATGGGTTGACCAAACAAAACCCAATGCCTCTGCAACCTATTGTTGGTCACTTGACATAGCCTTCAATACCTTCTCATCAAGGACCTTATTATTCTGTTGGTGTCTCTCCCAAACTTTTTCAACCAAGAATGGTTCCCCCTAGCCTTAACCATTTTGGATTCATTCCACCAGGCCATTACCCTTCCAATCAGATACTGTTTCAAGCTATCCCCTGTAGATATTTTTTGGTGATTGTGATGGCTATGTTGAGACTTCACAATTTGACCCTGGGGATCCTAGTCTAGTAAATTGATTCCCCAAATAACACTCTTCCTATTCAACTCAAACCATATACCACTTTGACCCTGGTCCAACTGGTCGCTATGACCTCTCCCTTTCCTTCAATGGCTGTACCACCTCAACAGGAACCTACTCCTATTGTGAAAGCATCTGATGAGGGGGGGAAATCCAAAAAGAAGGAACCTAAGGAAAAGGCTCCCCAAACATCTCCAACTCCTCCTAAGCCTCCAAATAAGTCACCTATGTGCACCTTTTGTGATTTTTTTGGGCATGCCACCCATAACTGTCCTGAGCTTCCTCATCTCAAAACTGTCATCAACGAGAGGTTTCCTAAATATGACATCCCAGAGGTCCATGTTACCTTAACTGATTCAACCAAGAAACTTAAATCATTGTGCACAAACCACCCCTATGCTTTGTGTGATATTTATGGCCATTATTCTCATCTTTGTCCCCATCTTGATGACTTTCACGAAACTCTTGAGGTTTTTCACCAAATATAGGTCGCTCGTAGTGGATCATGTACCCCTCTACTTATGAGTTCTGCTTTAGTAGAACTGGAGGACATTTATGTACCCATTGTGATACCACCTCCCAATTTCAAGATGATGGACCCTTGGTCATTATTCTCTATTTTTTTCCATCCATGAGATCCACGGTGGAAGACCCTTAAGGGGCATCCCCTTCTATTTTAGCTGAACGTCTATCAATGAACACACTGGTCTCAACATCGGTAGATGTTTCATCTAATACCTCTTTGTCTACCCTCCATAGTGATGCGTATGTGAACCATTTCTCTCATGATGATGTGTCAAGTGGCCTCGCTGCGTCATGTGGTCTCCCTTCTTCCAATACTCCCATATTTCATTCTGATGAAAACATTATGGAAGTGATGACCACCCCTGACTTTTCCTAGGATGATATGCACCATCATGCATACTTCCTTCCACAGCAGTCCCATGACCAATATGTTATGGAGTCTAAAGAATTCATCCACGATAAAGTTGATTGGTTTATAAATCCCATTCCTGGACCATATGCTTTCGAAGAAGAAAGTATGGCCAATATCTCTCCTACCATTAAAATTAACATCTCCGATAAACCAGGGGTAGAAGAAAACATTACCTTGGGGGAACATTACACCCTGGAAGAAATCGAGGCTTACAGTAAGCTATTCAAGGAATTTTGTGATGTTTTATCCTAGTCCTATTCAGAGATGCCCAGACTTGATCCCACCATTGTCGCACACCATATCGATACATGGACTGATGCCAATCCTGTCCATCAAAATTTGATACCCATTAATCCTTTCAGACGAGAGGCTATCAAATCCGAAATTTATAAGCTCAAGAAGGCTAGTTTTATCTATCCCATTTAATACACCACATGGGTTTCTAAACCAATTCTCATTCTCAAGAAACAAGGCACCATCCATGTCTACACTGACTTTCGTGACCTGAAAATATATTGTCCCAAAGACAACTTCCTAACATTGTTTATTGACCAGATCATCGATGAGCATGCGGGTCATGAGGTTCTATCCTTTATGGATGGTTTCTCTGGCTACAACCAAATTTTTATCCGTCGTGCTGATCAACTAAAAAATGTGTTCATTAGTCCTTGGGGAAAATTTTCTTATAAGTTCATGCAGTTCAGCCTAAAGAACTCTAAAGCCACCTTACAATGGGCCATGTCATATTTTTTCCATGATTTGGCTCATATTATCCTTACCTACCTTGGCGATCTCACAACTCGTTCTAGGCATTAGGCACAACATATTCATGATCTGCGTACCATATTTCTCCGATGTCGCAAGTATAGTATCTGCCTCAACCCACTGAAGTATGTCTTTTGTGTTCCCATCGACAGTATTTTTGGATTTTTTATGTCCAAATATAGTATAATGCTTGATCCCCTCAAATTTCAAGCCATTCTTAAGCTTCCCACTCCTCGTACCTTGCGCCAATTACAAATCCTTCAAGGAAAACCCAACTTCCTTCGTTAGTTGATCCCTGACTATGCCACCATTGTGCATGGGTTTCTAAGACTCCTTAGATCTCACATTCCATTTATTTGGGATGAATATGCTCAAAAGTATCTTTATTCCCTGAAACATGCTCCCACCTCTGCTCCCTTGATTAGTCCTTTTTACTTTGAGAGGGATTTTATCCTGTACATATCATCATCCATCCATTCGGTCACTGGGGTCCTTATTCAGGAAGATGACACCAGAAAAAAACATGTTATCTATTATGTTAGTAAGAACCTTGTGGTACCCCCTGTATCCTACTCGCACGAAGAGAAGTTGGTGTTGGTCATTGTGTTCTCGGTCCAAAAACTTCATCATTATATCCTTACGCGTTCCACCAAGGTCATGACCAATTCCATGCTTATGGCTTTCCTATTGAGTATATGGATCATCAATGGGAATTACACCCATTGGATCATTATCCTTCAGGAATTAAATCTTGAATTTGTCACACCCAAGAGTAAGAAAGGTTTAGCCCTTGCTGAACTCATTTCTGAATTGCCTACCAATGTGCAAGATCTTCCAGTTATTGATGATTTACCTGATGAGCACTTCTTTTCCATTACTTCGGATGACCCTTGGTATGGCAACATCCTCACATATCTATGAACCCATAACTTCACTTCCCATCTTGATCATGATGCTCGACGACGTATACGACACCAAGCCCCCAGCTACCTTCTCATTGGTGATGACCTTGATCTTCGCAGTGTTTATTATGTCCTTTTGTCTCACACACGTTGAAGCTAGGAAAGTCCTTAATGCGTGCCATAGAGGCGCTTGTGGTGGCCACCTCTCTGGTTTGGCCACTACCTATAACTTCATGCATGATGGTTACTTTTGGCCTTCTCTCTTTAGTGATTGCATTTAAGCAGTCAAACACTATTCCAATTGCCAACTATTCTCCCCAAAGGCACGAGCTCCACCTTCTCCCCTCCATCCTGTCATATCTGTTGGTCCATTCTACAAGTAATTCATTGACTTGATGGAGTTTCTACCTCCATATATGGGTAACCACAAGTATATCATTATGGTGGTTGAATATATCACCAAATGGGTTGAGGCCATGTCGACGTTCAATAACACGACAGCTACCATAGCTCTCTTTTTCTTTAACCATGTTATCGCCCGATTTGGGGTTCTGAAACAATTGGTCTCTGACCATGGCCAACATTTCAAAGATGAGATATGGCGTGAGTTATCCTCTCTATTGGGCTTTGAGCACCAATATTCATCATCTTATTATCACCAAGGTAATGGTCAAGTTGAATTGGTCAATAAAATCCTTAAAAATATGTTTCAATGGACGGTGAACAAGAAAAAAACCAACTGGAACCTTATGCTCTTCCCTGCCTTGTAGGACTATAGAAATTTTGTTAAAACCACCACTGGGTTTACTCCTTTCCACCTTTTTTTTGGCAAGGAGGCAGTCTTACCAATCGAGTGTGAAATCTCCTCCCTTCACCTAGCCGTCGAACTTCTCCCTAACCCCCAACCTTTAGAACAAGGACTTATCATGCTTGAGCATGCTTCCTATGACTTCCATGTTGCATTGCAAACCATCAAGGCAGCCAAGAAGTGCACCAAAGCTCAATATGACTAAAAATTCCACCCTCATACCTTTCACGAAGGTGACCTTGTTCTAGTGTATGACTAGGCCCATGATGTCCTTGTTCATGGGAATTTTGAATCATTACGGATAGGACCTTACATCATTAGTAAGGACTTGGGAAAGGGGGCATACCTTCTAGAGGATTTCGAAGGCCAACTCTTTCCTAACCCTCACAATGCACTCTACCTCAAGAAATTTTACCCATATCATCTCCCATTGAAATGCATGTTCTATTTATGTCCTGCATTTAGGTAGCTTGCATTATCATCTCCTTTGTTTTATTATGGTTCCTTTCAGATGTATCCATCATCCACACCATATATTAGCTATTCTGATGGTGCAAGTCGCTTCTCCCAGAATATAGCCTCGGTAGCTTAAGCCATTTTTACCACCTTGCATTCATTAGTCCTCTCCAATGGCATATGCATTAGATCTACCACCAATAACCAGGCCGAATATGATGCAATGACAGGTTTGTTATTCGATTCCATTGATCATCAAATCATTCATCTTTGTGTTCACTTAGATTTCTTGCTGCTTGTCATGCAATTGAATGGTGTGTATTGTGTGAATAACCATGTCCTTTTTAGAAGATATTTATGAGTGAAGATTTTAGTGCGTGAATTTGAAACCATTACATTCAGTCATGTACCTAGAGCCCAAAATCACTATGTAGATATCGTTGCAAATAATATTCTATATTAGCACTTATCCCATGCATTTAACACAAGACAATCATAAAACAAATGGCAAACCATATACTTGTTATATATAAAAGGATGCATATCCATATTATGTATCAATAAAATCATAATTTTTGGAGTCCACTACTCTAAATAAATATGAAACTCCCATAGAATGTTAAAAAAATAAAAACTAGAGGCACCACATGCCCCTACATCTAATCACTATCTGAAGGGTCTCGATCCAATGGCTTAGCCAGCCCGCAGATCCTGAACTGCATGTCCAGTCATCGCCATGCGCCGCATGACCACTCACCACTCAAAGGGTAGCCCTATATATCCCTTGATGTACTGGTCCTCAAGATAATGCCATTTGTGCTCTGATACACTGGTTAGCATAACCTCACACCTACATCAGACATCCTCCAACAAAGCCTCATAGTCAGGTCTCTAGTCCCCTCTCACTCCACTAGACTCTACAGCCCCTGGTGCTGCGGGTCATCCCATATACCTTGTCGGCTTCTCTGATGCTAAATATGCATACCAAAAGTAACAAATCAATACCACATACATATTCTAAAAAATTTAAATGGACCATAATATATAGAAACTTTCACTTACCATCTCGTCCCCATGCTCGACCCGACAAAAGTGGTCATTCAGGGTCCCCCCTAAAATTTCATACCACTATATAGATAGTCGTCTATGTGTAGTGGAATATGATCCCAATGTGCAAAGAAATCAAGTCAAAACACCTGTCCGACTCCCCTGCCTCCTCCTATCCATAGTAGTTGCCCCGAGCGGCACATCCTAGGCCCCCATCCTATATCTGCACATGAGGCCGAAGTGTGGGGATCTTCTCAAATAAGAATGAGCACAACACCTTACCAAAAGCATAGTCATGGTTCCCTTGTCACTTGCATAGAGAAAATTGTCGTTCCATTGACGACAACATCATCTGGGCCCACTCATAGTAATTCCCACTCAAAACACTCTCAACCAACATCATCTGCCCCCCAGTGATGTGATGGAACGCCTGGTTTCCCAGGATCTGCAGTACTGCTGCGAAAATAGCCCGTGCCTCTATAATTTCTAGATCATCGATTGGAATGGTCATGCCCTTAGCACGAACGCCCGGTCTACAGTGGTGCTCAATGAACTCTAATATTCTCTGCCCACGTAGTAATACTATATATACATTTCCCACCACCCCTAGTGGCAGGAGTCTAGTTAAGAAGTAGATTTCATGAATGTTCAACTCGATCTTATGCCCCTGCACCATAAAGGCCTCCTATAATGGATCCCAATAATAGACTATCCTGGATAGCAAGGGCTCGCCTGCCCTCATTAGTGGGTTCTCAACCAACTTTAGAACCCCATATCTTTCAAGTGCTCCTCGTATCACCTGATCCCCCTGGATCTCGGCACAAAGCACATCCAAATCCCTCTCTCACCATTTTATCTTCAGCTCTGCAATACCTACACAAAACCATCATGTTTGTCAACTCAGAGAAGTTAAACTTCATCATCAATCATCAAGTCTCGGTACTTAGCCAAAAAATAGACAAAAACCCACCTCTGAACCAACTCACACTTTTCAGCATCTGCGGCTGTGAGATCGCATTTCTCCCCTCCAAGTCACAGTGCAAACTCCAGAAGGTGTGAGCGGGCTGTGAGGAAGGGTAGAGTCTTGTTTCTGAGCCCGGGGCACCTAATCTAAAAAACTGAACTACTCAAAAAGTATAGTAAGGTTAGGCCACCTACCTACAACCAACAAATCTCGATTCCAATGGTTAGTTTTTCTACTAATTTCACCACAAGATTTAGGGCCTTCTCCTCCTCTCCAAATTCCCCACGACTCCACTAGCAAATGAATCAAATTGGAGGGAAATCGCCCTATTAAAAGAAAAACCCTAAATTTTATTTCACCAATTGCGACCAAACCATAGGTCATTTTGACAAAATTTTAGCACCGTTGGAAATATCTGACCAAGAACTATAATGGGTATCCTTTCATTTTTGGTAATTTTAAATTTCACCAAGAAGTCATTTTTCCATGAAGGGTCACTTTGCTGCCTCTTAAAATCAGATTTCTTCACTTGCGCTTCTTATACTTGGGGCACCACTTTTCCTTCACACTTTTCAACGTGTGTGTTGTATAAATTATACAAAAATTTGTATATCAATGGATTCAATCTGATCTAACAATTTACTAAAGCTAGATACTGAATCCTTCCACAAATCAATTGCGGAAATTAAACACAATCTCCAATCACATGAAGCAAAGAAAGAATCAAATAAAACCACAACATAGATAATTTCCTAAGGAAAGCTTTCTACTAAAAAACCCCTCTATCTTCTATTTTATATTAACCATGGAATCATGAAACAATTACAATGCACTCTTCTCACAAGAGTCTCCTGCACTCTCACAACTATCTCACACTGTCCTAGACAAAAAATGGCCAACACATAACCAATTCTCAACCTCTAAACAGTATGCCTTTATTGCACAATTCATGATGAATGCAATCCATATTCTTTAGGAAGGTTGCATGCAGGAAACATACTAAGCACACAACTGATAGTTAACATCCCTTTAACCTTTGTCTCAATTGGGTCTCCACTGGAACTAACATGTATGTATTTATTACTAGTAAATCATCAGTTGCATGGCAGATCACTGGTTGTGAATTAAATAATATTTAATTCAATTGATCTCTCACTAGTGCAACAAATAGTTACAGCTAGTTCTACTGACTCTAACTCACCTAATTGAGTTAATTGATTACTCATGCATTAAACTAATGCACCAACTGCAATTCGAACTCCATAACTAATAGAATTACTCTGCATGCCTCGCCAACCACCCTCAACTTGAAATAAATGAGCTAACTAAGTTTATCACACTCAGTTAATTGTTACAAGTGATCATGAGATGAGATTACATTTTATTATCCAATTTAATTAAGGGGAAATTAAATTAGACATGGCACCAAATTAATTAATTAATTTGGCCTTCACACTAATTTATCACTAGGATATATTGTTCCAACACTAGTGTGTGTGCTGCAATTTCTTGTTGGACTTGAACACTCCCTCTCAACAAGAAAGGGATTATCTACCACCCTAATCATGCCTCTATGGTATTCAAATTTTCTCCTAGCGAGTACCCTTGTCAGAATATATGCATCCTGATTTTCGTGGGAATGTACTGAAGTAACATAATGCGCCTCTGAACACAATCTCCGAGATGGTGGTATGGGATGTCTATGTTCTTGGACCTATCATGGAATACCGGATTAACCAAGAGTTTAATGCAACTCTGGTTATCACAATATATCACATTCGGATCCATCTGAGAACCAAACAAACCAACCAGGATCTTTCTCATCCAAATGGCTTCACATGCAGCTTGACTTGCTTCCATGTACTCTTTCTCAGCTAAACTGAGTGCCACAAATTGTTGCTTCCTACTATACCAAGAAATTGTTGTCGATCCTATGCTGAAGATCCCTTTTGATGTGCTCTTTTTGTCTGATGGGTTGCCTTCCCAATCAGCATCTGTGAAGCCTTGACGCTTCACTCCCTCTGTTCGTATGTACCATAATCCATACTTTGTAGTGCCCCTGAGATATCTCATGACATGCTTCCCCACCTTCCAAAAGAGCTTGGTCGGCTTAACCATAACTTGACTCAGTTGGTTAACTACGTATAAAATTTCTAGTCTGGTGTTCACCAAGTACATCAGTGAACACATTAGCTTCCTGTAGACAATAGCGTCCACTACTTCTCCTGAAGTAGCTTCCTCTTTCCTCCAATTTCCTAGAAGAGGAGTGTCCATGGGTTTACACTTCTCCATTTTAAACTTGGCTAGTATTTCTTTGGCATACTTTCCTTGAGAAACAAAAATTTCACCATCCCGCTGCCATATTTCCAAACCAAGCAAATAGTGAAGGAGTCCCATGTCCTTCATTTTGAACTCCCTTGCAAGATCCTCCTTGCATGAAGTTACTAGTTTCTCATCACATGTCAAAATTAGATCATCAACATAAATTACGATAATCAAAAACTCACCATCAACCATAATCTGGTACAGGTTTTCATCCACTTCACTTTTGGTGATGCCCAACCTGGTGAAATAGTTGTCAATCCGAGTGTACCAAGCACGAGGAGCTTGATTCAGCCCATACAGTGCTCTCTTGAGTAGAAACACATGTGACTCACTATCAAATATCTCAAAACCTTCTAGCTGCTCTAGGTACACTTCCTCCTTAGTAACTCCATCGAGAAACGCAGTTTTCACATCCATCAGATGAATGCGCCACACCATCTGCACTAAGAGTGCAAGGATGGATCTAATGGAAGATTACCTCGTGATCGGTGTGAAAGTATCCTCATAGTCAATCCCCTCAATTTGTGAGAATCCCTGGGCCACAAATATGACGTTGTACTTCTCCACACTCCCATTTGCTGCTTGCTTCACATTATAGATCCATCTAGATCCAACCACTAATTTTCTGACCGGTCTTGGGACAACCTCCCATGCATTGTTATTGACGATGGAGTCATGCTCCTCTACCATGGCGTCAACCAAAATTGGTTTTTGCACTTCTTCCTCAAAGGAAGATGGTTCTGTCACAATACACTTGCTCATAAGATCCATGTATCCAGTAAACATGTTTGGAGACTTTCTATGTCTACGCAGTGAAGTAGGGGCTCCTACATTCTTTGTTGCATCAAGTCTCAATCTATCAGCTTCTATGGTGCACCTTCAACCAATTCTGGTGGATGGCTCTGCATGAGTGTTTTCTGCCACTCCACAAGTGGCTGCTCCACATCTTGAGGTTCATTCTTTGAAACTAAGAGTTCCACCTCTGCATGCAAATCCATCTCCCTCTCAAGGGACAACCGCATTGCTTTATCCTCATCAAGTTTTATATCCTGTCACACAACAATCATTTTGTTGTTTGGAAAATACACTCGATATTTGTGGGGAGTTTCAGTGTACCCCACAAATATCCAATCTCAGTTTTTGGTTCGAGCTTCTTCCTAGCATCTTTTCTCACATGCACATAAACAGATGAGCCAAAAATCTTAGAATATGAAACATAAGGTTTCTTACCAGTAAAAGCCTCTTCTTGTGTACTCATGCCAATTATCCAATGAGGACAACGGTTTTGCACAAATACTGTTGTGTTTCATGCCTCCACCCACAGATGCAACGGTAGGCCCTGATCATGCAATTGCTCATGTTGCACCCACAATTGTTATTTTCTTTCTTTCTACGACCCCATTCTTTTGTGGGTTAGTAGGCGCAATTAACTCTCTCTAAATTCCTTCTTTGCTGCAGAATTTCTTGAATTCATTAGAGATGTACTCACCACCATTGTTACTCCTAAAATCCTTCACATGCTTCCCTATGTCTTTCTCCACCACTGCTTTGAACTCAAGAAATTTTGAGAATTTTTTATCTTTATTCTGCATGAAGTAGATCCAGAACTTTCTAGAAAACTCATCAACAAATATCACATATTACTTATGCTTTGCTATCTAAGTATTATAGAATTGTCCACACACTTCTGAGTGAACTCTCTCAAGGATTTTCGATGCTCGGTTCTCCTTCTCATGAAAAGTGGCATTTGCATACTTCCCCATAGTACATCCCTTGCATGCGTCTGACTATGAAAGAGTACCCTTGGGAATACCCGTAGAAATTTGATGCATGACCTTCAAGGCTCCGTCATGTAGATGGCCCAATCTCCCGTGCCATAACTCACCCTCATCCCGACTCACCACTTTGTATGCCTTACCCATCAATGTTGCATAGCCATCTACATCAAGTTTATAGAGATTATTGACATGAATCCCAATATTCTTGGCTTGTCCTATTGTTTTGTGCCGCATGAAAGCTTCCCCCTCACTGAAAACAACATCATAGCCTCTATCCTCCAACATTGCGACTGAGAAAAAAAATTTCTTCAAGCCTGGTACATCCACTACATATTTTAACTGAAAGGGTTTACCTCACTATCTCTGGAAGGTAACTGTACCAATCCTGGTAGCACTGTACCATCCGTCACCAGCCATTTCAATATACATTTGGAGGTCCTTCTCCTCCAAGATACTGAAAATTTCTTTGTCTCTCGTCATGTGAAAGGATGCACCACTATCCAAGTACCACATTGATCCCATTGCACTTGACACCATGCAGGCAATGAGCAAGAAGTCAAGCTCAAATTTCAAGGTAAAAGCCTCACCAACTACAGATTTTGAAGCCTTATTGTTCTTCTTATTTTGTGGACAAGTAGTGGCATAATTTCCATGCTTGTGATAGTGAAAACACTTCACTCTGGACATGTTGTGCTTCTTGCCATATTTGTCGGACTCAGATTTGGAATGGAATTTCTTTCTTTTCCCCTTATTTTCCTTGGCAGCCAAAGTGCAATCTTCTTCATCATCATTCTTAGATGAAGATCCATCCCTGGTATTCCACCTGAATTCTTCTTGCACCAAATCCGACCAAAATCATTCCCAATCTTGTACCTTTTCCCTTCCATTGACAAAGTCCTGATAACTATGCCAACTCTTGGGAAGTCCTAGAAGAGCTAGGCTCACCAAGTCATCATCTGCGACAGTAATGTCGATGCTCCCAAGCTCATCCCAACATTGGACAAACTTTGTTAAATATTTAGGCATGGTGTCACCTTTCTCCATTTGTATTTTCCTGAGTTTATCCTTCAGTGCCAAATTTTTATGATCACTTTTGCTCTGAAATAGATCTGTCAAATCTTTCCACATTTCATATGGTGTCTCTTTTCCATGGATACTTGAAAAAACCTTGTCTTTTACTCCTCCAATAAGATCGTCCTCACCTTGTGACCTTCTTTTTCCAAGCAACAATATTTTCAGCATCTGCTACAGCGGGTTTGGGAACATCATTGTCAATGAAGTATTTCAACCCATTTTCCTCCAGTAATGCCTCCATCTTGTCTTTCCATGCAATATAGTTAGAGCTTCCATAAAGTGCATACTCCAATCTCAAGCCATTGAAAGCAATTTCGATCCTAAACCTCCTGTCACACCAAGAATACCTTTTGCAAATTTGAATTCTATTCAGTCACAAACTCAGCTTCTCCTCCACTATAATGATTTCATGTGCTCTGATACCATGTAGAAATTATACAAAATTATGTATATCAATGGATTCAATCCAATCTAACAATGTTCTAAAGCTAGATATTGAATCCTTGTACAAATCAATTGCGGAAATTAAACACAATCGCCAATCACATGAAGCAAAGAAAGAATCAAATCAAACCACAACACCGATAATTTCCCGGGGAAATATTGATGCTCAAAAACCCTTCTATGTTGTATTTTTATATTAACTATGGAATCATGAAACAATTGCAATGCACTCTTCTCACAAGAGTCTCCTGCAATCTCACAATTGTCTCACACTTTCTTGGACAAAAACTGGCCAACACTTAGACAATTCTCAGCCTCTAAACAGCCTACCTTTCTTGCGCAATTCCTCATGAATGCAATCCATATTCTTTAGGAATTTTGGCCTTCCTAAATTGCGCAAGGATCATGGGCAATCCAATGGATGTCTGGTTGCATGCAAGAAACCTAATAATCACACAACTCATAGTTAACATCCCTTTAACCTTTGTCTCAATTGGGTCTCCACTGGAACTGACATGCATGTAGTTATTAATAGTAAATCAGCAGTTGCATGGCAGATCACTAATTGTGAATTAAATAATATTTAATTCACTTGATCTCTCTCTAATGCAACAAACAGTTACAACTAGTTCAACAGACTCTAGCTCACCTAACTAATTTAATTGATTACTCATGCATTAAACTAATGCACCGGCTATAATTCAAACTCCATAACTAATAGAATTACTCTGCATGCCTCACCAACCACCCTTAACTCGAAATAGATGAGCTAACTGATTTTATCACACTCAATTAATTGTTACAAGTGATAATGAGATAATACTACATTTTATTGTCCAATTTAATTAAGGGAAAATTAAATTAGACACTACACCAAATTAATTAATTAATTTCTCCTTCACACTAATGTATCGCTAGGACCTATTGATCCCACAATAATGTGTATGCTGCAATTTCTTGTTGGACTTCAATGTGTGTCAATTTTCATCATGAGTAACCATATTTTGCTCATGTTTTTATGGTCCCCACCGGGCCTATTCTGTGTGGAAGCATCATCGAGTCACCCTTGTTCAAAGCATCTGAGGTGAGTCACCATCGTATTCATGGACTCCGACATGAGTCACTTTGCCTCCTGTTACAATATTCCATCCATTTTTTCCTTTTCCATCTCTCGTGTCTCCCATTTTGGCATCAGGTCATACTGTCCCCCATCCCCCCAAGAGTCAAGTCAGTCACTGCCAGGTCATTGTTACACAGCATTTTGTCACTATCCCTGCAATCCCCATCCCGCACATTGGAGGACCATTTATGTGACTTATATGTAGTGTCATGCCTTACAAAAAGTGTCATTTCATCCCTTGCCATGAGAAGAACATTTCCTCTATTGACTATTCTCAGAACATACCGTCAAAAATACATGATTTTGGGTTGGCGCTGGCAAGCAATTATGGCCTCATGCCCATAGAGAAATTATCACTAGGCCTCATGCCCATTGGCACTCTGTCTCAGTGGACTTCCTGCGCTGAGCTATTTTTGGATAGTTTTTTAGAAGGGAAGCAAAGTTTCCATTTACAACCACTTCGTGAGTGGAGTTAGCATGGGTTGTTCAACTGAATAACGTCGAACATCTTCCGTTGGCTTCTTGTTTCCTACTTTAGAGAAACCTCCCAAAGGATAAGGCCTCCCTTCCACCATTTGAGAGATCCCAACCTCCTCCTCCTCTCCTATAAATAAATCTCTCTCACATAGATGTAGCTAGCTGAAAATTTTGTACAAGAGCTGAAATGGTTAAATAGCTTAACATTTTGATATAGCTGGTGTGAGATAGAGGAGAGAGATACCTATTATCGAGAGAGAGTCTAGGCTTATTTCCTCGCCAAGTCCAATTCCCCGATGAATGCTCGAGACGCGTTTTGACTGGACCCGCTGAAGGATGTTGCAACGTTAAGGCTCTTTTGGTTGTAAACTCTTTCTCTCTTCTTATTAATACATGACTGATATTTTGGTTCCCGTCTTGCATTTGATATGATTAATCTTGTGCAATACGTTTAATTATCCTTGACCAATTAGATAGTTATGAATGCAAGTATTATTTCATATGCCACTATCATGCTCTGATCCTTGTGCAGGTACCTAAGTACCATCAGTGAAGGACCGCAACGTGTCGAGACAAAGATCAGGAGACTTTTGCCACAGCTACGACAACTGCATTGGAATAAAGGTAGGACATCTATCCCGACTCTGTTTCATTCATTAACTAGGAATCGATGCATTAGCATGTCCTCTTACTGCTAGACCCACCCTAGGGTTAGAGGGATCACCTCTGTCCACAGAGGGGATTTACCTACACAACAAGTTGGTGACTCTGTTGGGGAATCGGTGTGTGTTTGTCATCTCTTTTTTTGTTGATCGTTTGGATTTTCGAGTCGACTTTGTTTGTTTCATCATTTTTCTGCTTTGCTTGCCTTGTCTGACTATTTTCAACCATCATGTTCAGTTCCAAAGTGTCAAGTCTGACCTCTACTCAGTGGTTTTTATTTTTTCCCGTGGTTTTCTAGCTCAGTGTTGATTTTCTTTGAACAGTCGCACTGATTGGTGCATCTTTATTTTGACACGAGTGTGCAAACTCTTGTTTAACACAAATTACAGCTAAACAGTCACGCAAAATCCTGTAGGATTTGATTTGACCTCTTTTCTGAGTTTTTGTCAGTATTTCTTGGCTTTGGATTGGTTTTTTACCTTGCAATTGGTCTACTACGATTTTTCTCACTTTGTAGTCTCGGTCTTCTCAGTTGTTTGTCCATCATCTTATTAATGGAGTTTGTTTCCCTAGGGTTTCTAAGTGCCTTGTGTTTTTTGTTCGGCCCTCTCCTCACTAAGCCATCTCAATTAAGCTCGAGTCACTTTGATCTTTGTCTTTTCAATTCGCTGATTGATTGTCTTAGTATTTCTTTTGATTCTTCGTGTCCTTGGTTTGTTGAATGATCACTTTTTCTTTCGTTTATCTCTCCATTCGTCACTTCGAGCATAGATTACATTGCTCGTTGGATCGTTTCGAAAGCCCTTTGTTTGATTGGAAGAGTACATCCATCTTTTGAGTGTGTTTTATGTTTGTATTGCATTGATCTCTTTGTTTTAGATTGTTACATTCGTAGTACTCAAAGCTAGTGTTCATTTTTCTTTTTAGTGTAACGATGCATTGTGTGCCTCATTCATCTAAAAAGATAAAAATTGCATTATTTCGCTTAAATTGAAAATGAAAATTATCTTTTTCATTACTAGCTCTTAGCGAACTAGGAAAGAGTTTTCATTTTCTGATTTGGTTGTATTATATGCATTAGTGGAATTCTTCTTATGTTTCAACTGATTGTTGCTTTGTCATATATTCCTATCCTTCTCTTAGCTAGCAGTCATTGAATGGAAATGGTGTTATTTTTGCATGTAGTGTGTGTTTAGGAATTTGAGATCACATTCGGTAAGGCCTTGAAATTGCAACATTAATTCAAGATCAACCTTAAAATGAATTCAATCAGCCTAAGGAAGCATTGAAACCTAATGCACATATTTTATATTTCTAGGCTAGTGATGCATTCCGGCATTGTTAAACCCAGTAGTTGTCATTCGCCATCTATCATAGACAATGCTAGCACAGACTTGTGAAGTTGTGTTCCCCGTACCATCGCATATATAAAGAGAGACCCTCATAGGTTGCAATCCTTTATCCATAGAAATCCCATTCTGTCACCATGTAACCGTGATACACCGAACACAGCATTCTAAGAGGCTGCCTGCACATATGTCAAGTCCTTGGTCATTTCTCTTTCATTTGATCACCAAGGTGTATATTGCAGTTCACGGATACTTGGTACACCCTCTTGCTTAGATTACCTGAGTAGTCATTTTGGTCTTTTAGTGACTCTATAAAAGTGAAAAGATCGTCGAGCACTTGTCCTTTTACTCTTGTTCAATCTGAAAGTGACTCTCTAAAAGTGAAAATATCATCAAGCACTTGTCTTCTTCTCAACTCTTAAAACATGAAACAGCAAAGTTTCATTTCAATTTCATAAAATTAACTGCCTACAATCACATGCCCATTAAATATATTTGCTTGGATTTTTTTTAGTAGTTCCTTAGTGTTTGGTCTTGAAGCCTCGAATAGGCTATCTCGTTCCTTTTCTGTTTTGAAACATTTTCATAGTGGCGGAACCACCAGTTTTGTCGTCCATCCTGAAGTTTCTTTGGAAGCGTCTCAACCCACTGGGTCTATCGATTTCTGGCAATCTCTCCTCTCGAGTATCTTACCTCTCGCTACCCGGTCTCCTCTCGAGTATCTTACCTCTCGCTACCCGGTCTCCTCTCGACAAGTCATTTTATATCAGTTGGCAACCTCGGGATGCTTGGTTTGGTTTTGGGGACGAGTCGGAATTCCCTGCTCTTACTTCGGGATCACCCCACTAGCTACTGCCTTACTTAGCACTATTCATCGTCTTTTTCACGGTCAAATGTCTTCATCTGACATGGATTCTACAAGTATCGTTAGTAGTGAAGAGTTGTATGTTTCTACAGGAGAATATCAACTCCCTCCAAAGAAATT
Source organism: Pinus albicaulis (assembly GCA_034641835.2). NCBI lineage: Eukaryota > Viridiplantae > Streptophyta > Pinopsida > Pinales > Pinaceae > Pinus > Pinus albicaulis. Next base: position 461,932,612 of record CM076577.1, read on the forward strand.
TCTTTATGTTTCCCATCAACCTTCCTCACAACCAGTGTCTCTCCCACGTGGTTATTAAACTTTGGGTTAGATCATTTCCGGCATTCAGTCGTTGTATCAGAATCTTATATGGAACGATACTTCGACTCCTTCCATGAGTTCAGTTGTCTCAGTATCAAGGGCATCACCCTTGACGATTGTAACCTTTGTTCCTATTCAGCCCACTGTCTATGTGGCTTCATCTACACCAGTTTTTAGTATGAATCCATCATCATCGAGGCATTCTGCTATCCGTAGGTATATTTTTATCAATCCCATGATACTTGTTAGGCCCATCGTGAGTGGATAACAACCTTGCATTGTGGAAATCCACCCTACTTGAATTGCACCTATGTTTTCTACTTCCATTCCTAGCAGTTATACATTTGATGAATATTTTTTTTCCATTCAACAACATTATTCTACCTCTCAGGGTCCTCAGTGGCAGAATTCTACCCCTCAGGGTTCTCGGCAGTTAGCAACTTCTGGCAATCCTCCACATCATTATGACGCATACGGTAACCCCATTTATTTTCCTCCGATTGATCCCAGTAAATTCACTTACCAACAGGGACAACCCTCTGGTTCACAAGGACAACCTTAGGTCTACAAGGACAACCCTTCCAGGGACAACCTTCAGTCCAACAAGGACAACCCTTCGGTCTTGCCGGTCCATCTCATGTTCAACAGGGTGTATCTTATCTCCTTGGGGGGGGAATATATCCACAACAGGGACAACCTTTTGTGCAACAGCATCAACCTTATGTTCAGCAATTCCAAACTTTTGTACAACAAGGAAAACCCTATGGTCTTGTGCCGGGTCAACCTGGTCTTTAGGGGAAACCTGGCTCGTCCCAACCATCAGGCAAACCTTTTCAACAAGGGAAACCTAATGGCCCTCAGTATCTAGGCCAACCTGCTCCATAGGGACAACCTGTCCAACCTTAGTGTCCGAGTAAACCTGCACCCTAGGGAAAACCCATTAAGTCACAAGATGCCACTTATCTTCCTCCAGGTTAATCTCAATTCGTATATAGTGCACTCCAAGGCATTGCTTATATCCCTCAAGGTCAATCTCAGATGATATACAATGCCCCTCAAGGCCCTGCATATCTTTCACCAGCTCAAACTCAAGTGTTTTATAATGCATCTCAAGGCACTGCTTTCATTCCGCAGCAAAATCCATATGTTGCTCAGTAAGGACCTCAATAGTATGCTCAGAATCATTATCCTGGTACTCAACCCACGTATGGGTAGAACTTTCAAGCTTATAACATGTATGGACAGAATCCTCTGGGATAAAACATATGGGGGAAAATGTATCTCAACCTGGGTGGAATCTGAATGTTGGTCTTTATCAACAACCTGTAATTCCTTTCAATACTCAATTACCTTTTCTGGCTACGTTGGAATTTCTTCATGTGTCACAGTTGACGAATGATCCAATCCTTCATAATCCATATTCGCCTCCAGTTCCAACCAAAATTCCTGGCGATTGTCCCAAGTTTGAGGGTAAGTCCAGAGAAGACCCCCAAGCGCATGTTATTACATATCATCTTTGGTGTTCCTTTAACCCTTGGGTTGACGATTCTATCTGACTCCATCTTTTCTGATAGAATTTTATTGGTGCCGTTGCCAAGTGGTACATCGAACTATCTCACGGTGTCTTCCAATATTTCAACTCTTTAGCCATGGCGTTTCTCATGCACTTTCAGTTCCCATTTCGGTATGAAACCGGGACACACCTCCTCACATCGTTGAAGAAAGATCGAGCTACCCATATCTCTAATCATATTCATGAATGGAGGTGTCGTCTTCGTCTGATCAAGTTTGAAATTCTTGATCAACTTATAACTTATTGGTTTACTACCTCCTTCGTTTCTCCGACTACTAAGGACATTGATATGGGGGCATGCATCACTGAGGAAAAAGCCATTGTTCATGCCCATTACCTTGATCTTGTGTACTCTCAGTCTGGCACGTTGTATGAACTTGTAATGTTCCCAAATTTTAGCCTCAAAGCTAAATGGAACATTAGAGTTAGCAGTATCTCTATCCAGTGAATAAATGGGTAGAAAAGCCCATAAGTCTCCTAAGGAGGAATACAAACACTTCAAGTGTGAAAGGAGACACTCTTTACAGCTTAATAAAACACATCCATGTGTGAACAGGGATAATATCAAGTTGGTTCAGTCCACTTTGACTAAGTCAACAGCGCAGCTGTTGAGGAGCAGGAATCAAAGAAGGAATCACGCAGTTTTGGAGGGAGATGAATATTTTGATGGAGATGACCTAACTGAGTGGGGCCAAGGGAAAGAAAACTCATATTCTATTTAAGGAAGAGGATGGAAGCATTATTCTTCATGTTTTAGATTATTATTTTTTTTGCTCAGACTTTTTGCTTCCTCTTGCTCTTTAGCAGGGTTGCTGTGTTGTTTAGCACAAGGTGTTCCCAAGTGGGAATCCCACCTCTCTCCTTGAGGAGCCTCTTGGGAGAGTTTGCATTCATTTTCCACTTCAGGTTTTCAGGCCAAGCTCCCGCCTACTTCATCAGCGCAGTTTCTGCAGATTATTGTGTAGTGTTGCAAGGTGCAATAGTGGAAGGGATTGGAATCCCACTTTCTGAGCTAGTTTCTCATAAGAGGGAGGTTTCCTTCTATCGGGAGACCTGTTTGGAGAGGTCTAAAGCTCATTTCAGACCTGTGGCATCAGGCCACACATTTCCAGCACTGTTCCAGCTAGGGAATTCATTATTTTTGGAGGCAGATTCAGTGCATTGTCTAGTGGCTCTGTTGTAGTGTTTTCTTGTGATTGAGAGGTTCATCCTCTCATGGGAGGAAACCCTTGAAGGATCTACATCAGATCAGACATATTTCAGCCTTCTACACTCTTATTCTTCAGTGTTGCAGTTATTTGTAATGTTCCAAAATTTTCATGACTAATTTGGAACATTAAAGATTTTGTTCATATTGCATAATAGATTAATAAAAGGGGTGAGGAGACCTAATTGCATGAATAACACCCCTCACAATGTAAAAGTAAACCTTTGAGAAGCTTATTTTGCACCTCCTAGAGTGAAAAGGGCCAATTGTATGAGGACAAGGTCAAGTTGACCAAGTCAACCAGCGCAGCCTAAGGAGGAGTAGCTTGCCTAAGAAGACAGTGCAATTTTGGAGGGAATAGATTCAAATGAAGATGGAAACCCTAAGAGGTGGGACCCAAGGTGAAGGAGCTCACAACTTCATAAGGAGGAGGAGGGCATATTTTTGGGGATATCTTGTGTATTTTGATTTCTTGTCTGCTTATACATTTTCTACAAACTCCTGATGCTTAGCAGAGTTTGGAGGAATTCCTTCTCCTTCATTGAGTGATCTCTTGAAGGGGTTTGTGCTTCATTTCTATCACATCTGGATTGTAGGCCAATCATTTCTCACATCTGCAGCATTATTTCTATAGTATAGGACATTGTGTTGCTGGGCAGTGTAGTGGGAGGGATGCCTCATCTTCTCTTGTGCATTTCCATTCAGTGAAGGGAGTTTCTCTTGCATTGAGGGAGCTGTATAGGAGATTTCAGAGCTCATTTCAGATCTTGGCATGTTGCCAACTTATTTTCCACCCATTATAGCACATTTCACTGGGTAAACTGTGTTATTTTTGTGAGAGAAGCAGCTGCAGGGTTTGATCCCTTGCTTGAGAGCTGATTCTTTGGAGGAAGGGCCAACCCTTCTCCCGAAAAGCTCTATATTCCATTCCTTTTCTATATTTTAATATTCTCAGCCATATTTATATTCATTTTTGTAGTGATTATGTTTTCTATCCATATATATTTTCATATCTGCACTTGTACACTTTGTATTTTCATGAAACCCCTTGTGGGTGATCTTTATTGTGTATAAAGAGGAAAGGAATCACATTTTCTTAGCCATTGGATGTTTTTTCATTTCAGATCTGATATGTCATGCTATTCTCTACATAAACCCTAGATAAAATAACGTTGTTCTTGATTCAGTTCTTTCTGCACAAGCTAGGCTATGGGGTTTAAGCTCATTTGGGGCATATAGAAATAGGGAGATCTGTTTATATGAGCTAGATTCATTTTTTTCACCTAAAATTCTGCATGTGAGTTGTATATCATGTCTACTAAGGGATACAAGTCACATTTCTCCTAAAGATAGTTGTTCTATGCTTACATGTTGTTGCAATTTTCAGCTAGTTCACTGTGGGAGCTCTGAATAACCTACTTAAGGTTATTTCTTTGAGGTTACATTCTGCAAGGAGGTAAAATCATATATTTTCTAAGGCATCACAGTAGTTTTTGGCCTTATCTTCACATCTTCTTCCTTATACAGTGTCCCTAAGGAGCTTGCTGCAACAATTCCTGAATAGGAAAAATCACATATCTGTAGAAAGAGACTGCAAAAGGCTAGGTAGCCTCTAGTTTTCTCCCTTATTTGAAAGAAGAAATAACCATTAAATGCCTCAGTAGTCCATCTCTGGCACAAACTTGTGATATTTCTGAAAAAGGAATATTACAGTGGTATCAGAGTAGCCATCTTGGCTCAACCTGTGGATTTTAGATCCACCCAGAGAATATTAAGAAGAGGAGAACAAAGATGGAGAGGATGAGGTTTCTCTCATCCATTTTCAGATCAAAAAGGATCCTCTCCAAATGGGTTCAACCAATGGCGAAATAAAAGTGCAGTGAAACTCCAAGAGGGTTTCAAGATGAAAAAATCTGCAGTGAAACCTCTAGAGGGTTTCAGGAGGGAGAAGAAGATGAAAGCACTTCCTATTCTCATTGCAGGAGTGAAGAGTATGGAGGACCACAAGAGGAAGTGAATAGATGGCCAGAGGAGGAGGGACGTTCTTCTACACTTGAGGAGGCTTCTACCAGTGCTATCTAGTTCATAAAGGAGCAGCCCACCATATCAGCAGTTGGATCAGCCAACAAATCAGAGAGAGGGACTCTTACAGCCATACAATATGTCTCAAAGACCCACAAAGGTATGCAAAAATTTCCATGTAGCGACAATTCAGAAAATTTCATAAGAGGTTTTGGAAATTTGCATTCACATGGCCCAGGATCGAAACATCATGCTGATAGAGAGAAGCAAGTTTTCACAGCATTGCGCAACTTGGGCCTGATCAAAGAAGGGATCAGCATTCATTCCTTTGCACCCTTATTGAGCTGAATGCAACATGTGGAGTTATGGTGTAGGGTTGTGAGAGGCATCATGCATGACGTTCCATCTCCTAAGGATGTCTTGTCCTTAGCACACTTGGATTCTTGTGGATTCAAGGGCTTGAGTGGTGAGAGGCATTTCCTGGAAATTATTCAAGGGGTTACATCTCAACATCCCATGAGGTGTAAGGAGGGATACTTGCTTTGGGATAATGGCAGTCTTCATTAGGAAGATGCCAAAGGAGAGAAGGATTGGGGACAGCCATATCTTAATGGAGGAGAGTGGATGGAGAGCAAGAGGCTTGTGAGCCACTTGCATATTTATGACACAGGGCAGCAAGAGGCAAAGTTGCACTGGCTACTAAGGAGAGAGTTTGGCCATCATGAGACATGTTCTTTTCTCAAGGGTATGTGGATGGAAGGAGCTTGGCAGGATACTTTCATCATGGGACAGCAAGGAGTGTGGATGCATTATGATGGTAGGGTCATTTTTTTTCCACCACATATGATGAGTGATGGAGGTATGAAGGGGTAGCAAGGATATTTTTTGCTTCAGAGGATTGGGAGAGAGCAAGGGAAAAATTTCTCTCCCACTTGGCATAGTGTTGCAAGGGTGAAGTATGGCACTATCATGGGGAAAGAGGTGTTTTCATCATGGAGGAGACCTGTCATATATGGCAGCATTATGGAGAATACCTTTGAAAAACTACATGTCAAAGGATGGATTTATATTATGGCCGGGGCTTGCTTTCATGAGTCCACAGCATTGTTACTTCATGGCATGGATTTGTTGATGGAGTGTTCATTTGACTTCTCCACTTTTGAGGCACTTGAGGGACAATATGAAGGTGAGAATTTTGTTTTTGCATGTGTTGATTACCTAACACAATATTTTCATCTTCTCTCCATTTATATGCAGTGCTTGGCTCCACAAGAGGGCAGCCTATTCATTAAGCTCCATGAGCATTATTGGGCTAGACTATGTGATGGAGGAAGCCATCTCTCATATGGCCTTGGGCAAGTGTTTATTTCCATGCATGTTCAGCTTATATATTCAACCACCTTCTATACATTATCATAAATAAGAACATGCATTACTTTAAATGTAATCAAAGACATCTTTCCAGATCACTTCTTCAAGCAGCAGTATGGGGAACTGTGTTGTGACCAATTGGAGGACTATTGGTACCTTACTACACAACATCAAACCTTCAGTAATTCTTTCAATTTTTTGCTAATCATGTGTTTCCTTGCTGATATTATCATTATCTTTATGGATATCATGATTAGAGGAGAGACACATAAGGAGTTTGTGTCCTTATTGGGAGAGGACTCCCATATTTTCTGCAGTGCATGTTCTAAAAGGAACATGGAAGGAGACATGGCCTATACATCAGCATATTTGTTACTTAATAAGGAGGACCATGAGATGGATAGGTTTTCATATGGAAATGATTTCTTATCCATTATGTGTGTGATGGATTGGGCCAGCTTGTTTCACAGCGCTGGGAGAGAGACCTTTGGAGGTCTAACTTCTTTCTTGCCATTAGAGGGCACTCATGTTGCAGCCCAAGATCATTATATCCTCATCACTTGCCTTGAGTGGGGAGGGGGAAATCGTGGGATAGGCCTTCTTGCCTATCATGTTCAGTCATTCAGCCCACCTACACTTCAGGAGCCAAAGGTGGAGGGGATTCTTCATGAGTTACCATGCTGGAGGGTGACTCATTTTATATGGATGATAGCTTGGGGGTGGAGGTTTCACTTTGGGGGAATAATATTTCCCATGCATCTTGCACTCCATGCCTTGAGAAGACCTCTATACCACACATGGGTGTCTCCTTGATCATTTTCCTTCTCATGATCTTAGTCATTTGGGGTGTTTCACGAAATGCTAGTCTATATGCTTGGGAGGGGCACTATGGAGTTTCATAGATGAGATGGCATCATATTCTTTGGGGGATTCCATCATATGATGATGCTACTGGAGGAGGTAAGGAGATTCACTCAGTTATATCCTTGCAGTTGCTTGAGGACAAGCAACATTTGGGAGGGGAGGACTGTAATCTTCCAAAATTTTCATGACTAATTTGGAACATTAAAGATTTTGTTCATATTGCATAATAAATGAATAAAAGGGGTGAGGAGACCTAATTGAATGAATAACACCACTCATAATTTAAAAGGGAACCTTTGATTTGCTTATTTTTCACCTCCTAATGTGAAAAGGGCCAATTGTATGAGGACAAGGTCAAGTTGACCAAGTCAGCCAGTGCATCCTAAGGAGGAGTAGCTTGCCTAAGAAGACAGCGCAGTCTTGGAGGGAAGAGATTCAAATGAAGATGGAAACCCTAAGAGGTGGGACCCAAGGTGAAGGAGCTCACAACTTCATAAGGAGGAGGAGGGCAGATTTGTGGGGCTAGCTTGTGTATTTTGATTTCTTGTCTTCTTAGACATTTTCTGCAAACTCCTGCTACTTAGCAGAGTTTGGAGGAATTCTTGTTTAGGAATTCCTTCTCCTTCATTGAGTGATCTCTTGAAGGGGGTTGTGCTTCATTTCTCCCACATCTAGATTGTAGGCCAGGATTTTCTCACTTCTGCAACGTTATTTCTGTAGCAGAGGACATTGTGTTGCTGGGCAGTGCAGTGGGAGGGTTGCCTCATCTTCTCTTGTGCATTTCCATTCAGTGGAGGGAGTTTCTCTTTCATTGAGGGAGCTGTATAGGAGATTTCAGAGCTCATTTCAGATCTTGGCATGTGGAAAACTTATGTTCCACCCATTACAGCACAGCTCACTGGGTAAACTGCGTTATTTTTGTGAGAGCAGCAGCTGCAGGGTTTGATCCCTTGCTTGAGAGCTGATTCTTTGGAGGAAGAGCCAATCCTTCTCCCAGAAAGCTCTAGATTCCATTCCTTTTATGTATTTTAATATTATTAGCCATATTTATATTCATTTTTGTAGTGATTTCATTTTCCAGCCATATATATTTGCATATCTGCACTTGTACACTTTGTATTTTCATGAAACTCCTTGTGGGTGACCTTTATTGTGTATAAAGAGGAAAGGAATCACATTTTCTTATACATTGGATGTTTTTTAATTTCAGATCTGATATTTCATGCTATTCTCTGCATAAACCCTAGATAAAATAACGTTTTTCTTGATTCAATGCTTTCTTCACAAGGTAGGTTGTGGGGTTTAAGCTCATTTGGGGCATATAGAAATAGGGAGATATGTTTATATGAGATAGAGTCATTTTTTTCACCTAAAATTATGCTTGTGAGATATATATCATGTCTAATAATGGATACAATTCCCATTTCTCACTTGTATAGCGTTATTTTCTGAAGACATTTGTTCTGTGCTCACATGTTGTTGCAATTTTCAGCTAGTTCACTGTGGGAGATCTAATTAACCTGCTTAAGGTTATTTATTTGAGCTTAAATTCTACAAGGAGGTCAAATAATATATTTTCTAAGGAATCACAGTATTTTTTGGCCTTATCTTCACATCTTCTTCCTTATACAGCGTCCCTTAGGAGCTTGCTGCAGCGATTCCTGAATAGGAAAAATCACATATCTGTAGACAGAGACTGCAAAATTCCAGGTAGCCTCTGGTTCTCTCACTTATTTAGAAGGAGACATAACCAGTAAATTCCTCAGCAATATATATCTGGCACAGACTTGTGATATTTCTGAAAAAGGAATATTACATTATTATTCAGTAATTTTTCTGAAGATCACATTTGTATGCAGAGTGTATGACAAGAAACCCTCCCCGAGTTCTCTTTTATTTTTTATAAGGATAATAGATCTCATTATTCTAAGTAGAAACCCTCATAATACTATGCAGTCTCTTTTGTCTAATATTTCTGAGTAGCAGTGTCTGGGGTTTTTGGTCATTTTCAGCCACACTAGTGTGGGAGGTATGTTTACCTCACCTAGTTTCATTTATTTCTTATCTCCTCTTCGAATTAGATGCTATATGGATGTATATAATGGATCCAAGTGATTAATTTCATTCATATGGCTTATATTTCTGGAAATGCATTTTTCTGTGAATGCATTACTGAGCAATCCATTTTTGGAATATTTTAAGATATTCCCAATATTGCTTAATTTCCCTATTTTGGGATATTAAAATGGTATCAAAGCTTCAATCTTGGCTCAGCCTGTGAATCTTGGGCCATTACACTTTCAGGAGAGATGGACATAAAAGAGAAGGCTTCCGTATGTGAAGGGAGAAAGGAACACAAGCTTACAAAGCTTCTTCCAAAATCTATGCAGAGCTTTCAAGGAGATCTGAAGAAAATGAGAATGGAGATGGGATCTCCAAAGGATTTTGGATCTAGCGCTTAATCTAGATTTTCACATGGTGAGTGTGAGCATGCATCTACACACCATGATGCACAGCGCAGTCAAGTGCCCAGATCTATCTTGAGATGGATGAGAGGAGGGAGAATATCTAAGAGGAAAACTCTTAGTGAATTGTTGCAATAGTATGAATCTCAAACTGAGAGTTTTAGATATCATACCAATTTCCAAGAGTTTTTCAAGATCCAGGTGGAGGAGAGCAAGTAGCAGGATACAGATAGATTTCTTCTATCTACTTTTGCAGGATCACCTACATGTTCAATTGGAGCTTGGGTGAGGGAGCTAGACTCCTGTTTTCAGCAGCACCATATTTCTGAAGATGAAGCCATCGGATTTGAAGCGCTGCATTTCAGAGGTAAGGCCCATGCATGGTGGATTTTTGAATTTTTTTCTTTGAAAAATGCAAACACTTCCTCTTATGCAAGATTAATTGAAACATTGGTGGGAAGGTTTGATGGAAAACTTCCTAAGACACATGAGCAAGAACAAATTGAGAGAAAAAAAACCTTGCATGTGATGGAGGAGACTCCACTTCAGAAAACCACAGGAGAAGCTAAAATCTTGCATTACACATTGTTAGAGGCAAGACCTCTAGTTCATATTCCTAAACAAGAGGGCATGGGGATCTCTTTTTCACAAGAGGATCCAACTGTTGAGATGTTGCCCATACACATTGATGAAGATAAGGGCAACAGCGCTATCACATCCAGAGCATATCTAGTACCTCATGCAGAGGGAGGAGGAGCACATGCTCCAACAGGATGGATTCTTGTATCCTTGCAAGAAGTTCCCCAGGATCTCATAGATGGAGGTCAAAGCAAAATCAGTGAGCATCATGATTGTGAAGCATTGCAGATGGAAGGAGAAGGTAGGAAGGAAGGGTAGCATCATTTGATGAGAGGCACACACCCTTCTCTATTTAATAGAGCTGATGCAAAGAAGAGGAAAACTGTACTGTGCTGTGAAGGCAAGGGCAAGGTTGCCTAACCATATGTATAGTCCACTCTTGACATTGATGTCTCACTACAGGGAGGCATTCCACCTGGGAGGCCACCAGATCTAGCATTGATGAAATACATCTTGTCTTTGGATTCATCACTCTTCGATTTTGGAGAGGTGGAGGGTTTGGAGGAGAAATTTGGCATAGGGGATGTCAAAGTAGTAGGAAACAGCATGAGGAGAGCTTCACACAACAGATCACCAGCGTTGTCTCTTAGGAGGATTGATCCCTATTGGAGATCTCAACTCTTAGTAGAGTACTCCAAGGATCTTGGTGCTTGCATGATTCTTGATGACCCTGATGGAGATGATAGATACATGGTGGAGGATATGGTCATCTATTCTCATGGTAGAGTCTTCTTGACTAGAGCTTCTAAGCTCAAGGAGGAGCTGCTACATGCAGCACATGAGGACTTCTTTTCCAGGAACTTTGATGCATATATTTCCTTGGCAGAGGAGTTTTATTGGGAGGGCATCCAGTATGATATATTTCAGCATAGGGAGAGATGCATAGCCTGGATGGTGACAGAGAGGATGTCACAGCCACCTTCCTACTCATTGGGAGTAAGGGAGCATTTCAGTTGAGTCATTTCAGCTCAAGGACCAAAGTACATGGTAGAGGAGGTATACATTTTCATTATGATTTGCCTTTCTTTACTTTATATGAACAGCATGTCGTATTAAGGAGGATCATCCCTTCTTATACTTTATGTTATGATTTACTTGAGGCTAATTGCAGCATTGAGGTTGGCTATGTTGTTGGTGGTTTGTGGGGGAAGCCACAAAATTCTTGGTGTGCACCATTGACACCAAATTTCATATTCATGATTCCATCTTATGAGATGACTGTGATAGAAAAAAAGTGGCTGGGAAAGAAGTTGTTATTTTTATTTTTTTTATGCAGGGAAATAATTCACTACATTGATTCCATTGGTGGAACTATGAACCACTCTTCGGTTGTGATATGATAGCTTGTTTTTATTGCATTTTGCTTCCATTTATTGCTGATATTTTTATATTTATGGGAGGCATTGTTTGGAGAGTGCTGGAGGTAGTAGAGATTCCCATTGGGAGCATGATTCTCCCCACTTTACGTGTTTTACATTGCAGGAGGAACCATGGGCAAACCATGATTGTCACATCACACTTTTTCCCTTCTTGTGGGAGGAACCACTTGAAGAACTTGAGGAGGCACTTCATGGCTGAATTGTTTGATGGAGGAACTTGGGCCATTCTTGGAGCCCATGTTATTTCAGCCCAAGGACAGAGGCAGCCCCATGGTTACCATAAATGGAGAGAGAAACCTTTTGGATGGCAGAATCCAATCTCTCCATGCAGCCCCAACACATTGTATAAAACCGGGGTTGATGATTCTTTTGATGAGCTCCCTAGCATGGCTCATTTCATTTGGATGATAGAATGGGTGAGGGAGGCACTCATTCACCATGTTTTTCATCACTCCTACCTTGTGGCGGTCATGGGACATCAAGTAGGTTTCCATTCACACTTTCCACCTTTGATTGATGTAGACCATTTGGTTTTGCACACTTGGGAGGAAACATTGGATGAGAGTTTTATTGCATATTATCTTGATGCAGTGATGGAGGCCATTGATGGGAGGCCAAAAGAGGAGGAGGGGAGGAATTTTTCTCTCCCTATACATTTTCTTGAGGACAAGAAAATATTTTGGAGGGGAGGGTTGTAATGTTCCCAAATTTTAGCCTCAAAGCTAAATGGAACATTAGAGTTAGCAGTATCTCTAGCCAGTGAATAAATGGGTAGAAAAGCCCATAAGTCTCCTAAGGAGGAATACAAACACTTCAAGTGTGAAAGGAGACACTCTTTACAGCTTAATAAAACACCTCCATGTGTGAACAGGGATAATATCAAGTTGGTTCATTCCACTTTGACTAAGTCAACAGCTCAGTTGTGGAGGAGCAGGAATCAAAGAAGGAATAACGCAGTCTTGGAGGGAGATGAATATTTTGATGGAGATGACCTAATTGAGTGGGTCCAAGGGCAAGAAAAATCATATTCTATTTAAGGAAGAGTATGGCAGCATTATTCTTCATGTTTTATATTATTATTTTTTCTGCTCGGACTTTTTTCTTCCTCTTGCCGTTTAGCAGGGTTGTTGTGTTGTTTAGCACCGGGTGTTCCCGAGCGGGAATCCCACCTCTCTCCTTGAGAAGCCTCTTAGGAGATTTTGCATTCATTTTCCACATCATTTTTTTAGGCCAAGCTTCATCCTACTTCATCAGCACAGTTTCTGCATATTATCGTGCAGTGTTGCAGGGTGCAGCAGTGGAAGGGATTGGAATCCCACTTTCTGAGCTAGTTTCTCATAGAAGGGAGTTTTCCTTCTATCGAGAGACCTATCTGGAGAATTATAGAGCTCATTTCAGACCTATGGAATCAGGCCACACATTTCCCCACATTCCCAGCATTATTCCATCTAGGGAATGCGTTATTTTTGGAGGCAACTTCAGTGCATGGTCTAGTGGCTCTGTTGTAGTGTTTTCTTGTGATTGAGAGGTTCATCCTATCATGGGAGGAAGACCTTGAAGGATATACATCATATCATACATATTTTAGCCTTCTACACTCTTATTCTTTAGTGTTGCAGTGATTATTCAATAATTTTTCTGAAGATCACATTTGTATGCAGAGTGTATGACAAGAAACCCTTCCCAGGTTCTCTTGTATTTTGTATAAGGAGACTAGATTTCAGTTCTTCAGCATTATTGAATAATATATGAGTAGATAAAATTTTTATCCTATTTTTTGAGTAGAAACCCTCATAATACTATGCAGTCTCTTTAGTGTAATATTTCTGAGTAGCAGTGTCTGGGGTTTTTGGTCATTTTCAGCTACACTAGTGTGGGAGGTCTGTTTACCTCACCTAGTTTCATTTCTTTCTGATCTCCTTTTGGACATAGACGCTAGATGGATTTATATAATGGATCCAAGTGATTAATTTCATTCCTATGGCTTATATTTCTGGAAATAATTTTTTCTGTGAATGCATTGCTGAGCAGTCCATTTTTGGAATATTTTAAGATATTCCCAATACTGCTTATTTTCCCTATTTTGGGATATTAAAAAACTCTTGCCTGATGCTCCTAGACATTCCAAAGCACCAATGATTCCATCCATTGATGGTATCATTGGTTCCGTGTCTCGAACTTCTCGAACGTCTCCTCCTCTAAATCCTGGCATGCAAAAATCTACTCCTTCCAATGATATTGCTTCTCAGTCGATCCCAAATTATGGTAAAAATGCAGAAGTGAATGAAATTCAGGCCAATCCAGCGGATAAAACTTCCAAGGGTAAATATAAGGCCAAAGCCGATACCCCGAAACAGGATTCTCAGAAATCTCGTGCTGTTGATGGTTCACAACGTAAACCGAAGTATCCTTGCTTGATTTGTGATGAAGAGCACTACACCAAGGATTGTCTTCAACAGGCTAAATTGATTCTATTTCTCAAAGGCACCCAAGGCACTCTAGTTGTTCTCAAAGAATCGTTTTTGTCACAGCAGACTCATATGATAGAGCAACCTCAGAACTCTGCCCCATTTGGCTCATAGGTTTTCATGATGAATGGTTCTGCATATGTTTCTGTTGCTACCCGGTCAAAAGATTATACTAAAGTGTGTCAGGTAGCAGGGAAATAGATCACTAATGTTCCTCCTCCTCCAACTTCTTCTAGCCCTCTTCAAATTGAAAGGCCCAGTACTGAGCCCATTCTACAGCCACCTTCCAAAGGTGTACTCCATAAGTCTTCTTACAATCCTAATGCTCGTGCTTCTCAACATTACAGTATTGTTGAGGATTTGGCTTAGGCGCCATTTGTTATGATTGCATTAGAAGTACTTCAGAGTTGTTTGTCTCAACGTAAGGCTTTGATATCTTCCATCGGTGGGGTTGATCCCACTTATTCGAGCCTTATCACTTTCGACTAAGAGAATTTCGTTCCATTTCCTCCTCACCAGCTTGCACTGATTATCCAAGTTGGGATTAATGGACTGAATATCCATCAAGCGGTTGTGGACAAGGGTTCATCTACGTGTGTCATGCCATATGCCTACTGGAAAGCCATCAGTTCTCTAGTTCTTAATTCATCTCCAAATTCTCTAGAATCATTTCATGGAAGGGAATCTAAACCTCTTAGTGTTCTCGCTAGTTTATCGATCACTCTATAAGGTAAAATAGTTAACGTCGAGGTTGAAGTAGTTGATGCCAAGCTCAATTAAAATCTTCTCCTCGGTCGTAGTTGGGCTCATGCCATGTTGTGTGTTTCGTCCACTCTATTCTGTGTTTTGCAATTTCCACACAAAGGAAAGATCTTTACTGTCGATCAGTTGTCTTTTTTCACTTCTTCATCTTCTGAGAGCAATGTTTCATACGTCGATAAAATTCCTACGCCTTATGAGAGCATAGGGCCGAGTCTCTTCAAATATCTTGCCCTCATGGGTATTTTTCATCTTCCTCCACCCAACATTGCTCAGGTTAATATGATCTCCAGGTCTTTTGATCCGTGGATCCTCCCTTCACCCGAGAAAATTGATTTGTTTGGAGATTCGATGCCATTAAGTCTGATCGAGATTGATTATTGTGAACTTATTTCGGCATCAGATCCTCCGCCTCCTAATCATGCTCCTTTGATAATGTCTCTTGAAACTTATTCTCAATCCCCTTGGCTCGGCGATTCGAATTCACCCGATCCCATAAGTGATATATTTCCTTCTGATGAATCCATCGTGGAAAATGTCTCTTGAGGATCCTCCTTGGGACGATAGCCATCATCATTCCTCATTAATTCCTGGCCTTGGGGCCATGTCTACTTGTCTCGAGAGATTCGCTTCTCAAGTTCCTTCTCCTCTGCTTCAAATGCCCATCCTAACACATGAAGTCTTTGCGGAAAGTAACTTGAGAAACATCACACAGACGATGCCTATCGACATCTCCGTTAAACCGGGGTTGTCGAGAACATCCATATTGGGGTGACCTGTTCTCCTGATGAGATCCAGGTCTATACTAGTCTCTTCCGTGAGTTTCGTGAAATTTTCGCATGGTCTTACGAAGAGATTCCTGACATCGATCCAATTATAGTGGTGCATGAGATTCCTACCTATCCTAGTACGAAGCCTGTTCGCCAACGTCTTCATCCTGTGCACCCTAAAAATGTTGCCGCTATTAAGGGAGAAGTTGAAAAACTTCTTAAAGCTAGTTTTATCTATCTGATTCCCTTGACAGAATGGGTTTCCAATATTGTTCTTATAGTTAAGAAATAGGGTACCATTCATGTCTATGTTTATTACCATGACATTAACCGTGCTTGACCTAAGGATAATCATCCCACTCCTTTTATTGATAAAATCATTGATGATTGTGCTGGGAGTGAGATTTTTTCCCTTATGGATGGATTTTCTGGGTATAACCAGATTAAAATTATTCCAGCTGATCAACATAAGACCACCTTTATCTGTCCTTGGGGTACTTTCTCTTATAAAAATCTCCCTTTCTGTCTAAAAAATGTTGGGGCTACATTTCAGCGAGCAATGTCATATGCTTTCCACGATATCAAGTGCATTGTTCAGCCTTATCTTGATGACCTTTCGGCTCATTCAGCTAAGCATAAAGACCATCCTAATCATCTCCGTCATATTTTTATTTTTTTTTGAAGCTATAACATCTGGCTCAATCCACATAAGTGCGTCTTTTACATTGACTCTGGTAGATTCTTAGGTTTTATCATTTCCAAAGACAGGATTTGTCTCGATCCACTCAAAGTTGAAGCTATTGTTAATCTCCCCTCTCCTTCCTCCTTACATCAGCTGCAGAGTTTGCAGGGGAAAGCTAACTTCCTGTGCCCTTTTATACCTAACTATGCTAAAGTGGCCAACGGATTGACGTGATTACTAAAGCAAGGAGTCTCGTTCCTCTGGGATGAGATCGCCCAAAAGTCCTTCGATGCACTAAAGACATTGCTAGTCAATGCTCCTATATTGTGTCCTCCAAATTATCATCGTGATTACTCCCTCTATTTGGTTGTCATGTTTAGCACGATTGCCATGGTTTTGGTACAAGACGAGATGATGGTGACAAACATGTCATTTACTATCTAAGTCACAATCTTCTCGATACTGAGACACGATGTGCACATGTCGAGAAGTTGGTGTTGGTTGTTGTTCAACGTTTTAGTCACTATATTATGTTGCGCACAGTGATTGTGATTTATGATTACAACCCTATGGCTTACATATTGACTCATCAATTTCTGGGGGGCATAACTCGAAGTGGATTTTCATCCTCCAAGAGTTCGATTTGGAGTTCACTACAGCCAAGTCAAAGAAATCATTGGTCTTTTCCGATTTGATCTGCTCTCTCCCTTCTGATTCCGCTCTATCTAGTTCCGAGGAACGCATTCCAGATGACACGCTTTTTCTTATTAGCACCCTTAATCCTTGGTATGGTGATATCATCGTATATCTTCAGACTTCCACTTTTTGATCCGAGTTGATGAAGGATGCTCATTGATGCATCCTCTATCAATCGCAACCCTATCGCATAGTCGAAGATACACTCTACCGCATCAAATTTTATTCCATTCTCCACCAGTGTTTGACTCTCGAGGAGACTGAAAAGGTCTTGAATAATTGTCACAGTGGCGCCTGTGGTGATCACATGTCTGGGTATGCCACTGCACATAAATTCTTCATGCTGGCTATTTCTAGCCCACCATCTTTAAAGACTACATTGTTGTTGTTCATAAGTGCCATGATTTCCAGATCTATCAGTGCAAGATGCACGCGCTGCCTTCCCATATTCACCCTGTCATTATTGTTGGTCCCTTTGCGAACCGGGGCATCGATTTTATGATGTGTAACCCTAACTTGGTCAGGGGGAATTCTTATATCATCGTAGCCATAGACTACTTCACCAAATGGGCTGAAGAAATTCCTACACTTACAGCTGACGGTAAGATAATAGCACAGTTTCTATTCAATCATGTCATTTCCAGGTTTGGTGTCCCTCGAGCCATTGTTACCGATCATGGTTCCCATTTTCAAAATTACATGGTGGCTGATTTGACTTCCAAGTTGGGTTTGTGTCACGACAGCCCAACATCGTACTACCCTCGGGCCAATGGCTAGGTTGAAGCCGTGAACAAATTTCTCGTCACTATGCTTCAACGTATGATTGGGATGCACAAATCAAACTGGCATCTCATGTTGTTTTCAGCTCTCTGGGCTTACCAAACCTCAGTGAAGGATGCGACCGGATTCACTCCATTCCATCTCGTCCTATGGTCTGGAAGCTACCCTTCCGATTGAATGTGAAATTCCTTCTCTCAAACTAGTTTTTCAATTGTTTCCAAATACTTCGCCAGAAGAAGAGCTTCTTCTATATTTAGAGAGGCTTGATGAAACTCACCGCTTTGTTGCTCTGGTCATAGAAGCACAGAAAAGCAGGTCAAACCTCATTTTGACCAGTCAGTTTCCCCTTGTTCCTTTATAGAAGGAGGCCTTGTCCTCCTATACGACCAAGCTCACGATAAGCTTGGGGCAGGAAAATTTCAACCCATGTGGCATGGGCCCTACATTGTTAAGCATGTTTTGCAGAACGGGGCTTATGAGCTTATTGATTATGAATTTTATCCTTTGGATCAACCCAGAAATGGGTTGTATCTTAAAAATTACTATGCATGAGTCATTCGTGCATGTTACTTTGTACATAGGTTTTTTTCCATTTTTGTACATTTTTGGCTTGGTGTGCATTGTGAGCATTTTCCTGCTTATTGGATCATTGCTTATTATGCATATTTCTATTACCCCTTATGTCATTTTTGTGGATGGTGCTTCCCGCAGTACCCAGAACCTGTCTTCAGCAGCTTGGGTGATTTATGATCCTGCTGGTGAGTTGATAGACCTTTAAGGTATCTGTCTAGGATGGACCACAAACAATGTCGGTGAATATAGTGTTGTTATTGAACTATTGACCAAATCCATTTGTCTCGACATTCGTGCATTGATTGTTAACCTAGACTCACAGCTTGTTGTTATTCAACTTAATGGGCATTATTCTGTTATAAATCCTCACATCTTAAGGTTATATTTGCATGTTCATTTACTGGAAAGACATTTTGATTACATTACATATCAACATATTCCTAGAAGAATGAATGTGTTAATTGATACAGTAGCTAATACTGTATTAGATAGACATTTGCGTAATTTGTAAAAAATCATCATCACATGACAAGATCCATACACAAAAATAGATATATATATATATATATATATATATATATATATATATATATATATGTCGAGTGTTTGCATCCATGTGCATCATGAGTTTAAAATTATGTATGTTTCGGTTATATCCTAGGTGTCTAGTTGATGTGATGATCATGATAGCACATCACTACCCGTACAAGACGCCTCAATAAGCGGTGAACATGGTTCGACACCCCTACAGTGTGTCTCTGGCACGTGCAAGGAACATCATCGAATCGCTCATAGTCTGGGATCTCACGGGATATTCCCTCCAAGTTGCATATGATGTCCTCCTCCTCACCTCCCTCACCATGAGGGGCCACATAAAAGTCGCGATGAATCCTTTGTGCTATTGGCAACATGCCTACAAGTCTTTCTGGGCCAACATCTGCAATTACATAGATCAATGTCATGACATCCATAACAAAAAAATCATAATACTCATCAAAACAAAAAATGAGTCGTACCCAATGCTTCATCCCAATCCTCTCCTTTTAGGAGTGGGAGATCCGCATCACTGGTGAAGTCCGTGCCAGAGTAAGGCCAGTCCTCCACGACAATCAATTATCGGCGGAACCACTCAAAGAACTCTGGTCTCTAGGACATCTGTTGATCGCCCTCTTACCTTGGCATCAAAGCTGCTCAATGGACCATCCATGGCTCCTAGGATGGTGGTTTCGAAACTATCACTTCATGGCTTTGGAAAATTGGTAACCATTCCAAGATGAAAGGTACCAACATGGACCCATAGCCGAACTGCTTCAGTTTATCATTCTTTCATTTTGTCAACTGGTGTTTTATGTTGATTGTTACTACCTCTGCCCGGTTGTAGAGTGTTGGTGCCATGAAATCCACTACAAGAAGTCATTGTGTTTTTGCGGTCTCATGTGGAACCTGAACTCCAGCAGCTCACGTGATGGTGTGTAGCACTACTCTGAGTGCCAGATCGGGAATGGTTTGGATATCCACCTTCCTGCTTTTGGATCCTTTATGTGCTCCTCAGCACACTTTATCGATAACCATACTCATGTTTTCCATTGTGGGCCAAGTACCGATCAGGATTGGTACTACCCCCCTCCGAAACAATCTGGTTATGAAGTAAATATTTGAGACCTCAATCTCAAGTTCCTGACCGCGAAGAATGAATCTTTCTTGATAAATGTCCCAGACATTGATCAAGTACTGCAATAGCTCTAGTTGAGCTCTAAGACATGGTTCCATAAAGAATTTTTTGAGTCTAGAATCTCTAAGAGCTTCCATGCATCTCACATTACCCATGGCTTCCTCATCTTCTTCACTATGCTCTTGTTCTTTCCATTTGATCACCATTTTGTTCTTTCACACCTGCAAAAACATCCATATGGTTATCATTAGCCAAATAAATGCTTTTGAAATGGTTAAATTGGGATTACTTGTTGAAATTGCAAGCTTAAAATGGTCGTCGCAGTTGGCGCAACTGATTCGCGATTGACCTTCCGGATTGCCCATTGTCAGCTCCGCAAAATCATAGTGAAAAAGGGTAACAAATTTCTCACAAGAGGTAAAAGTGAAAAGTAATTTATTTTTTACCATTTTTGTCATTTTATAAACTTTTCAGAACCCTAATTAGGTTTTAAAGCATATTTTTCAATTATTGTGCATTTTTATTTCGAAAAATGGGTTTTACGTGTGTCTCTTGTGTAGCGACAAGTCCTCAACATGACGATGATGAAGTGACAAGTTGTATTTTATACTTTTTTGGACTCGGTAAAAACATGAAAATTCACTCTTGGATTCATCTTTCAGCTCTTTTATGAATCTAAAATTGAAAATATCATTGAGACTCTTTTCATTTTGAGCTCATTAAATGGTTGCAAAACGATATCTACCAAGTATACATTTACCCCTTTTTCAGGTTAGGATAGATTATTTACAAAAAAGGAATACCTTAGCCTATCGCGACAAAGAGTTTCTCTTAGACATAATTTTCTAACTTTTCGGATTTGTGAGACTACCAATGAAAAGGGACCTGTTGGAGTTTTCTTTTTCGCTTCTTTTCAAACTTTGTAAACATGAAAAGATGTTGAGTTCTTCCTTTGTCAGACTCGTTAAAACTTAAATGACATCGGATACCATCACCATGACGTAACTGAGTTCCTCCTTCCAAGGGCTTGTAAAATGTACTAGGATGGATTTGTCCAAAGGAAAAACTTACATGACAAGCATATGCTATCCCAGTCAAGTTTGTTTCCAAAAATTAATTGGGGTACTCGCCAGCAATGGTGGGGGGAAATGGAACTAGCTCTCAGT
Organism: Pinus albicaulis; assembly: GCA_034641835.2. Classification (NCBI taxonomy): domain Eukaryota; kingdom Viridiplantae; phylum Streptophyta; class Pinopsida; order Pinales; family Pinaceae; genus Pinus; species Pinus albicaulis. Next base: position 461,953,758 of record CM076577.1, read on the forward strand.
TATGTCTGCAATATGTCGCTCTTGAACATGACACTCATCTGCTTTCGTGTCGGGTTGGGGACACCTCATTTCGTCATTTTTGCCTCCATGGGTTTGGGTAATCTGTTTTGACCTCTCATCTGCTCTTTTCCACGTCATCATGACCTCAAATCCCTTGATGTCAAATCCCTTGAGTCGTGTCGCTGATATGTTCAAGAGAAGTTTCCATTTATAGTTGTCAACCTCCCTCTTATCCTATTTTTGGTCTTGATTCACTATCATCATATTCCTTTGTTTTGTGTTGATGATGTGGGAAAAATTATGGCCCACTTTCAACTAGGTCACTTCCTATCGACTTCAGCTCATTATCTAGGAAGTTGATTTAGAGACTCCCTTTCTGTACCTTGGAGCTTGCATGCCTCAATGGCAAGTTCTTCACATTCGACGATAGGTCCCCATCATTGGCCTTCAATTGAGTGATTCTGCAAGTTTTCGATGCCAAATCATTGTTCAAATTCCGTGGATTGTACTTGTTGTACCTTGAGAGCCATTGTCATTAATGGTGGTTTCTCTCGTGCCTGTTAATAGCTTACATCATTGGCTGGTAATCAGGTGACTTTCTTTCATGTTTGACTTCAGCTCACATATTCGCATGCTTGAATTTGTACTTGTTCGGATCAAGATGGAGTGCAAGACCCTGGGTTTTTTCTGATAAAATATAGGCTGTGGGATATTTTGGTTTATCATGACTACATGCATGACTCTTTTGATTGGATGGATGCGACCATACCTGAGCCTATTTATTGATATTTTTTTTGGATGGTTGTGTCCATACCTCGGATCTCAGTTTTATATGTACTCTATTATGGATGGTTGTGCCCATGCCACATGTTCATGTATCAGAGATATCAGTTGTATTTGTACTTGCAGGTCTTCCGACAGCAATGTTTGGTTTGAATGTGTTCTTGTAAATCATTTCACTCCTCCCTCTCTCTCGGACCTCATGCTTTAGGGAGCATCTATTACACAGAATTTTGTCACCATCCCTGCAATCCCCATCCCGCACATTGGAGGACCATTTCTGTGACTTATATGTAGTGTCATGCCTTGAAAAAAGTTTCATTGCATCCCTTGCCATGAGAAGAACATTTACTCTATTGACTATTCCTAGAACAGACCATCAAAAGCACATGATTTTGGTCGGTGCTGGTAGGTAGTTATGGCCTTACACCCATAGAGAAATTAGCCTGGGCCTCGTGCCAATTGGTGCTTTGTCTCAGTGGACTTCCCACGCCGAGTTTTTTTTGGAAATTTTTTTAAAATAGAAGTAAAGTTTCCATTTCCAACCACTTCGCGAGCAGAGTCAACATGGGTTGTTCGACTGAATAACATTGAACATCTTTCTTTAGCTTCTTGTTTCCTACTTTTGAGCAACCTCCCAAAGGATAAGGCCTCCCTTCCACCATTTAAGGGATCCCAACCTCCTCCTCCTCTCCTATAAATACATCTATCTCACAGAGATGCAGCTAGCTGAAAATTTTGTACAAAAGCTGAAATGGTTGAATAGTTGAACAGACTTATATAGCTAGTGTGAGATAAAGTAGAGAGATACCTATTGTTGAGAGAGATTTTAGGCTTATTTCCTCGCCAAGTCCAATTCCCTAACGAATTCTCGAGACACTTTTTGACTGGACCCACTGAAGGAGGCTGCAATGTCAAGGCTCTTTTAGTTGTAAACTCTTTCTCTTCTTATTAATACATGACTGATGTTTTGGTTCCCGTCTTGCATTTGATATGATTAATCTTGTGCAATACGTTTAATTCTCCTTAACCAATTAGATAGTTATGAATGCAAGTATTGTTTCGTATGCCGCTATTGTTCTATGATCCTTGTGCAGGCACCTGAGTACCATCAGTGAAGGATCGTGATGTTTTAGGATGAAGATCAGGAGACTGCTTCTACGGCTATGACAGCTGCATTGGAACAAAGGTAGGACATCTATCCCAACTTAGTTTCATTCATTAACTAGGAATCAATGCATTAGCATGTCCTCTTGCTGCTAGACCCACCCTAGGGCTAAAGGGATCACCTCTGTCCGTAGAGGGGATCCCTAGTTTCAGTCCATCAATCACTTTATTATAATCCCCTGTGCCTTAGTTGAGGATTACTCATTTCCTCACCTATGGCAGACCTCCTTCTGTCAACATCAGCACATTCATTCCAGAACACAGATCTTGAGGGAAATTTACCTTGGTTCCAGCTTCCATTCTTGTTCGGTGCCTCAGATTAGGAAAAGGGACTCATCATTTCCCTTTGACTTGATTGTTTCTCATTCGCTCAGCTTCAGCTCATTATTGCTTATAGAGATTCATATACTCGAAGGTTCAGTGATTCAACAGATTGTACTAGTGATTCCCAGGTGTGTGTGAGATGTTTTAGACCTCATGAGGGGGTGTCCCTTCAGGTAGCACCTCACATGCCTGGATGACCTCAGATTATGCTACAACCTCAAATGCAACTCTACAGATTTGATGGGTTTGGTTCCTACCGCTTGTAGCACCCATAGCATGCATGTATCATTTCGATGATCCATTCATATTTTCGGAGCCCTTTTCATGTTAATCAGGGCTTCTTTGGTTGTTATTATGTCTTATGTACTCATTTATTATTTTATTCAGTCCTGGGTGTTGTCCCAGACGCAATATCTATGTCGGATCCATTATATTTTTATCTGGCCCATTCTATGCCAGCATGTCATGTACCATTTATCATACTTTATTGCTCAGTTTAATTTTGTTGGGAGCACCATTATTCTTGGTACTTATTCATCTCAGCGGGCATTAGTATTCCTCCCCCGCCTCATTGAGAACAAGTACCCAAACATTAAAGGAGACTTATATCATTTGTAGGTCTCGCCCCCTCAATTATTCTCCTCTCTCGATTCACTCGGTCTGTGTATCTCTCTCTCTCTGACTCCCCTTCGATGTCTAGTGATTGTGTTCTTACAATGTGCTTTGGTGGTCATATGATTAGCTCCTAATGCTCACACATTGGGGGGGAATCTGTTACACCAAAATTTATTCATCTAACCATTTACAATTAGATGAACCGAAGTAGACCATGTAAGACCAATTTTACCATAGTAAAATTGCTTTCACTATAAGAAATAATTTAATAAACCATATTTTATTAAGTTATTTCTAGTTAAAACAAGAAACCCCATGAGGAATAATTAAATAAATCCTTATTTATTTGATTTTAGTCTAGGAATGATTAATTAAACCCTGTTTAAATAATATTCTTGGTCATATTTAACCCAATTATGATAAATAATTAGATAAATCATTTTTTTTCTTATTTTTCTCTAGGAATAATTCATCAAATCATTATTTAGTTATTATTCCTTATTAAATTTGACTAAATTGCCTAGAAATAATTAAACAAATAATTATTTGTTAATTATTCCTTAACCACATTCTTGAAACAATAAATAAATCATTTGTTTGTTTATTATTTCTAAATAAATGTATTTAAACCAATTTAAGTACCTTTTCCCTCCAACAAAATATTCCAAGCGGTTAGATCTAGATCTTGGTTAATAATATTTTACTATTCGCCATTATCGAGGATAACTCAATATTTTGTTATAAATAGGAGGGTTTTCCATTCATTCTTCACTTTTATCACTTTCATTGTCACGCTTTGATCATTATCATTGTTGCTACTACTTTATTTGCTTCTTGAGCTCCCATAGATTTCAACACATTTTAAGTTTTCTACAGCATTGAGAGAGAGGAACTTCTGGATTTGAAGTGTTGACAACAGCCAAGAACCCATCCCATTGAGGGGGACTGGTAACATTATTATTTTTTCCTTTCCCAAGTGTTATAATATATTTAAAATTATTTATATCTTGTCTTTTCCGTTGGATTCATGGAGAAATTCTTATTTCTTTTCACTATTTAACTGCTTTTACTACATGGATCTGGTTTTTTGTAGCATTTGTTTTAACTATTGATTGCAGATCTAAAGAATTTAAGAAACCATATTTTTTTTAGGGTTTTTTTTCACCCAAAAATAAAGTGAGCTCCTTCCATACACTTACGTTAATAATTTACACTAACACAAGGCTATTAAGGCACTTCCTTTCCAACCTTTTTTGCGATGTCATTCACAGGAGCATTGGGTATCTTGTAGTAGTATTACCACATGATGCTCCTTGTAAATACGTTCTTTCAAAAGCCTCTATATTTGGAGTTGATGCATTTGATATTCTAAGTAATGAAATTCATTTAAAAGTGTGGGGTATGGAGGTTAAAACCTCCACCACTAGGACCGCTAGACCTTAATTAGCTAGCATATCTCCATCTTTTTTGATGTCCCTTTTTACTTTTTCTGCCTTTCTTCTTGGTTTCCATTTTTGGCTTTGTGGATTCTCTATAGTTGTGGGTTTTGGTACCTTAACTTGAAGAGCCCCATATTTTGAGAGGTTTGTCCATTATGTTCCCATAATTTCATATAAGTTTGGTTGAACATTTTAAACTTCTGCTATGGAACCATTTTCAAGTATTTACCTTGTATTTATTTTAATATATTTTCAAGAGTGACCTCTGTCACATCCATATCTTTTGTGTTTTTTTGAGCTCCCTTTGGAGAAGGTTGTTCCTCTTTTAAAGTGTTCTTTTGTGGCTTCTCATAGCCTGGTTCTAGGTCCTTTCTTTTTTTTCTAGTTGTGATCTATAGTTGGGTCCCTCATAGAGGTTTCTGAAATAGGGACATCTTCCATTTCTAAAACATTGCTTAAAGCAAAAAACATATTATAAGATTAAGGAGCGTCTTTGGGTTGATGAGTTTCCTTGTGTCATGTGTTCCTTATGCAAGTGGTGACTTTATAAAATCCTTCTACATCATTTTCAGTTACCTCAATTCGAGGAGATTCATCTTACATTAAGGAGAATTCCTAAAATAGGTGGTCGTACTCGTGAGATCTCCAACAATGAAATGGTCTCATATTCATAGTCTAGGGTTTGTTGATTCAACTTGTCATGATAATAGATATTTTTGGATGTCGATAAGGGCTCCAGGATGTTCATATATATGCAAGTGAAAGCATATGAGGTGCATCAACACTTCTTTGTTGCTTCTGATAGTTTCACGAGAATTCCAAGTGTGTTCCCTATACCCTCCCAGGCTTCTTTATTCCAAAATTATCTATGAAGAGAGAAGTGTCAAACCCATAGTAGAGCATCTAGAAATTCTTATTTCTCTAGATTTTAGTGCTCCTTCCATAATCATATTTACCAATGTGGTTGATATATGTCGATAGGCGTATACGAAGCACATATACAACCACATGAGTAAATGTGGTTTATTTACACCAATAGGCATTTATCAATCACATTAATAATTATTAAATATATAGTGTTAATGTGGCTATTAGAGATTGATTATTTGCACTTATTAATAACTACATAAATAATAACAAACACACACACACATACATATAAACATTTATATATTTAATAATAACAAAATTAATATAATGTTATAATAGTACTAATAATACTAATTTATCCCTCACCATTATCTTAATCATTAATATACATTTATTAACCTATTAATATTACTATAAATATATTTTATACATGATGATAAATTTATGAACAATTCCAACGTAACAATATTAAACTCAAATATTAAATCAATTATTATAAGCCCTAATATTATAAAATCCAACATTATAAACCCTAAGATTGATAGTATATCCTTAGGATTGACATTCTAAACCTTACAATAAATATTTTAAACTATAGGATTGATATTATAAATGGCACAATTAATATTATAAACCATAATATTAAAAAACCCAACATTTCAGATCATGATACTAAATGCAATATTATAAACCCAAAATAAAATATTGCAATATCAAAAATCCAAGGGATGATGTAGCACTTAACACTTATAATATACCACATAATAATAATAAAAATTATCTCTTGCCTTAAGGTTTAACTATAATGTTTAAACACTAAGCATCAATCCTTAATTAGCATGGTATTAATTCTACTTGTATGGTTTTGGACTGTGTATAATTAACACACTCTAGATATGTAACTTCAATGGTAAAGATCTCTGTTTTTTTTTATTTTTAAACTTGCATTACACGTATATTTTTGAAACTTTATATATATTTAACTTTGGTTCTAAACCTCTTATGATATTCGCATTTATTAAAAACCTATCTTGAGATTTGGTTTGTATTACCTGCCCTGGTCATGTCTAGCAATTTAATGCTCTTGCCAGTTGTGAGATTTTATATGATATGGGTTATTGTTTTGATGGGCCACCTTCCCCATTTCACACCGTTCGATGTCATCGGAGATCCACAGTAAATATTACAGGTGGAAAAATTGTCAGTAATACCCCGCAACCCTAACCGCTCATCTCATTTCCTCTTTGTCTATGCGTCGGCTAGGTCTCCAACCCTTCATGGGATTTTTACTGTGGGTTTGGCTCCCTCCTCCAGCTGGCACTATAACCAGCTAATGAGGGTATGCTTGCAAGGTTTAATCCGCCTTTGGTTATGGTCCAAGGATGGGTAGTATCTCTGTGGAAAAACTGGGAAAGTTCTTCCAGTCACCTCCGTTGTCACCGAAAAATACCAGTCCATTCGGGATCTTCAACACAAGTGATGCCACTGCTTTGGCTTGCAACGTTGTTTTTCTTTCTTTCCTTTTCCTTAAACAATCTGTCAGTTCATGGGTTGATTTTATTAAGTTTTACTCCTCATTCATTTTCTATTCTTTTCATTCTCCAGCTCGGCGTTCGTTATTTCACTTGGAGGCTTATCACTACAGGTAAATAAGATTGCTAATTTTCCTCTCTCGGTTATCCTTTGAGTTTAAACCTTGGCTTAATATCACAGTGCCATTACTTAACGACCTGGTTACTTGTTTTTGTAGGTACCTTCTTTCTTGAAGGCTAGGTCGGTTCTCCACTCTTTCAATATTGTATGTTATGGATTTCCTTCTGCTAACAGCGCCACTGCCCTTCTAGGTACTCATGTATCGAGCCATTTGGGTCCATTAAATGTTCTTCCTCTTCTCCGCGTGCTTAACTTAATATGACTAGGCTTTTTGCCTTCAAGTTTATAGTGCTGTCGGGTTGCACAGTGTTTTTCTTTTTAGATTATGAAAGTTGAATACACTTATCTCTTGTGTTTATATGGAATCTGTGTATCAGTAAAATGTTTGTACTTTTCATGAGTATTTGAGGTCTACTAAGAGAGGGATTCCTCCAAAACTGTCCTTTCGGTCTCGGTGGAATTTCCTGACCCATTTTGTGTTTTATATAATTTGAAATTGTAATCTCTATAAGGACATGTTTTGTTTTCTTTTTGGACAGTTCCCTACAGGGCTTTCCATTTGATTCTTGTGTTGGAATTCCCAAATATAATCTTACTGTGTTTTTTTAATGATCATGTTCCCAATTGCGGTTATATTTATATTGTTATCATTTTCATTAAATAAACACCATGTTAACTATTTTATTTGGTGAATTTCGAGCCTATGGCTGGTCCATGTATTCTTGCACTATTCTGCATCTTTTCCAATGTACTTTGGTTTTTGATTTCTTTATGCTTTAGATGGTTATTGGTGTACTGTTTGGATTCGGGGACAAAACTCTTTACCCCTACACAGTTATTTTCTACCATCTATTAAGATTACCAAAATAGGAATTTTATATATAATGTGTAGGTGACCAAACCACCTCTAATTCTTGTCCGAGTATAGTTAAGTTTGAGTAACAACGTGTTTTGGGTTGAGTTTCCACCTCGTACCCAGAACCAGCAGTTCACTCCTCAATAGGTTGGGATGTCATAGTTCTATAGTTCAACTGTTCGACTTGATTTTTACTATCATACAACTTGTTCATTAGTTTAATCATTTATTTTACTGGTTATTCCTATTTTACATAACTTTAACAGATTTTAGTTAATGCAATGGCAATGTACTATTTTTCTGAAGCAAGGTAACATGGTTATTACTGTATGTATTTAAGGGTGTCCATATACAGTTTCATCTTACAGCATTTTCCTTTTTACAGTCATTTTAATCGTACTCAGAAATAATTTATAGAGTTCACATATAATTTTACAGAACTCATAAATAATTTCTAATTCATAAATACATACAAAACTCATTCTATTCCTACATTAGTCATACACAGAATTGATTTTCTGTTAATCTAGTTAACACATATCTGTGTACAAGTTCTTTAACATTTTCCTGTTTAAAATTACTGAAATGCACAGTTACTTATCTGAATGTGCAATTTTCTAGTGATGTCCACCCAACCATCAAGAGAGGTGATTATATCCTTCTCTTTCCCCCGTGCTCCACACCTGAGAGGTACAGGTTGACAGAGTTTTCCTGTTGTGACCTCAGGACCCCAAGTCCATTCAATACCATAAATTTTCGGGAACATTGAGTGGTTTCCACTGGTCTCTACCAGCTCAAGAAAATATTCACTCTCTTCCTTAGTTAATGAACAGAACCCCTTTTCCTCACTAGGATATGCCTTTTATCCTTAGAGGAGCAGGTAATTGTTCAAACTGTCCAACCATTTCTCAGTTCTTGGAATAATTTTACCATCAGTTTTTTTACATATTATGGAACTAATTTTCCATAACCAATTTTATTTTTCATAACGACAACAAAAAAATAAACTTTCCAGAAAACAATAAATGTTTCAGTGTTTCCTTTAAACTAATAACTAAAATTTCATATTACTAGTTAACAACTAGTTAATACCAAATTTAGCTGTCATAGCTTCCCCCCTGGAAGTAACACTGTCCTTGGTGTTTCACTCCAGCTCAAGAAATAGCTCTGGGTAAGCCTCACATACAAATCCCTCATCTTCCCAAGTAGCCTCCTCTGGGCTGAAGTGCTTCCACTGCACTTTAACTTGCGTGATGACTCGTTTCTGGAGCATGATTTCTCTCCGGTCAAGTATATGTTGAGGCTCAACCAGAAACTCATTGTCCATTTCTACCTGCAAACAAAAAAGTTTTTTGTCAAATTCACATAAAAATTTATGTTTCAAGTTAGGATTTTTCTAATTCTATCCTACCTGAATGTCTAGCCAGTGGATTACATGCTTTTGATCATGTACATATCTCTTTAGCAAGGACACATGAAACACATTGTGCACCCGTATGTGGCTAGGTAAGGCCAATTGATATGCCACAGGCCCCACCCTTTCCAATATCTGGAAAGGTCCATAGAATCTGGGAACCAACTTGGCACAAGAGACCCATCTCAAGGTGCTCTTATTTGGTTTGATCCGCACATACACATGATACCCCACCTCGAACTCTCAATAAGTCATTTTCTTATCTATGTATATCTTTTGTCGATCTTGAGCAGCTTTTAAGTTTTACCTAATCTTCCTTACCTCTGATTCCATCTCAGCCAACATTTCTGGTCCAAGCATTAACTTAGTTTCAGGGCTACTCCAATTAATGGGAGTGCGACATTGTCGCCCATATAGAGCTTCGAAAGGACTCATCTTAAGAGACTCGTGATAACCATTTTTGTAAGAAAATTCAACTAGGTGTAAATATTCTTCCCATTTTGCTGGTTGTTGCATCACATACATGCGCAACATGTCTTCCAAAACTTGATTTACCTGTTCTATTTGACCATCTATCTGGGGATGATAAGTAGTGCTGAAATTTATTTGGGTCCCCAGACCTGTAAACAAATTTTTCCAGAATGTTGCAGTAACCTTCACATATCTGTCTGAAATAACAGTCTTTGGAATACAGTGCATTCTGAAAATATGTTAGGTCCCTATATTACTAGTATAATACCTTATTGTTGTTAGTGTAACCCCTTTATTGTTATTATTGTACCCTTGTAACCCCCATTTTTTTATTATTGTGCCCTTAAATTATTATTGTTAGGTCGGCTAGGATTACATTGTGGCCCACTAGGATTACATTATGGCCCCATGGACTCCTATATATATAGAAAGGAGGTTTTGTAAATTGTATCATCCAAGAATTGTTCATTTATGTAATGTATTGGAGGTTGCCCCCTCGAAGTGGCTTATTTATAAGGCGTTAATATCTATTTTCTTCTATTTTTGAAGCTGGTTACACAACATTTGGTATCAGAGGTTTGGGATTCTAGGGTTTCGCTGCTCCAAACAGGTCATCGTGGCATTTTCGCTATAACTTTTTTTCTACGAAGCTTCAGAAGCTGAAATTTTTAGGGTGCAAAGCTGAAATCTTGAGGAAGTTTTTCTAAAAATTTCAGAGCTTGGTTCGCAATATTTTCGGAGATATGATCTGTGGAAGTTAGGTTTTTTTTCAGGCTCCTAAACAGGTCATCGTGGAATTTGCGCTATAAAAAATTTTCTACAAAGGTTCAGAATCTGAAATTCATATGGTGCGAAGCTGAAATCCTGAGGAATTTTTTCAAAAAATTTTAGAGCTTGGTTCGCAATATTCTTGGAGATATGATCTGTGGAAGGTAGTGCTGTTTCAGGCTCCTGAATTTCATCTCAAAGAGGTGATCGTGGGAAACTTTCAATAACTCTCTCTCTGGGCATCGGATTGGAGTGCCGTAAAACGTGGTTGCAAGTAAACAGACTTTAGTTTCTTGGATATCAATTTCAGAGACAAAGGAAGAAACAGTGACACGTGGCAAGTCGTACAAGTTCGCTCTACTGAACCAGTCCATAATTAGGTCATTGTGGGAGATTGGACACAAATTTGTCTTGGAGATCAAAATCAGGTCAGACCTGTGGCATTCAAAAGAGAATTCAGAGGGCTACTTCAGTGCTGATTTTCAGAGATTGAAGATCTGAAATCACAGAGATAATACAATTTCAATATCGAGCTCCTCAAAGCTAGTAAAAGGTGTGTATTTTTTTTTCCGAATTGCATAAGTCTTGTTTGAAGAATCAAGTTGAATTGATTGCAAGGGCCTATTTTAGAATAGATATCAATATTGGAGTCTGAAATGGCCCCTAAAAAGAATTCAACACCCATTAAGCCTTTAGAAGGCTCTACTATTACTCATGAAGATGAAGAATGGCAACATGACATGTCAAAATTACAAGAGCAAATGCAACAAATTTCGCTCTCGCAAAGAACAACAAAAAATGAAATGGAAGTTTTGAAGAAAGGCTTGGAAACTAAGATGAATGGTTTGGAAGCTAAGATGGATGGCATGGAAGTCGGCATGGAAGCTAAGATGGATGACATGAAGAATGATCTAAAAGCATACATGGAAGGCTTGATGACAAGTTTAAAACCAAAAATGATTCCTAATGGCGAAAATATATTAGAAGAACCTCATGATGAGAACAAAATAAATGTTAATCGTGATTTCATAAACTCTAATGTTGGCGGGAAGAACCACCATATTCCAAAAATGGATATGAGGAAGTTTGATGGAAAGGATCCTGTAACATGGATACTACAGATGGAGCAATATTTTGATCTCCATAATGTGCAAAACACAAAAAAGGTACGCATTGCAACTTTACATTTAGAACAAAATGCATTTGTATGGTATCGATGGCTTTGCTCCCGTAAAAAAATTGTCACTTGGTCAATTTTTACGGAAGAAATGATAGCACATTATGAGGATACAAAGAGAAACACCTTCTTTAGCCAATTGATAAATCTCAAACAAAAGGGTTTAGTGGGGCAACACACTGAGGAATTCCAAAAATTGAATATAAGGGTAACTGATATTCCAGAGGAACAAAGGATCGATCTCTTTATAGGCATTTTAAAGGATAATATCCAACATGAAGTTCGGGTTTTGGAACCAGATTCATTGGAGAAGGCATTCGGGTTGGCAAGAAAAGTTGAATGTAGAATAATGGCGACAAGGAAGCCTACCACTCAATTCTATAAAGAAGGAAGTTTTGCTACGCCTATATTTCCACAACCTACAAGGTTGACACCACAACAATTGGAAGAAAAAAGAGCAAAAGGGCTTTGCTACAGTTGTGATAGCAAATACACTAAGGTCATAAGTGTGCTGAGAAGAAATTATTTTACATAGATTGTGAAGAGGAAGAAGAAAATGAACAAGAAGAGGATATACACCAGGAACCAACTCTAGAAGAGGAAGAAATGAATCCGACCATATCGTGTAATGCACTGGCAGGAATTACCACTCCTCAAACTCTCAAGATAGAAGGACATATCAAGAAGAAAAAGGTAATAGTGTTGATTGATTCGGGTAGCACCCATAATTTTATTCATTGTAAGGTAGCCAAGGAATTAAATTGTTTCCTATACCCAACACCAGAATGTCAAGTGATGGTTGCAAATGGAGGAACTATAAATTTCTCTATAAAATGCCATAATATCAAGCTAACCATGGGGGAATATGTATTGACTAGTCCAATGCTTTCCATTCCTATGGGAGGTGCTGATGTTGTACTAGGAGTACAATGGTTACAATCTTTGAGGACGGTAGCTTTTAATTTTCAAGAACTTTTCTTGAAATTTTTTTCAGAAGGAAAGGAAGTCGAATTACGGGGTATTGAAGGGAAGTCGGGAAGGATAATAAGCTCTAATGTTATGACAAAGCTTCTAAAGAAAGAACAACGAGGCGTAATTGCACAATTATGCTCACTAGAAGTTCCGACATCAAAATCATCTATTTCTGCAGATATCCAACAAGTCTTGGACAATCATTCCAAGGTGTTTGAAACTCCCAAAGGACTCCCACCAATTCGTGATCATGATCATGCTATTCATTTAATTCCAGGAAGTGTTCCTCCAAACATCAGGCCTTATAGATATCCTTACTTCCAAAAGAGCGAAATTGAACGTATGATTGCAGAAATGTTAGAGGCAGGTATAATTCAACCTAGTCAAAGTTCTTTCTCTGCTCCTGTAGTATTGGTACACAAGAAGGATGGATCATGGCGAATGTGTCCGGATTATAGGGAGCTCAATAAGCTCACCATTAAAGACAAATTTCCCATTCCTGTGATTGATGAACTATTGGATGAATGACATGGAGCAATTTATTTTACCAAGTTGGATCTTCGTTCAGGATATCATCAAATTAGAATGAAGACTGAAGATATTCCAAAAACAACATTTCGAACTCATGAGGGTCATTATGAATTTTTGGTCATGCCTTTTGGCCTTACCAATACACCTTCTACATTTCAAGGGTTGATGAATTCCGTTTTCAAACCCTTCCTTAGAAAATTTGTGCTAGTATTTTTTGATGATATACTAATCTACAACAGGTCTTGGAAGGATCATGTTCAACATGTTGACAGGGTGCTCAAACTATTGCAGGAGAAACCATTATATGCAAAAACATCCAAATGTTTCTTTGGAGTACAAGAGGTGGAATATCTGGGTCATATTGTATCTCACGAGGGTGTTAAAGTAGACCCTAACAAAATTAAAGCCATTAAGGAATGGAAAGTCCCCACAACCATAAAGCAGTTGCGAGGATTTCTCGGGTTAACAGGGTATTATCGCAAGTTTGTTAAGAATTATGGGAGAATAGCGGCACCTCTAACAACATTATTGAAGAAAGATGCATTTTCATGGACTCCTGAAGCAACTAAGGCCTTTGAACATCTTAAAGAGGCAATGTGCCTAGCACCGGTCTTAGCTACGCCAGACTTCCCAAAAACCTTTATTGTGGAATGTGATGCCTCAGGAAATGGAATTGGTGCAGTTTTAATGCAGGAAGGAAGACCCATTGCTTTTGAAAGTCGTCCAATCAAAGGAAAGTATTTACAGAAACCTATTTATGAGAAGGAAATGTTAGCAATACTACATGCACTAAAGAAATGGCGAACTTACCTAATGGGAAGACACTTCAAGGTAAAAGCTGATCATGATAGTCTTAAACACTTTTTGGAACAAAGACTATCGTCAGAAGAACAGCAAAAATGGGTCACAAAGATGTTGGGTTATGACTTTGAAATAATCTACAAAAAAGGAAAGCTGAATGTTGTTGCAGATGCACTCTCAAGAGAGAATGAAGAGGTGGAAGCATTGCTTTGTGCCATTTCTATTATCCAACCAGATTGGATAACTGAAGCAAGAGATGAATGGAAGAAGGACAAAGATGTATGGACACTCATTCAAAAGTTGCAGCAAAATCCTAGTACATCTGATACATTTAGTTGGAAAAATGATTCCTTATGGTACAAAGATCGCTTATATCTTTGTAAGAATTCCCAACTAAAACAAAAGATTCTTCTATAATTGCACACTTCTCCTTTAGGAGGACACTCAGGATTTTTAAAAACTTACCACAGGGTGAAGAAAGAATTTTTTTGGGATGGCCTTAAATCTGATATTCAAAAGTCTGTGGCGGAATGTTTGGTTTGCCAGCAGAATAAAGTTGAGACAATTAAGACCCCGGGACTTCTATAACCTTTATCCATTCCAAGTCAACGTTGGGAGGAGATTTCAATGGATTTTATCACAGGTTTACCTAAGTCCGAAGGAAAGAGTGTCATCATGGTGGTACTTGATAGACTTACCAAGTATGCACACTTTTGTACATTATCTCATCCATTTAAAGCAAGTACAGTTGCTACTACATTTATGGATAGAATTAAAAAGCTACATGGAAGCCCAAGGGTTATTGTGAGCGACAGAGATCCCATTTTTACTGGAAATTTTTGGACGGAGTTATTTTCTTGTTTGGGTACTCAATTGGCTCATAGCTCATCTTATCATCCTCAATCTGATGGTCAAACTGAGATAGTAAATAAATGTTTGGAAGGATATCTTCGTTGTTTTATATCTGATAAACAAACACAATGGGTCAAGTGGTTACCTCTCGCTGAATGGTGGTATAACACTTCCTTCCATACTGCAGCAAAAATGACCCCATTTATGGCACTTTATGGATATCATCCACCATCGATCACATCATCTTTAAAGGAAAATTCGAAGGTTCAAGCAGTGGAAGATCACATCGAGCATCAGCAAGAAGTTCTCCAACTCTTAAAGGATAACCTGAATTTGGCACAAAATCGAATGAAACAACAGGCATATCAACATCGCAGCGAGAGAAATTTTGATGTAGGAGATTGGGTATTTTTACGGCTACAACCATATAAACAAATGTCCCTCAAGCAAGCTAAGAAGGATAATAAATTATCGCCAAAGTACTATGGTCCTTACAAGGTGTTGCAAAATATTGGCACTATGGCATACAAATTGGAGCTTCCTGCTTCTTCGCGAGTACATCCAGTTTTCCATGTTTCATGCTTAAAGAAGGTTATAGGTGAAAATATTCCAGTTCAAACAATATTGCCAGAACTTGATGAGGAAGGAAAAATGATATTGGAACCTGAAGCGGTCACTGAAACAAGAACTCGAAAATTACGAAATCGATCAATTTCAGAGTATCTCATCAAGTGGAAGAACTTACCCACTGAAGATTCTACATGGGAGGATGAGAATTTTATACAGAAGCACCCAGAGCTACTCAAGCGTTGAGGACAACGCTTTTTTTGAAGGAGAGGGGCATGTTAGGTCCCTATATTACTAGTATAGTACCTTATTGTTGTTAGTGTAACCCCTTTATTGTTATTATTGTACCCTTGTAACCCCCAATTTGTTATTATTGTGCCCTTAAATTATTATTGTTAGGTTGGCTAGGATTACATTGTGGCCCACTAGGATTACATTATGGCCCCATGGACTCCTATATATAGAAAGGAGGTTTTGTAAATTGAATCATCCAAGAATTGTTCATTTATGTAATGTATTGGAGGTTGCCCCCTCGAAGTGGCTTATTTTTAAGGCATTCATATCTCTTTTCTTCTCTTTTTGGAGCTGGTTACACAACAAAATTTCTCTCATAAAAATATTTGTTATATGTAGAGTCTTGTAAGTATATTGTACAGATATAAAATGTGTAGACTTACTCAACCTATCGATCACAACCAGAATAGAGTCATTGTGCGTCGTTGATTGTGGCAGACCCGTAATGAAGTCTAGGGATATGACCTCCCATTTCCATTCAGGTACTGGTATGGGCTGCAACAATCCAGCTGGATGTCGATGCTCCACCTTGACCTGTTGACACTCCAAACATTTTTTTAAGTAGTCAGCAATGTTTCTTTGCATACCAGGCCATAAATATATTTTTCTCATTTCAGTTAACATTTTCTGGTATCCTAGGTGTCTTGCATAATTACTTCAATGATATTCATTCATGATTAGCTCCTTTAGATCCACATGGTTTGGTATATAAATATTTCCTCTAAAGGTCATCATTTGTTCTTTACTAACTCCATACTCTGAAGTATTTCCTTGCTTTTTTGCCTCTTCCATTTGCTTCCATAGAAATTGGTATTCAAAATCCTTCTGTGCTTCCTCTTTTACTTGATCTAAAAATTTGCATTCAAGCTGGTTATAGAAAAGCTCATAAACACAACGCAGTTTCCTACTTAAGGCGCCCACCACATGGTCTTCCTTACTCTTCACATGCTGAATATCAATATCAAACTCACTTAGAAAGGCATTCCATATTGCCTGTCAGGAGTTTAAGTCATATTTCTTGAAGTAACTAGTTAGTCTACTATAATAAGTCTTTAATACAAACTTCTTTCCCAGAAGGTAGTGTCTCCATACACAGAGTGCATGTACCACTGATGTTAACTCCAAATCATAGGCTGAATATCTTTGCTCATGCTCTTTTAACTTCCTTGACTCGTAGGCCACTACTTTTCCTTCCTGTGATAAAACTGCCCCAAATCCATCCTTACAAGCGTCTGTAAAAACTTCAAATTCTTTTTTGGGGTCAGCTACCCTCAACATTGGTGCAATGGTCAATAGATTTTTTAACTTTTCGAAGCTATTATGGCACTCATTAGTCCACTTAAATACTTTTCCTTTTCTCTACAAGGAGGTGATTAGAAAGGAAATTCTGGAGAACCCTTCAATGAATCTTCGATAGTACCCAGCCAATCCCATAAAGGATCGGATATCTGCCACATTTTGGAGAACTCTCCATTCCATAATTGTCTTAATTTTTTGTGGATCAACAGCAATCCCTTTTGTTGAAATAACATGGCCTAAGTACTGGATTTCTGTTTTGAAGAAATCACATTTTCTGAACTTAGCGTACAGCTGGTGTTTCCTTAAAATTTCCAACGCTATTCTCAGGTACTCCTTATGTTCTTCCTAACTCTTAGAAAAGATTAAAATATCATCAATAAATATTAGCACAAAGTTATCCAAGAAAGGGTGAAACATACCATGCATTAACCTCATAAATGTCGTTGGCACATTTGTTAACCCGAAGAGTAGTACCACAAACTCATAATTCTCGTACCTGGTACGAAAAGTAGTCTTATAAATATCTTCATCCTTAATCCAAATCTGGTGGTATTAGACCTTAAGTATATTTTTGATAATATTGTGGCCCCCTTCACCTGATCAAACAGGTCATCAATCCGAGGTAAAGGATATTTATTTTTTACTGTCGATTTATTGAGTTGTCTATAATCCATACACATCCTCATGGTTCTGTCTTTCTTCTTTATGAACAGCACTGGTTCTCCCTTAGGGAACACACTTGGACGAATGTATCCCTTGTCCTGCAGGTATTGCAACTGCATTTTTAATTCAGTTAGCTCTGGAACACTCACTCTTTAAGGAGCCCTGAAAACTGGTGATGCTCCTGAAATTAACTCAATGGTGAAATCAATATCTCTTCTTGGGGGTAATCCGGGTACATAATCTGGAAATACATCTATTGTACCACTGGTATGTTCTCCATCATAGGGGACTTCTCTTTAAAGTTGGCATTTCCTACCTAGATAGCATAAATCTGACATCCCTTTCTCATGAAATTATTCATTTTAGATGTTGTAATAGGATGCAGCTGTAATGGTTTCTTGATTCCCTGAATCTATTTGCATGTTCCATCTTGCATTCTGTAGCATATAATTTTTTCCTTACAATCCACCAAATTCCAATGCTTCTCTAGCCAATCCATACCCAACAAAACATCATAGGACCCTAATGGTAGTATATTCAGGTCCACGTTTAACTATCAGGTCTACAATTTCCAATGTTTAGTTTGGAATTTTGGCACTTACTTTTATTTTTGCTCCTATGGCTAGTTGTACCAGCCAATAATTTTTGAATTTCTAACCTTTTAATTTACCTACTTCTACTATTTTTGGTTTAATGTAACTTAAACTTGCACCTGGGTCAACCAAAATAGAAACAGACTAGGAGAGTATCTTACCTTCCAACTCAATCATTGTTGGTTGATAGTCCATCTGACGATATTCCAACGCTGCATTGATTCAAGTTATATTTCAAGCCACATCTCCCACTGTAGAAGCTTCTTGCATATTAGCAATTGTTTCACTTCTCTCTCGCTGTGGGAAATTTTTATAATAATGCGCCTCACCACACCCCCAACACTGCAGAGGTTGTTTGGTTACTTTTCCTTGCTCAGGTTTGCTAGAAGCCTCTGTATGCCTCTCTTCAGTAGGCCATCGAGTTCTTTGATGATTTCTACCAAACTGCTTGCTTACTAAACTTCGCGTAGAATTTTTTAAATTGTCACTTCTAGAACCCTTGAAATTTGAACTGTTTTTTTTCTATCCTTTCCTTGGCTGCCAAATTTTACCCACTTGGCCTTTTGCCTTGGACTATTGGTAGCACATTCTTCCCTTCCGAGTTGCTTCGTCCATAGTCCTAGGATTTACGAATTCAATTTGTTCCTTCATGTTGGTCTACTCAGGAACCTTTGAACCTTAGCTTTTTCGTCTCTGAGATAAGGAACGTATCTTAATAGGGAGGTGGACTTGATAATATACTTGTCCATAGTCATTTGACCCAGCTTCAAGTCATGGAATTATCTGGATTTTTTTCATAAAAAGGTTCTGTCAAATACTTGTCTTTAAAGTATTGCTGGAATGAATCCCATGTAACATCCTGATCTTTAATGCTGTGAACATTCTTTACCTCCTCCCACCATAGGGTGGATTTTTCTCTCAATTCGTAAATGGCCAACCTAGCTTTAAGGTTATTGTTGTACTCGTACACTTGAAAGTACTTATTCATATTTATCAACCAAGCCTCTGCCACCTCTTCAGCTTCTCGATCGAATGTAGGTGGTTTTATCTTTCGAAACTCACCTTGAAGCTCCAATTTTTTCTTCTTAATTTCTTGTTGATATGACACATTACCAGACTCTACCTCATTATAGTTCATGTTATTTTTGCTTCACTGTGAAGGGCTCCTACCCATTCTGTTCGTGGTTTGGTCCTTGGTTTTTCGTTCGTTCTCTTCTTGCATACCCCTATCGGGACTAGGTTGTAACACCCCTTGATTCTGCTTGTTGGAAAGGCTCTTAAGTATCCTTTCCTGCTCCTGCATCAGACGTTCATTGTCACTTCTTACTTGGACCATTTCCTCCTGCAAATTCTGCACATTACTTAATAGTAAGCCAGTATGGTGTTGTTGTTCCTCTAACAGTCTACTAGTTTGCTGGTGTTGATCTACACTCAACTGAATCCACATTTCGGGATTCATTTCTGGTTGTGCTTGGGTTGTAGGTTCCCCGGTAATCTGAGATGTTTGTTGTGTTGATCCCCTTCTCATATCGTCCTTTGCAGTACTACTTCTTTTCTGTGCATCAGTATACACACATTTTAAACTTGTTAGGTGACCCCTAAAGTCCTAGCGTGGAAATGTTGCTCTGATACCACTTGTAACACTTAACACTTATACTATACCACATAATAATAATAATAAATTTATCTCTTGCCTTAAGGTTTATCTATAATGTTTAAACACTAAGGATCAATCCTTAATTAGCATGGTATTAATTCCACTCGTATGGTTTTGGACTGTGTATAATTAACACACTCTAGATATATAACTTCAATAGTAAAGATATCTATTTTTTTATTGTTAAACTTGCATTACACGTATATGTTCAAAACTTTATATATATATCTAACTTTGGTTCTAAACCTCTTATGGTCTTCGCATTTATTAAAAACCTATCTCGATATTTGGTTTGTATTACCTGCCCTGGTCATGTTTGGAAATTTAATGCTCTTGCCAGTTGTGAGATTTTATATGATCTGGGTTATTGTTTCGATGAGCCACCTGCCCCATTGTACATTGTTCAGATGTCATCGGAGATCCACGGTAAATATTACAGGAGGGAAACCTGTCAGTAATACCCCGCCACCTTAACCGCTCATCTCATTTCCTCTATGTTTGTGCATCATCTAGGTCTACAACCCTTCGTGGGATTGTTATTGCGAGTTCAGCTTGCTCCTCTAGCTAGCACTATAACGAGAAAATGAGGGTATGCTTGCAATTTTTAATTCTTTTTTTGTTATGGTCCGAGGATGGGTAGTATCTCTGCGGAAAAACTGGGAAATTTCTTCCAGCCACCGCCACTATTGTCGAAAAATACCAGTCCATTCTGGTTCTTCAACACAGGTGATGCCACTGCTTTGGCTTGCAATGCTGTTTTTCTTTATTTCTATTTCCTTAAACAATCTGTTAGTTCATGGGTTGATTTTATTAAGTTTTAATCCTCATTCATTTTCTGGTCTTTTCGTTCTCCAACTCAACATTCGTCATTTCACTTGGAGGCTTATCACTACAGGTAAATAATATTGCCAAGTTTCCTCTCTCAATTGTCCTTTGAGTTTAAACCTCAGCTTAATATCACGGTGTCATTACTTAACGACCCGATTACTTGTTTTTGCAGGTACCTTCCTTCTTGAAGGCCAGTTCGGTCCTCCACTCTTTCAAGATTGTATATTATGGCTTTCCTTCATCTAAAAGCGCCACTACCCTTCTAGGTACTCCTGTATTGAGTCGTTTGGGTCCACTAAATGTTCTTCCTCTTCTTCGCGTGCTTAACTTAATACTACTAGGATTTCTACCTTCAAGTTTACAGTGTTGTCGAGCTTCACAGTGTTTATATTTTTAGCTTATGAAAGTTGAATACGCTTATATCTTGCATTTATATGGAATATTTGTATCAGTAAAATGATTGTACTTTTCATGAGAATTTAAGGTCTGCTAGGAGAGGGATTCCTCTCGACCTGTCCTTTCGGTCTTGGTGGAATTTCTTGACCCAGTTTATGTTTTATATAATTTGGAATTGTAACCTATGTAAGGACATGTTTTGTTTTATTTTCGTACAATTCCCTATGGGATTTTCCATTTGATTATGTTGTTGGAATTCGCAAAGATACTCTTACTGTTTTTTTTTAATAATCATGTTCCCAATTGCGGTTATATTTATGGTATTATCATTTTCATTAAATAAATACCATGTTAACTATTTAATTTGGTGAATTCCAAGCCTATGGCCGATCCATGTATTCTTGCACTACTGCATCTTTTCCAATGTACTTTGGTTTTTGATTTCTTTATGCTTTAGATGGTTATCGGTGTACTGTTTCGTTTCGGGGACAAAACTCTTTACCCCAACACAGTTGTTTTCTACCATCTATTAAGATTACCAAAATAGTAATTTTATATATAATATTTATGTGACCAAACAACCTCTAATTCTTGTCCGAGTATAGTTAAGTTCGAGTAACAACGTGTTCTGGGTTGGGGTTCCGCCTCGTACCCAGAACCAACAGTTCACTCCTCAATAGGTTGGGACATCATAGTTCTATAGTTCAATTGTTCGCCTTGAGTTTTACTATCATACCACTTGTTCATTATTTTAATCATTTCTTTTATTGGCTATTCATTTTTTACATAACTTTAATAGATTTTAGTTAATGCAATGGCAATGTACTATTTTTCTGAAGAAAGATAACATGGTTATTACTATATGTATTTAAGGGTATTCATATACAGTTTCATCTTACAACATTTTCCTTTTTACAGTCATTTTTATCGTACTCAGAAATAATTTACAGAGTTCACATATAATTTTATAGAACTCATAAATAATTTCTAATTCATAAATACATACAAAACTCATTCTTTTCCTACATTAGTCATACACATAATTGTTTTTCTAGTCATCTAGTTAACACAAATCCGTGTACAATTTATTTAACATTTTCCTGTTTAAAATTACTGAAATGCACAGTTACTTATCTGAATGTGAAATTTGTTGATGATGTCCACCCAACCATCAAGAGAGGTGATTACGTCCTTCTCTTTCTCCTGTGCTCCACACCTGAGAGTTACAGGTTGATAGATTTTTCCTGTTGTGACCTCAAGACCCCAAGTCCAGTCAATACCAGAAAATTCTCAAGAACGCTGAGTGGTTTCCACAGGTCTCTACTAGCTCAGGAAATTCTTCACTCTCTTCCTTAGTTAATGAACAGAACCCATTTTCCTCACTGGGATATGCCTTTTATCCTCAGAGAAGCAGGTAATTGTTCAAACTGTCCAACCACTTCTCAATTCTTGGAATTCTTTTCACCATCAGTCTTTTTACTTTTTATGGAACTACTTTTCCATAAGCAATTTTATTTTTCATAACAAAAAAAAAAAAAATCCATAAAACAATAAGTGTTTTAGTCTTTCCTTTAAAATAATAATTGAAATGTCATATTACTAGTTAAAAACTAGTTAATACCAAATTCAGTTGTTACAGATGAATATTACAAACCCATGGGGAAATAAATGCAAGGTTTTAATGTTATAAACCCAAGGGAAAATAAACACAAGGAAAAAATATTAAACCCTGAGATTAATAATAATAAACCCAAAGGAAAATAAATCCTAGGAATTAATATTATAACCCCAACTGAAAATAGACCTAAATGAAAAATATTAAACGTTAAGATTAATAAAAATAAACCCAAAGGATTAATACTATAAATCCAAGGGAAAATAAATTAAATGGGAAAACACTAAATCCTAGGATTATAATGTTACATTATTAATAAGAACAATGTGACACATCATGATATTAAACTCTAATATTAAATTGAATATTATAAACCCTAACACCATCAAAACCAATATTATAATAACTAAGTTTAATATTATAAACCTTAAGGTTGTAAACCTAATATAAGTATTATAAACTCTAATAATAAATCCCAGATATTAATGATATAAACCAAACCCTAATATTAGTATTATAAAATTTAATAATAAACCCAAGATATTAATGATATAAACCGAATTGATTAATTTTATAAACCCTTAGGAATAATAGAACCAATGGATTAATATTAATATTATTAACCCTAAAATTATAAAACCCAATATTACAAACTCCAATATTAAAAACTGAACATTTAAAACCCTTATACTAAATGTGATATTATAAACCCAATATTAAAAACCCAAATATTATAATCTCAAAAGATTAATACTATTCCAAGAGATTAATATTATAGACCGAAGGGGAAATATTAAACCCTAGGATTTATATTATAAACCAAAGGCATTATAAACCCTGTAATTAATATTATAAACTTAAGGGATCAAAAACCTTGAGATTAGTATTATAAACCCTACGGTTATAGACCTTAAGATTATAAACCCAAAAGAATAATTTTATAAATACAATAATGTGATGTTGGTAATAATCACATAAATTTAAATATAATAGAAATAGAAATATTTATAATTAACAATTAAAATTAATATAAATATTAATATTAAAAATAAAAATAAAAACTACAATATTAATAATATTAATAATTATTAGTTATTAATTATAAATTATAATAATTATTAATTAGATTTTTTTTTGGGATTCAACTGCATTAAGAAAGTCATTCAATTATGACCATTTCCATGAGAAGTAGTCGTAACTCACTAATTTCTCATGATTTTTGAATAGTCCACTTAGCACTCATTGCATCGGGTGATGCTCACAGGGAAATTTTCATAGTTGAATGACTTTCTTAACATAGTTGAATCCAAAAAATGATCTAATTATTAATTATTAATAATTATAAATTATTGTCAACGAGGTGTAGTTCAATTAATGTTTGTCTTGTTATGAAGTCATATGTCAGGCAAGAGATTCAAAGTTCAAATCTTTGTGAGTTAAACCAAAAAAAAAACTTAGAAAAAATAAATAACTCATAGTTAATAATTATTAGTAAATATTATTAGTAGTTAGTAATAATTATTAAATATAATTATCAGTAATTATTATTAATTACTAATTATTATAATTATTATTAATTATTAATACTTAATAATTATTAATTATTATAATTATTATTTGTAAAAGGGTTAAATATTATAAACCAAATGGATTGATATTATAAACTCAAAGGGTAAATGTTATAAACCCAAGGGATTAATATTATAAACCCAAAGATTAATATTGTAAACCTAGTGGGTTAATGAACCAAACTAATTATTAATATTCTAAACTCAAAATATTAAAAACCCGATGGATTAATGAACCCAAATAATTATTAGTATTATAAACTGAAGGGATTAATAAACCCAAGTGATTAATATTATAAACACAAGGGATTTGTAAACCCAACAAACTAGTATTATAAACCTCGAGGACTAATATTATAAGCCCTAATATTACAAAGTATAAATCCGAGATATTAATATTAAACTAAAAATAAATCCAAGATATTAATATTAATATTAAACCCAATATATTAATATTATAAACCAATGGATTAATAAACCCAACGAATTTTTATTATAAACCCAATAGATTTAAATTAAACCTTGGGATTAATATTATAAACCTTATGAATGATAATATACCCTAGGAATATGAACCCTTAGATTAATAAACCCAATAGATTGATATCATAAAATAAAGGGACTAATAAACCTGAGGTGTTATAAACCCATGGGAATAATATTAAACACAAGAAATTAATATTATAAACTCAAATGATATAAACCCTAAGGTAAATATTATATTCTCTAAAATAAACGATAAAACCATAAACATTAAAACCTAAGATTAATATTATAAACCTTACGATCAACATTCTAAGCCTATCCGATTAATAAACCCAACTGATTAATATTAAAAACCAAAAGGGAATAAAATTAAACCTTAATATTAATATTAAAACCTAAGCACATAAACCTTATGATTAATAAGCCCAAGGGATTAATATTATAAAACCAAGGGGTTATAAACTAAAGGGATTAATATTAAACCATAAGATTAATATTATAAACCATAAACTTAATATTAAACCATAGGAATATAAAATATATGATTAATATTAGAAACCCTAGGAACAATATTATAAACCCAAGGGATTACTAATCCCATTGGATTATTATTAAAAACACGAGGGAATATAAACCTAATAGAATAACATTAGACCTTGGGATTGATATTAAACCCTAGGAATATAAACCCTAATATTAATATTACAAACCTTAGGATTAATATTATAAACCCGAGATATTAATACTATAAATTTGAGGAATTAATAAACCTAATGGATTAATATTATAAACTCAATGGATTATAAACTGAGGGGAATAATTTTAAACCCAAATGATTAAAATTATATACCTAAGGGATTTATAAACCCAAAGGATTAATATTAAAAACCCAATGGATTCATATTAAACCCGAAATTAATATTATAAACCTTAATACTACAAATTATAAATAAAATACTAAACTTTAATATTATAAAATGAATATTAAAAGGCCTTAATATTTTAAACCTTGTATTAAACCAAAGTTTTGTAATGTAACAATGCAACATTTAATAAATTACAATGTAATGTAACATTGTGATAATGATTGTTAGACTTATTTTCATATTGAGACAATGTTTGTCACAATGTGATGTTGGATACATTTTTGTATCATTCCAATGTTACTGTATTAAACCGTTGATATTATAAGCCCAAGGGACTAATACAAAAAACACAATCGATTATAAAGCCAAGGGAATAACATTAAACCCAAGGGATTAATATTATAAACCGAAGGGATATAGACTCTAAGATAAATATTATAAACCCTAAAATAAACATTATACCCTAAGATTCATATCATGAACCTTATGATTAATATTATAAATCCAGGGGATTAATATTAAAGACCAAAGGGAATAACATTAAGCCAAGGATGATTAATAAACCCTAGGAATATAAACCATAAAAAAAAACCTTAGGAATATAATCCTTATAATTAGTAAACCTGTGAGATTAATAGTGTAAACATTAGGCTTAATATTAAACCCTCGAAATATAAACCCTATAATTAATATTATAAACCCAAGGAATTTATATTATAAACCTAATGGATTATAAACCTAAGGCATCTATATAAAACCCTAGGATTAATATTAAAACCCCTATGAATAATATTATACCCTAGGTATATGAACCCATAGATTAATAAAGTGAAGGGATTGATATTATAAACACAATGCACTAATAAATAAATAAATAAAACTAATACTAAAAACCTAAAAACCCAAAAGGATTAATATTTTTAACTCAAGGTATATAAACCCTAAGATAAATATTATAAACCCTAAGACAAAATGGTGGACCATGGTTTATTTTCATATTGAGACATATTTGACACAATGTGATGTTCAATCGTGCTTGACAATGGTTTAATATTAAAAACCCAAGGGAGTAACATTAAACCATGGGATGAATATTAAACCATAGTAAAATAAACCATAAAATTAATGAACCCAAAGGATTAATATTTTAAACACTAAGCTTAATATTAAACCCTAGGAATATAATCCCTACCCTATGATTAATATTATAAACCTAACGGATTATAAACCCAGGGGATCTATATTAAACCCTATGATAAATATCATAAACCCTATCAATAATATTATACTATAGGAATATGAACCCTTAGATTAATAAAGCCAAGGGATTGATATTATAAACCCCAAGGCACTAATAAAAACAAGGGATTAATAAAAAATACCTACAAAACGCAAAGGATTAATATTGTAAACCCAAGGTATATAAACCCTAAGATAAATATTATAAACTCTAAAACGAACAGGGTTGACCATGGTTGATTTTCATATTGAGACAATATTTGTAACGATTTGACGTTGGACCATGGTTGACCATGCCTGATTTTCATATTGAGAGAATATTTGTCACAATGTGGCATTGGACCATGGTTGACCATGGTTGCCCATTGACCATGGTTTATTTTCATATTGACAGTCTTTGTCACAATGCGACATTAGACCATGGTTGACCATGGTTGTCCATGTATGACCATGGTTGTGACAATGTGGCATTGGACCATGAGACAATATGTGTCATAATGTAACCATGGCTATTAGTGATCATTGACCATGGTTGATTTTCATATTGAGACACTCTTCATCACAATGCGACATTGGACCATGGTTGATAATGGTTGACCATGGTTGACCATGGTTGAAAATGGTTGACGATGGTTAACGATGGTTGATTTTGATATTGAGAAAATTTTTGTCACAATGTGATGTTGGACCATGGTTGACCATGATTGAGCTTAGTTGATTTTCACATTGACCATGATTAACTACGGTTAATTTTCATTTTGAGAGCATCTTTGTGACAATGCAGCATATGACCATGGTTGAGTATGATTGAAGATGGTTGATCATGGTTTATTTTCATATTGTGATGATCATTGTTATAATGTGATGTTGGACCATGGTTGACGATGGTTGAGGATGGTTCATGATGGTTGAACATGGTTTATTTTCATATCGAGACAATATTTGTCATAATGTGACATTGGACCATGGTTTACTATGATTATAAACCCAAGGGATTAATATTAAACCCTAATGTTATTCTAAACACTATGAATAATATTATACCCTAGGAATATGGACCCTTAGATTAATAAACCCAAGGGATTGGTATTATAAACCCAAGGGACTAATAAATTCAAGTGATTAATACTAAAAAACTAAGGGAATAATACTAAACCTAAGGGTTTAATACTATATACCCAAGGTATATGAACTCTAAGATAAATATTATAAACCCTAAAATAAACATGGTTGACCATTTTTTACCATGGTTGAATGTCATATTAACACAATATTTGTCATAATGCGATGTTGGACCATGGTTGATCATGATTTATTTCCATATTGAGACAATCGTTGTCACAATACAGCGTTGGAACACGATTGACCTTGATTGGCTTTCATATTGAGACAATATTTGTCACAATGCAACGTTGGACCATGGTTGGCCATGGATGACCATGGTTTTCAAAATGTGACGTTGGAGCAAGAGACAATCGTCATTACAATGTGACTATGACTATTGACCATGGTTAACCATGATTAACCATAATGGACCATGGCTGATTTTCATATTGAGACAATATTTGTCACAATGTGACGTTGGATCATGGTTGATCATGGTCGAAGATGGTTGACCATGGTCAATAATGGTTGACCATGGCCGATGATGGTTGATCATGGTCGATGATGGTTGATCATGGTTTATTTTCATATTGAGACCATATTTGTCACAATGTGATGTTGAACCATGGTTGATTTTCATATTGACGATGATTAACCATGGTTGACCGTAATTTACCATGTTTGAACATGGTTTTCCATGATTGATTTTCATATTGAGACAATATTTGTCTTAATGGAATGTTTGAATAAATATTATAAACCCTAAAATAAACATAGTTTACCATAGTTGACCATGGTTAATTTTCATATTGACACAATCTTTGTGATAATGTGACATTGGACCATGGTTGAACATGACTAATTTTCATATTAAGACAATATTTGTTATAATGCGGTATTGGAGCATGATTAACCATGGTTGATTTTCATATTGAGACAATTTTTGTAACCATGCGACGTTGGACCATGATTGACCATGATTGATTTTCATATTGATACAATATTTGTCACAATGTGATGTTGGATTATGGTTGACCATGGTTGATTTTCATATTGAGACAAACTTTATCACACTGCGATGTTGGACCACGGTTGACCATGATAATGTTATTTAAATTTATTAATATTAATAATTAATGTCAAAATTAATATTTATAAATATAAATAATATTAAAAGATAACATTCGTATTCATAGTAATTAAAATTAAAATTAATATTAATATTAAATAAATATTAAAATTAAAATTAATATTAATAAACATAGAAAATCACGGTCCACTGCCTTAGCAGGGCATGCTGAAAATACGAAACATCACATTTGCATTGAATATGCTAAGGTTATTGCCAGGATTGACCATTTCCACCATCGTAAGTTAAGGGAAGCCTTAGAAATCGAAAAGAGACCAGTTAACCTTAACAGGGATGATGGGTGGAGTGTTAGCACATGTTGGATTCCTGCCCCTCACTCTTAGTTGTTGTTTTTCTTCCGCCTAGTTCTCCCTCTTTCCCATTATCTTCCTCTTAACCACCCCCCCCCCTTTCTCTTCCTTTGCTCCTCTTTCTCTCACTCTCTTTCTCCCTTTCAAATTTTTAATAGATTAAAATTAATTCATTCTATTTTTCTTATTAATTATAATGTATTGAAATAGATATTAAATTAGGATTTAACATATTAAAATTACTTATTAAGTAAGTAAATAAGTATACTAAATTAATCGCGATGTTGAAGACCTAGGCTGCGCAGCTGCCCCCGACCTGTCCTCCTGCTACCCGATCTTGGTTACATGGCCCCTCCGGAGGCTATCCCGGAGGCGGTCGCTCCTCCTGATCATGCTTCTTCATTCTTGGCACTGATCAGCTCATTGAATCCACCTCAACCGAGACCAACAATCTCCAAGTTCGTAAAAAAATTGGATGGGATATAGGAAGTCTCACTACCCCCTGCGATTCCTTGAATGGCTTCACTCTCCCTCGTTGATAAAGGACTCATTGTAAAATTCACAAGAATTTGGCCCTCGCCAAATACAGTTTAGAAATGGGTGGAACATAACTGGATGGACAAAATCAAAGGGACAATATCGAGGGCCAAATACAGTTTAGAAATGGGTGGAACGCAACTGGATGGAAAAAATCAAAGGGAAAATATCTATAAGATTATGTGGCAAGGTATTTTACACCTTCCACTTTGAGACAAAGGAAGACAAATACATGATCTTCAGGAATAGGCCATATTTCATGGATACCAAAGGGATCTACCTAAATAAATGGACACCATATTTCAATCCAAAACTAGAAATTCCCAATGATGTCCCAGTTTGGGTCTGTCTTCCACATATTCCTCTTCACTGTTGGGGGGCGATGACTCTGTAAGAGCTATTGGGAACAATGTCGATAATTTTATTGACAGAATTGAGCTGAAGGACAATATGCAAGCTTGCGCAAGAATCTGCATTGAGGTATACCTGGTAAAAGTACTTCCGGAGGAAATCAAGATAAAGGTGGACAACTAGACTCATATCCAGTAGCTGGACTACGAACAAATTCCCTTTAAGTGCAAGGTATGCCATGAATATGGTAATTTTGTTAATAGATGCACAAAAGTAATTGAGGTTGAAAATACTGACCCTGAAACATAATGGGAAGTTATAAAAAAGAAGAAGTCTGGCCCAAATCCTAGAAACAATGGTGTTTCATTTTCCCATCCATCCTCCCATTCTGCTAGCCCTAGAATTCAACTATTGGAATCATGATTGTTGTTAGACCAAAACCCACCGGCTTTAGTCTCTGCTTCAATCACCATAGTTAGGATCCACAAGAGGTGATTATTCCATGTCGTGAAACACACGAGGAGTGTTGAACTCAATGTCCAACAATCTCCCCCCCCCAACGCGAGCCGGGTGAGTTTCGAACTCGAGACCTTTCACTTTGATACCACTTTTTGGAATCACAATTGTTGTTAGACCAAAACACACAGGCTTTAGCCTCTACTACAATCTCCAGAGTTATGATCCATGAGAAGTGGTTAGTCCATGTCACAAAACACATGAGGAGCATTGAACCTAATTTCCAACATTCAACCTCATCTAAAACCCTCTCCAAACCCCCTCTAAACCCCCGATCCCCCCCTTACCTCCTCCAACCCTTTATCCTCCTTGGCCTCTCTGGAAGAGGATCCTCCTTAGCCTTCCATCTCATCCCTCCCCCTCCATTTCATGTCCTCCTTCCTCCTCAGCTGAACCATCATCAACTCGGATTGTCACGAGAAACGCAACAAAGGAGCTGGGTTCAGTTTTGGAAACCCTAAAAAATATGCTATGGAAGAAAATCAACCAAACACCATCGAGATGAAGCAGCTCAAAAATAAATTTCTCTACGAACGCGGCACCCAATAGAAACATTTATTGGAGGTCTTATTAGAAAATATCTCAATCAGCATGAAGCAAGAGGGAAGACAGGGTCTCAACCTACATTCCTGAAATAATTAAAGCATTCACTTGGAACTGTAGGGGATTAGGGCACCCCTCTAATAAAAATGTCCTAAGAGATATTTTCGAACAAGAAAATCCTAACATAGTTCTCCTCCAAGAAACCAAGCAAGGATAAAAATACATGGGTAATGTCCTAAAAAAAATTAGAAATTATACAGGCACCATGGTGGAATCCAGAGGTGCTTCGGGAGGAATAGCCACTATTTGGAATCAGAATACATGAAAGCAACCGAAAATTATAAAGGCCCATGACTGGATTAAAGTCAAATTACAAAACATGCATGAGGATGTTGTGATAATAGTGTACAACATTTATGGTCCAAATTATTACAAAGACAAAGAAGTTTACTGGCACACTTTAAAAACTGATATTGAAAGTCAGGACAATATCAATGTCATCATTGGAGGGAATCTGAATTTGGTTATGTATGCCAATGAAAAAAGAGAGGGTACTTTCAACCCTAACCCTTCAAGAGAACAGTTGGAAACAATCATACAAGAACATGACCTGGTGGACATTATTCCTAAAAATTGAAGTTTCACATGGAGAAATCAAATAATTGGGTCAGGAAACATTATGGAAAGGCTTGATCGTTTTCTAGTTGATGTTCCCCTTATCTCCTATTTCTTTGTTGCAACATCAACCATTCTTCCATTCTCGGCCTCTGACCATTATCCTGTCACCCTTGTCTTTGGTGATCAGTCCTCCCTCAGGCCTCTTCCTTTTCGCTTCAACCCGCTTTGGAGCAACATCCATGAAGCTAGACACATCGTGGAAATAAATTGGAAGAAACATGTCGAGGGTTCTCCAGTGCATATCTGGGAGACAAAACTGAAGCTTGTGTGCACTTCTCTCAAAGGATGGTAAAAATATCACTATAGAGAATCGGACATAATCAAATAAGAAACCAAGAGAAGGCTAGAATCATTCCAAAGAGACATAGTTCACCAATAAAAGCATGAACAGGAAAAAGAGCTTTATTGGA
Source organism: Pinus albicaulis (assembly GCA_034641835.2). Classification (NCBI taxonomy): domain Eukaryota; kingdom Viridiplantae; phylum Streptophyta; class Pinopsida; order Pinales; family Pinaceae; genus Pinus; species Pinus albicaulis. The sequence goes on from CM076577.1 coordinate 461,986,098, forward strand.
CCTTATATAGTGCAAATAGAAAAGAAGAGGAAAAATGGAGACTCAAATCAAGGAATCTTTGGCTTCAGGCTGGGGATAAAAACACCTCATTTTTCCACAAGCAAGCCACTGTCATAATTTCTACAAACAATATTATAGCCATAACGGATGAAGAAGGTAATATGCACACAGAGCAGGAGGCAATTAAATTAGTTTCACACGGCCATTATAAAAGCCTTCTATCTGAAACCATGGAGTTGGAGGACTATAGTGATTTCTTGGTTCACATACCTAAAATGATTACTGAAGAGATTAACTCCTCCCTAACCAAGGACATTGAAGAGTCTGAAATTCTCAATGAAATTTGGACTCTCCATCCTAACAAAGCACCAGGCCTAAATGTATTTACCATTAGCTTTTATTGTACCTTCTAGTATGTCATTAAAAATGACCTCATCAAAATTATCCTATGGTTCCAAAGGAAAAAAATAATATTGGGGGATTCACAAACTCGACATTTCTTTCTCTCATTCCAAAATAGACCTGCCCCTCGACCTTCTCCATTTTCAGGCCTATATCCCTTTACAATTCATCTTACAAATCATCACCAAAATCCTTGCCACCTGTATCAAATATCTCCTCCCAAACTCATCTCTGAAAATCAAGGTGGTTTCATCTCAAATAGGAAAATCATTGATTCCTTTCTAATGGTCCAAGAAGCCATTCATTCTAGTATGATGAGATCGGAGAAGGGATTTATCCTGAAACTTGATCTAGCCAATGCCTTTGACAGAGTGAGGCACTCCTTTCTCCTCTTTTTTCTTCAGAAAATGGGATTTGAAGCAGACTTCATATCCCTCATTTATGCTTGCATATCCAATTCTTAGATCTCCCCTCTAGTCAATGGAAGGCCTGGAAATTATTTCCAATCTTCTAGAGGCCTAAGAAAAGGTGCCCCTTATCTCCCTTTATCTTCATTCTCATGGAAAAATATTTCAGCAAGGCTTTGGATCACAATCGCAGAGTTGGAATAACCACAGGTATCAAATTTAGCAATGGAGTCAAAAACATGAATCATTCTCAGTTTGTTGATGATACCCTCTTGATGGGAGGAGAAACTAGCATTATAGCCAAGAGATTTAAAACACTACTTGACAAATTTAAGCACTAATCTAGAGGAAAGATAAACTACCATAAAATTTTCATTTATGGGTGGAATGAAAAAGTGAATGCCATTCATAGTATAGCTCAAATATCTGGGGTACCTTACAAGTGGAATTGGACTCATTTTAATTATCTTGAGATGCCTGTCAGCATAGGACTGTTGAGAACTAAAGTATGGAGCATCACCATCGACAAGATGAAAAATAAATTCCAGCAATGGGGATCCTCGTGGCTCAATCTGGCTGGGCGCATGATCCTCTTAAAGGATGTTCTCTCTGCCTTTCCTCTATATCATTTTTTGTTACTACAGGATCCCATTAGCATTCAGCACAAAATGGAAGCAACTCTAAGATAATTCTTATGGCAAGGTGGAAAAAGTGAGAATAAGAAGTTCAATCTAGTCAAATGGAGGCAGGTAACTCAAAATTATGAAAATGGTGGACTTGTTATCTGCATACCCAAACTGTTGAACATTTCCTTTGGTGCGAAAATAGTGTGGCGCCTAATTACTGGACAACGAACTTGGTGGAAGCAAGTGATGGAAACAAAATACCTTTCTACTGCAAAGAAAAAGCTTTTAGATCATGACATTCCCAACATACCTTGCTCTTGAATCTGGGTTCTTTGCAAAAAATCCATTCCCTTCATTCGCAACAACATCTCCAAGGTTCTGCAGGGAGGTCACAGAATGAAAATTCGGGAGGAAAAAATAATGGGCCAGCCCCCTCTCTCAAACAATCTAAGCACTCTGCGCATTCAAACATATCTTCGACAGCATGGGATTAACACTCTGGAGCAAATATCCAGTTGGGAAGAGAGCACCAACAACTAGAACGGTTGGACCTTCCCAAAATTTCCTTCTCACCTAGAAAATGACAAAGCCACTCTTAAAATAATGCTCCATGGCGCAGCTCCTCTTTCAAAATACAAAGAGGACAGTTTCAGATGGGACCCTTCTGGGTCATCCTACAATCTAAAAGTAGGCTATGAGACTCTTCACAAAGAGAAATTTCCCACTCCTCCTTGAGCAAACTGGAAACAAGTCTGGAAATCAGAAGTGCTCCCAAAGATTAAAATCTTTATCTGGACCTTGGTTAAAGGGAAGATCTTGACAGTGGAAATTTTTAAAAAAATAGGTATTCAAGGTGCACCTAGATGCCCCCTTTGTCTCATGGCCGAGGAGACGATCCTCCACCTTTTCGTTGAGTTCTCCTTTTCTAAACAGTGTTGGAATTCCTTCACGAATCCCTTCCATGTTGGGATGCGTGCAAACAACTTGGTCTCGGATCTAATTGCTAACTGGAAAAATAGCTACCCTTGGGGTGAAAAGAAGAAGAACGTGGACAGAGGAGTCTGGGACACTCTTCTTCATGTTCTACTATGGAAAATTTGGCTTATGAGCATGGAAAATTTTAGGGGCTAATATTCGCAGGTGGGCTAATTTTCCATGGTTTTTCCAAAAAATAGATTCGCCAATTTCCATTTTTTTATAAAACTGATTCGCCCAAATTTTACAATATAAAATTATTTTACGTTAAAAATCGCCAAAATTATATAAACAATATATATAATATCATTATAAATTTTAATAATTTTACAAATACAACAATAAACATTTTATAGTTTGCAGATTAGGGACTAGTGAGATTCGCCAATTTTTTAAACTTCAAGATATTTTTCCATCCTTAAAATTATCCCTACTTATGAAAACAAGGCTACCTTTCAAGATCATAAACCTTGCATTAGGAAAGTGCAGAGTAAGGCATGGAGCCTCACTATTGAGACCATTCTTTCTAAAAATAATAGTCATCTCAACCTTAATGATCTGCAGGTTGAAGAAAGAATTTTCCTCGGAAGAGCTCTTGACACTCCTCCAAAGTACGGCAAAACTCTTGTCATCCAATCTCCCCATAAGGATCAGTGGAAGATCAAACTCAAATAAAAAGATTTTATTGAGTGGCTTGATGGAATCAAAAGGCCTGCACTCTTTTTTGATGGTGCCTCAAAGACAAACCCAAGAATAGCAAGAGCGGGAGGTTACATTATGGATGGGCAGGGTAGTAGCGTTTCTACCTTCGAATGGGGGTTAGGGCGATTGTCAAATAATAGAGAAGAAGCATATGCCTTGCTGAAAGGCCTTCAAATCATAAAGAGACTTAAGATTCAAAGGGTTATGGTTTTCAGTGATTCAGCAATAATTATCAATGTGATGCTAAACTCAGCGCAGACCCCCAACATTGCTCTTATTAGACTGATCACGAGGTGTCGAACCTTGAATAAGGAAATTGGAGACCTCTCATTGTATCATATTCTCAGGTCCAACAATAGGAAAGCTGACTCATTGGCCAAAAATGCATATTGCAGACCCCTAGGTCAACTCCTTTCCCAAGATAGCATCTCCTTCTCTTCTTCACCATGATTTTTCACCTCTGCGTGATCTCAGTATGCCTGATACTCTGTGCCTCTAGGATCTCATCAAGGCAGGTCTGTCATGCCCATATCCCCCACTACAATATTCCCATGACTTTATATCCCTAGGAATCCCACCCTCCTTCATCTCTCAGTCTGTTTACTCCCCCCTCCTACTCTTTAAATTATGCTTCTACCTTCTTCGCTAAACACCAGATGCGCAAAGCCCATAGCCCAGTGCCCTCTGATCCTGATGCTTCCCCTCATTGTCACCAATCCTCTCTCCCCTCCCTTTCCAACTTGGGCCCTTATTCATTGTTGTTCTGCTAGGCAAAGCTCTCTCTGAATCTCTGAATTTTCGTTGATCTATGCTCCACTATTCTTGTTGCCCCTTTGTTTCTTCTAAGCTCCTGCAACTTGTTGTCACCCGCAGCAATCTCGACCCGTCTTCAACATATGATATCCAGCAGCGCTGCTATAGCATCATTTATCACTAGCTCATACTTGATGATTTATGCTTTGACCTTGGGCACCCCTTCCCTTAAGACTTGGACATTTTCTCAAAAAAATAGTATCTTAAAACCCATATGGGACTCTGCCTATACTTTTCTGCGTATACACGCGAGTCCATATATAGAGAACTGCGTATACCATTTTAATCATTAAAATATATATATATTCCCTATTTTGAGGTGGGGTTCACCCAATATGACCCTATATTTTGAGATGTTTATCACCCTATATGACATCCATTGTGCACTCATCTTGGAAGAAATCTTGAGAGGCTAGGGCTGGGTAGATCTAGAGGACGGTATGCTCGAAGGCCATGGTAGATTTCAGGTAATATCTTCACATTTATGTACTATACATGTCATTAACAATAGAAGAAGCCATCTTGTTCCTGATTTTTATGTGTCAATTATCTTTTATACATGTGTAATGCTCATTAATCTAACATTTAATATTGTTTTTACAATGTTATACATGATTTCCACTAATATCTAGAACATATATATGTTGTACAACTAGGATTTTGTGTTCTTTCTTTGCTGGTTTAGAGATTTCAAAGCACAAAGTGTTGCAGGGGGTTTGCACCCCAAGGGATCTACTTCAACCGAGGGATATCCGAGTAATTTCTGAAACCTGTAGTTTCTATTTATTAGCATAAAAGTTGGTTTAGTGAGTCCTTCTTGTGATGGCATGCCCCTGATCTGTGAAGGTTATCAACCCAAGACCTTTAGGGTATCATTTCCCGAAATAGAAATGGCGACTTTGTTGGGGAACACAATCTTTTGATTTCTTGTTTGGGTTGTTTTATCTGTCTTGTAGGTTCTTGACAGGTTTTATCACTTTTTACAGTCTAGCAAGTCTTTTTTCAATCAGACAGAAGACATGGTCCCTTGATCAAGCTTGAATTTTTTGTTTTTCCTTATCTTTATTTCGATATGCAGATTTTTCTTTGCACAGTCGCGTATACTTGCTATGTTTTCCAAAGGGACACGCGTATATGCGAGTTTCCTTTGTTACAGTCGCATATACACGCTAGTTTCACACTGTAAAAAGGCATATGGCTAGGAAAATTTGAATTTTTTTTATTTTCAGCCCCTATGGTCTATTATGTCTGTGTTGAACCAATATTGTGGTGTCTTTAAGGTCTCTAGACTGTGTATGTGGTGATTTTATATCTATTTCTCTCTTGTTTTTTGGAAACCTAGCCATTTGGTGAATTTCCTTGTTCTATGTGTTTGCAATTGCAGCTGAAGCACCGGGAGATTTTCCTGGACTTCTTGGCTGTTCTGACCTATTAGAATAGTGAGCCTCTATTTGTATGCTCTTCTTGGCCCTATGAATTGCTTCACTTATGCTTTTTGCCTCCTTGGTTTATTTCGGTTTTTTTTAATTTCTTAGACGTGCCTTGTTGTGAATCTTGAAGAATCTTATTTTGGTTTTTTGAGTGATTGTTTGTTGCAAGATTTTATTGTTGTGCCAAATCAATTGATTGATTTTCTTGGTTATTTTTGCTCATTTAAGTCCTACTACGAGAGTAGCACAATTGGCTTGAGCACTTTTGAAGCCTTTGTTGAAACTCATTTGGCTTAATTCCGGTTCTTGGGTAGTTTTTGTTTATTTCTTGAAATATCTTTTCTTCCATAAGTGTTTGTTCTTGGGTGCTTTCAGTGTGTTTTTATGGTTTCATTACATCTTTTGGAGCTTCTTGCTTGATTTCTAGTCTTTGGTTCTTGGCTTGATTGTGAAGGACGTTTTCTTTGCTTTCACTCTTTTTGCATTTTTGGTAATCTTATGCATAGGAGTTCCGTTTGGAACTAGCCTTCTTTTCTGTCAAAAGTGATGGAACCATTGTTTAGGAACTCTTTTTTCTTCTTTAGCATTAGCATATTAGGATTTCCATATCATTGGTAGTTTGCATTAAGTGCATTTGAGAATTTTAGTCTTTTTCGTAACTTCTAAATTGTGTAAAGAGTGAGTCTTTGAAAAGAAAAAAACAAAGTTTTTTCTTATTAGTTTTGTAAAACCTAAGTAGAAATCACTTTTCATCGAAAGGAAATCATTGCATTTGCATGTAACTAGGTTTTCATTGATTTCTTTTGCATCATAAAACACCATCAGTTTCACTTCCGTGAGCCCTTGACTTAAGTAACAACCAACTTAAAATAAGCAATCTAATTAAAAGAAACTAGAAGTTTTTGTATTATTTTCATTAATCATACACCAACTAGCTAGGTTGTAGGGCCTTGGATTAGGTGAGTGGAGATTTAACTCTCCAAGGCCGCTAAAATTGTTAAACATAGAAATTTTATTAATGATTGAAATCCAACATTGTTAAGTGGACTGAGAAAGCTCTCCTCCAGAGAGTCAAGCACGAGGGAAAGTGTAGGTAGAGAAGAGAGATACCCCCTCTCCTAGTTGTTGAATCTTGACCTAAAACCGTTTCGCCTAGATGTCGATACGGATTGGTCCCCTTAATTGTCTATCCTAGGGACCAGACAGGTGACTTTGGGGGGTATACCCGTGGTACCTAAGACAGACGTTGTATCACTTCCATCAGTACTTCTAGAGGGTGCCCTTGCGAAGCTTGGGGACTTACACCAACAAAGGCTGTTGTTAGGAGGTCAAAATAATTGTTTATGTTATCGTCGCTAATAGGTCTGGGGCATAATTACCCCAGACTATTTTCAAAAGGTCCTATTATTTCGCTGTCTTGTATTTTGGTGTCCGGTCCTCATCACCCAGAGCGGAAATACTCGAAATTTTCTTGCTTGGTTGTATCATAGGAACTTTTTTATAGTGTGCTCTTTGCTCCTAGATTGCTTAGCTTCATATATTTTTTTAGTCTAATTTTAATCTCTTAAAGTGGCTGACCGATCTCCTCATCGATTTAGGAGGCTTCATGGGTTGTATCTCGCGAGTGCCAAGCCTTCTTCAAGAAGGCGTAGGAGTAATTCGAAGCGTGATTTTCACACGGTGGTTTCAAATGCAGTGGAGAGAGATCCTTCGTTGGGGGCTTGAATTTTCTGTGGGTGGTTCTGGTGTCAATGTCAGTATAGAGAGCAATACTTCACTCATCTCTAGAGTTTTATTTCCAGCAGAAGAATTATAAATAGAGGAATTCCCTCAACCTGCTGAGTCTCCTCCATATCCTTTTCTTGCTAGTTATCCTTACATTATTCAGTACATCGGACCCAAGTCTTCGAGACCGAAAAGTCCTTATCCGTCATATTTACACCTTTCGATGGCCACGACTAGGAACATAGTTTCGGTTGTGAGCACTGTAGGCGTTCAGACTCCTCTTTTAGTGGAAGGAGGGGGCACTATTGCTATATCGACAATCACTTCTAGTGTTGTTGTGTTTGGCTCTGGTTACACCCAAGCACATACTCCTCAATCTAGTCCATTTTCTTTTGGAATGCCCACTAGTGGGATTCCTTCTTTCTCCTTTTATGCTACTTTAGCTGTCTCCACACCCATTCCTTCTATGGCTAGTGGATCAGATTCATTTCAAGGGTTCCCCTTTGGAAGTGGGCACATCCTTCATTCGAACCCTTCCTTAGGATCTTTACCTTTCACCTCTCAGACTTCAGGTTTCAGTCCATTTTCGAGAGGTCAAAATTCTAATGTCTTTAAAGGATGGAACCCTGTTTTTACAGTGTTAGGAGCAGGGAATTAGTTTTTCGCTGGTTAGCAAGGGAATGTTCCTTTCCCTTCATCAAGTACTTCTCAGGATTTTTCTTTGTTTACAAATGATTGGAACCCTTACCAAGGGGTTTCCTCTCCATTCACTACCTCAGTTGGAGGAAATGGTCCTATCTATAGTCACTCTATGTTTAGGAGGGGTCCTTCTCCAAATTTTGGGTCACAAGGATTTTCTTATGGCCCATCATTCTCTAAAAACAACACTTGGCAACCTAGTGCCTCAACAAATCCAAGTTATTATTTTCAGAATGTGGGGAATCCTTCCTATGGAGGATAGAATTCCCAGGCTCCTCCTCACTTACCATTTTTGGCAACGTTAAACTTGCTAGATCTGTCTAAATTGACTAACGATCCTATTCGGTATAGTCCGGGTTGGCCTCCAGTCCCCACCAAGCTCCCCTTAGATATTCCAAAATTTGAAGGGAAGACTAGCGAGGATCCGGAAAATCACATCACCACTTTCCATTTATGGTGTTCCTCGAACTCTCTGATCGATGACTCGATTAGGTTGAGATTATTTCAAAGAACCTTAACTGGAAATGCTGCCAAATGGTATATTGAGTTAACTGGGGGTATTTTTTCTACTTTTGGAGAGATGGCTGCCATTTTCCTAAATCACTTTCAGTTACCTGTCCGTTATGACACCAAGACTGACCTCCTGGCCAACTTTCAGCAAGACAAGGCAACTCACATTTCTGACCATATTCAGGAATGGAAGAGAAGGAAGAAGCTCATTAAAGCCCAAACCCCAAACAAATTCCTTCTCAAGTGGTGTTTGAAATCCTTACAGCCATAAATTTCTAAGGATGTATCCCTCTCAGGGGTATTTTCTGAAGTGCGGGCTCTTTTTAGGGCTCAGCAATTGGAATTGATTTATTCTCAATCAGGAGTCCTCAATAAAAAATTTCCAAATTCTCCTCACTCTAAATTAGACTTATCCAAAACTAAACCCTGTCCTCATGGTGATGGGATTATCAGTTTGATTGATATCGATACGGCTAACCTGCTTAGTCAATTGCAGCAGTTGTATATACAATTTGCTTCTTCTGGTCAGGTTGTGCCTTCAATGTCAACTCCTTCCTAGTCCTTGGCAATTAATGTTGTCCAAACTTCCAATCCCAAAGGGAATCAACAATCTGATGGGAAGAAGAAGGAACATAATAATAATAAAAAGGACAAGGATGGGAAGGGGAATGCAAACAAATCCAATGATCATGTTGGAGAGGGTAAAAAGGATAATAAAAAGAAAGTGAAATTTCCATGCAAATTATGCACTGGAGATCATCTTACGCACCTTTGACCTAAAATTCAAGATGCGCAACACTTTTTAGCTCAACAGGGTTCTTCTAGTTCCCAGGTTTTCCTAACAAACCCTTTTCCCTAAGGACAGCAATTAGTTTCTGGTGCGAATCAAAATATTTGGGCTTCCTTTGGGGGCAGCTAGGAAGGGGAAAATACATCAAACATATACATGATGAGTTCTCATGCAAATATCACTACGAGATCTCTTGACTATGGCGAAGCTAAGTCTTTGAAATCCAAGGGTGCTCCTGATAGTACTGAGCCACTTCATATTACTAGGCCTACTGTTGAGCCTATACCTCGAATGTCGAAAGGGTCTTCAAAATGTTCGATGGTCAATCCTAATGCCAAGGCTACCCATAACTACTTGATTGTAGAAGATCTGGCTCAAAGTCCTTGAGCCATGTCTGCATTAGAGGTGCTCTAGTCTTGTCCGGCTCCGTGCAGTGCTTTTCTCACTGCTATTAGGGTTGTTGATCCAAAGAGTTCTCTTATGATCACATTTGACATGTCAAATTTTAAAAAGAGACTTCCTCATCATATGGCCTTTCATATTAGATTGTCTTATCGGAAATTCAATATCTTTCGAACATTCGTTGATGAGGGTGCTTCCACGTGTGATGTCTCCCACATACTGGAAGGGTATTGGATCTCCTGCAGCTATTCCTTCAGCCACTCTTTTGACCGTATTTGATGGTAATTCTCATAGGCCTCATGGTATTGTTCCAGCCTTTCCCATCTGTGTTGGGGGAAAGACTGTAAATATCGAAGTTGAGATAGTTGATGCAAGCCTATACTATAACCTTCTGTTGGGGCAAAACTGGATCTATGAGATGGATGCCATTGCATCCTCATTATTTCGCATCATTTGTTTCCCTCATGAAGGGATAATTGTTACAGTTGACCAACTGGATTGTTCTCCTGTAGATCTGAATGCATCCTTTGACTCAACCATTCCTTTGGTGAAGGATACCAAGCCACCTGTTGAGAATCTGGGGGTTGGAATGTACACTTCCCTTATGGGTACTTTTTATCTTCTTCCTCCTTTGATTCATATAAATGTAATTTCATCCTCCAGGGCTCCTATTCGAAGAGATTTCTTCAAAACTCATTATTTTTCGGACCCTTGGACCTTACCTTCTCCTACCTCCACATTAGAAGAAGGTCAAGTGGGTGCAATGGCATTCCCTATGTCTGCAGCTGAGATTTCTTATAGCTCTATTGTTGACTCTGCAGATTCCATTCCAGCTTCTCTTTCACGAGAGGAATTGGATGGAGATATGGCTCTGGCTTGGACTCTCAGTTCATCTTCGGCTCAGGATTTTCTTGATACCACTCTTCCATCTGAAGAGGCAATCCTTGAAAAAATGACTAGTATAGAGAGATCGTGGGATGATTTGCATCATCGGTCTTACTTCCTACCAGATTTAAACAAAGTTGAATCAATTTTTCCTAGCCCTCAGTCTTCTAGTCTTGTTCACCAAGTCCTGAACCCTTTAGCAACAGTACAATTTTTTGCTAAAGGGAACATGGCTTTGATTTCTCCTACTATCCCAGTGAACATCTCTAGAGATCCCAACATTATAGAGAATGTCTTCATTAGAGCTGAATGTTCCCCTGAAGAGATTCAAATTTACACCGATCTCTTTCGAGATTTTAGAGATGTGTTTGCCTGGTCTTATGAGGAAATGCCTGGTATAGATCCATCTATTGTCCAGCATGAGATCAAGGTATATGAAAATGCTAAGCCTATCAAGCAAAATCTTCATTCGTTCAACCCTAGGAAGGCTGCAACTATCAAAGCTGAGGTGGAGAAGCTGTTAAAGGCAGGGTTCATTTACCTAGTTCCTTTGACTGAGTGGGTTTCGAATCCAATTCCTATGGACAAGAAACAAGGAACAATTTGAGTTTGCATCAACTTCCGAGACCTAAATAAAGAATTTCCTAAGGATAAATACCCCACACCATTTATATATTAGGTTATTGATGAGTGTGCGTGGAATGATATTTTCTCCTTCATGGACAATTTCTCTAGATATAATCAACTTACTATTTGTCCTGAAGATCAGCATAAGACTGCATTTATTTTTCCCTGGGGTACCTTTGCTTACAAGAAAATGCCTTTTGACCTCAAAAATGTTGGAGCCACTTTTCAGTTGGCCATGTATTACGCCTTCCACGACATCAAACATATTATCGAGGCATATTTGGATGATTTAGCTGCTCGTTCTCACAAGAGAATGGGTCATCCTTCTCACCTTCATCAAGTTTTTGAACGATGTCAGCATTATAAAATCTGGTTGAACCCAAACAAGTGCATTTTCACTGTCACATCCGATCTTTTGTTGGGATTCATAGTGTCTACGGAAGGGATTCGGATAGACCCCTTCAAGGTTGAGGCAATACTTCAATTGCCTCCCCCGTCTTCAATTCGTCAACTTCAAAGTCTACAGGGAAAAGCTAATTTTCTGCGGATATTTATCATAAACTATGTTGAGATTACAAAAGGATTTAGGAGATTATTAAAGAAAGGAGTTCCATTTCTTTGGGATGACTTTGCTCAATGCTCATTCGATGCTTTGAAAAAAGCAATAACCTCTACACCTATATTGAGTCCGCCCAATTATAGCAGGGATTTCCTCTTGTATCTTTCAGCAGCAGAATCTACCATTGGTATGGTTCTAGTTTAGGAGGACGATGCTCTTTCCAAGCATGTTATATACTAACTTAGTCGAGGCTTGGTAGGACCTGAACTCTGGTATTCTCCGATAGAGAAGCTTGCTTTAGCAACAGTGCATATTGTTTAGTGGCTCAAGCATTACATTCTTCTACGCAAAACTTATGTTTTGGCAGCAATAAATCAATTTCAGTTTGTTCTAAGTAGGCAAGTGATTGGGGGCAAATACAATTGATGGATTGTGATTTTGCAGGAATTTGATCTTGAGTTTATGTCTGCCAAGTCCAAGAAATCATTAGTTTTTGCAGAATTTATTTCTGAGTTGCCCTGTGGAGAAGAGATTGTTTATGATGAATCATTTCCTGATGAACATATTTTTCTCATTTCTTCACAAGATCCTTGGTATGGGGATCTCATAGTTTATCTCCAGACTACGAAGTTTCCCTCAACTTTTTTCGAAAGATGAGCGTCGAAAGTTACGTCACTTAGCCAAAAGTTATTTGATTATTGGTGACACTTTATGTCATTGTGACGTCAATTCGATCCTTAGGCGCTGCTTAACTCTCAAAGAAGCTGAGGTTGTGTTGAATGATTGCCATAGTGGAGCTTGTGGCAGTCATTTATCTGGGCTTGCTACAGCCCAAAAAATCTTGCGTGCAGGATACTTCTGGCCTTCGATTTTCAAATATTGTATGGAATCGGTCAAGAAGTGTCATTCGTGTTAGGTTTATACTCGAAAGATGCGTGATCAGCCAGCTCCACTCTTTACTGTCGTTACTATCGTACCCTTTACAAAATGGGGTATTTATTTTACTACTTGTAACCTGCCTTCGGCTAAAGGTCACAAGTACATTATCGTAGCTGTAGACTACTTTACGAAGTGGGTTGAAGCTATGCCTAGTTTTGGGAATGACTGTGAGACAACAGCTATTTTCCTATTCAATCAATTCATTTCTCACTTTGGTATTCCCAAAGAGATTGTCATGATCATGGCAATCACTTTCAGAATAGCATGATGGCTAAATTGGCTCTAAAATTGGGTTTTTAGCAGGAGCACTCATCTCTTTATTATCCTCAAGCTAATGGGCAATTCGAAGCTGTGAACAAATCCTTGAAGAAAATTCTTCAATGGATGATTGATAAAGCCAGATCCAATTGGCATATTATGTTGTATCCTGCACTTTGGGCATACCAGATGTCAGTCAAAACTGCAACTTGTTTTACTCTGTCTCAACTAGCTTACAGGTTGGAATCTATATTTCGTATTGAGTGCGGAATTCCCTCTCTTAAGTTAGTTTTCGAGCTTCTTCCTGATGCTTCTAGTCTCGAAGAACGCCTCCTTCATTTAGAAAATCTTGATGAGCAACGTCGAGATGCAGCTACGATGAATGAGGCACATAAGAAATGAGTAAAGGCTCAGTACGATAAGGTGGTCAAACCTAGGGTATTCTCTAAAGGTGACCTTGTCTTGGTTTACGCCCAAGAGAAGGATGCCAGGGAGCATGTAAGTTTAAATCCATGTGGTATGTCCCCTTCATCGTTAAAAAGGTTCTGAAGAAAGGTTCTTATGCCTTGATTGATTTTGACGGGAATGAGTTGGCGGAGCCCAGAAATGGTCTCTATTTGAAAAAGTATTATGCCTAGTGTTACACCATTTTTTGGTCATCTAACACATTGGTATTAGATGGACCCAAGTACACCATGTAAGACCAAATTTACCCTAAGTATAATTGCAATCACTATGAAAATAAATTAGTAAAACCACCTTTATTAAGTTGTTCATGGTCTAAACAGGAAACCCCATGGGGAAACATTAAATAAATTCATATTTGTTTGGTTTTCCTCAAAGAATAATTAGTTAAACAACAGTTTAATTAATATTCCTGGTTCTATTTAACCCAAAACAAGGAAATTAATTAGATAAATCATTATTTATCTTATTATTTTCTAAGAATAATTATTTAAACATTGCTTAAATAATATTCTTTGTTAAATATGACTAAATCTCCCTTAGATAATTAAATAAATCATTATTTATTTGATTATTACTCAACCACATCCTTAAAATAATAAATAAATAATTTATTTATTTATTATTACTTAACCACATCCTTAAAATGATAAATAAATCATTTATTTATTTATTATTTCTTAATCATATCCTTAAAATGATAAATAAATCATTTATTTATTTATTATTTACAAATAAAGGGATTTGACCCAAGTCAAATTATTTTTCCCTCCAACAAATATAATAAAATATTCCATAAAAGTTGGATCTTGATTTGGTTAATAATATTTTAATTATGCACCAATATCTAGACTAACTCAATATTTTATTATAAATAGAAGGGTTTTTCCATTCATTTTTCACTTTTTGATGCCTAAAGATCACTCTGGTCTAGCTATCAATCCACCATCATAGCCATATTTTTCCATTTTTTTCTGGGTTTTCTACACCATCAAGAGAGAGGAATTCTAAATCTGAAGTGTTGAGGACTTACAAGAACCCATCCCAGTGAGGAGAAAAGGGAACACCCTCTTGTGTTTTCCTCCCAGGTGCCATTAATAAAAAATTTATTGGATATATTCTTGTCTTGTCTATTGGATCTATTGAGTAAATCTTATTTTTTCTACTGTTTAATGTCTTCTAATGCATAGATCTAGATTTTTGCAGCATTTGACTTGATCATATAACTGCAGATATGAAGATATTAGCAGTCATTTATGATGTTAGAGTTGTTTGTTATGCGCAGCTAAAGTGGTTTTTTTTGTATGCTTCGAATCAAGATTCATACTAACAACTGGCAACTCAACACAGGTTTACGATTACGACCGCTATCGTTTTTCTGTTCCTTTCATATCTAGCTGCTTCAAACCCTATGATTTATCTTCAGCCCCTTTTTTTTCTTTTCCTGATGTTTTTTTTAACCCATAAAACCCTAAAAAATTAAAAATTCTGACTTCTGTGTGTTTTCGGACCTATTGCGCAGGTGACAGACATCAACCGTAGCTGAGACGACAATTTTTTCTGAAATCTGTTGCCGAGAGTGCCGAAAGTGCAAGTCACACTTTTCAACCCAAAACATGCGACCTCTGCTGAAAACAGGTTAGAAACTGCGACCTGGACTTTTTGCAGGGATTTTTCTGAAATTTTTCTAGGTTTGTCTGAGCCTCTATTTAGGGTTGTCTGACTATCATCTCCACCTGTTTTGGACCTGTACTTGTTCTTTTTTACTCAAATAAGTGGGAACCTAGCCCCCTAGGGCTTCAGTACCCTCCACTTTTTGTGGAAGAGTTTTTACTGTTGCAGGTTGTCTGAAATTTCCGAGTCTTCAGCCATTTTTTCAAATCTAATACCTCACCTTCATATCCACTTCATATTAGCTTGTTATCCAACCAAATCTCCTCATTTAGCTTTCTTTGGGTCTTCCTTTAGGGTGCACTCTGCGTCCCTCCTGGACATAGCCTTTCACCACTTTTTTTTTATAACAATTATCCTCTGATTCGTTGTTTTTTTCTGCACCACTTTCCAGCAGATTTTTGTCTTTTAGATCCCTATCCCTCTAGACCTTAGATCTATTAGCCTTTTTAGTGTGTTTTGATTAGTTTTTTTACTCACCTATAGACTAGTTGTTTAGGGGCCCACCTCCTTGGGTTTAGATTATTGCATTGTTAACTGTTTATTTTCTGTTTTGCAGGCTTATATACTGTCATTTATAGGTTATTTACAGCTATACAGCACACTTTTTTATTTTTCTTTACAAATGTTTGGGTTTAAAATTAAAATTTACACACTTTTACACACACACCCTAAGCGAAAAAGGGCTTGGTTAACACTGCCAAGCAAAGACTCTAAAAACATTGAAATCAATTGATCTTGCACCTCTCTTCCCTTGCTTCTACATTGTAATCAGTTGATCCTGCACCTCCTTGCCCTTGTCGGTCTCTTTTTCCTTTGTGTCGTGTTTGTGTCGTCACCATTGCGCCACCAAGGCATTCATCCTAGAGACTTCTTGGCCTTCATCCTTAGTTTCTGGTAGGGAGACTTACTCCTCCACATAGGATTCGAGTTAGTCCTCAACTCAGTCTACACTCCGACTCTTCTTCTGGTCCTTTGGGTTCTCCTTCTCATTCTGCCTTCGGTTCTCCCCTTATCACCTTCACCATGTTTGGTGCAGGACCTAATACTAGTGGTAACCTTGGCCCTCCCACCAGGAATAGCACTAGTGGGACCGCAATGGACACTACCCCGACTGCACCCTTGCTCCCTTTCATGGCAGGCCTCAGCCTCCCCGACTTCGACCAGTTGATAAACGACCCTATACACCATGACACTAGTTGGCCTGCTATGCCAACAAAGCTCCCTTCAGACATCCCAAAGTTTGAAGGTCTTGCTGGACAAGACCCCTCAAATCATGTTAGATCTTTCCACATGTGGTGTTCGTCTAATTCCATTACCGACGACTCTGTTCCTCTTTGGTTGTTCCAACAAATGCTTACTGGTGACGCTTCTAAGTGGTATGTTGATCAAGCCCCTTCCTCTCATACCACCTTTGCGACTCTTGCCCGAGATTTTTTGTCTTATTTCTAGCTTCCCCTTCATTACGACACGGGTACCAAGCTCTTGAACTCTTTCCATCAATCGTCTGCGACCCGCCTATCCGACCATGTTCGGGAATGGCGGAGAAGAAGGAGCCTCTATCGAGCCCCTACCTTCGAAGACCGTGTCTACATGGACTGGTTCCTTAGGAATCTCTTATCGCCTATCGAGAAAGACGTCGCATCACACTTTCCTCAAACCGAAGAAGTCGCTCTCCAAATTGCAGTAAAATATGACCTATCTATGCTCAATCGGGTTATGTTTATACCGTTCTACCCGATCTTCCTAGACCCGGTGGTGCCAACGCATCGGGGGCATATCACATCACCGATGGTATCGTTGGAGCTCTCTTTAATCCGTATGCTCAATCTCCCATGGGCTATGATTTCTCTCAGGGCGGGGCCAGCACCTCTGGCACTTTTCCCCCTCCTGGTAGCATGTATCCAGGATACGGCATGCCTCCTCCTTTTTCCCAACCTTCTGTTTACCACACTGCTACCCAACCTCCTTTTTATCTGTATCCACAGCCTGGTGCTCCAGCTCCTCCAGCATTAGCACCTCCTCCTCCCTTGCCTTCTCAACCCCTGCAACAGCAACTACCACCCCCTCAAGGACAGATGTATGCACAGCAGGGCGCGACTAATCCTCCTCTCTCAAAAAGGAAGAGGAAAGGCACTCAAAATCAAGCTGCCCCTGGTAATCCTGGACCTAATCACGGTAATGCTCCTAACACTCCGAACCAGCAACAAGGCACTCAACCCAAGAAGGATAGGCCTCTTCGTACAAACAAGCCTTGTTCTTGTTGTGGTGTTTATGGTCATTATACGCATGATTGTCCTCTTCTACCACAAATGCAACAATTATGGGAGTCTCAAGCAACATTGAGAGGATAGCAATCCATCCCTTCCATTCCTCCCAGTCTTGCACCTAGTCAACCAGTTGTGCTCACTGATCCTTTCCCTCAACAGGGATTTGTGGCTACCCAACCAATTGAAGGACAGGTGGCCACTCAATCTCTTCAATCTGGTCCCCCCGATTACCATATTTTCATGATGTCCTATGATCAACCTTCTGAACCTTCTTCTCCTAGCCCTTCACTTCAGTTGGTACTCATGGCCCCCTTTACCCTCCTAGTACGGTTCCTCCCGGCCTCAACCATCTTGGCATCGTCCCCCCTGGTCATTACCCCTCTGGTCAGATACCATTCCTAGCTCCCCCACCAGGAGTGTACAAATTACCTATTATGGCCACCCTCTCTCTTCCTAACCTGACCCTTGGGATTCCCGTCTGGTACCTCGATCCTCCAGCCGCTACCCTGCCTGGTCAACCTAAGCCTTATCTCGCTTTGACCCTGGTTCAACCAATCCCTATGACTTCTCCCGCTGCAACAGTGCCTTATTCACCTCAACAGGAACCACCTCTCATTGTGATCGCTTTGGGTAAGAAGGGCAAAGCTTGCAAGGGGGCATCAAAGGAGAAGGCTACCCTGACAAACCCTGCCCCTTCTTGGCCTCCAAAGTGTACCATCCAGTGTGCTTTGTGTGATGTTGTCGGCCATGCCACCCATACTTGTCCAGGGTTGCCTCACCTCAATTCCATGGTCAATGAAACATTTTCAGAATCTGATATCCCAGAGGTATATGTCACCATACCTGATTCAATCCCGAAACTCAAACCATTGTGCACACGTGCTTTGTGTGATTTCCATGGCCACTACACTCACCTTTGTCCTCGCCTCGAAGATTATCGTTCCTCTTTAGAAGCCTTACGCAAATTTGAGGCCAAGCACAATGAGTCACCCGTTCACTTATTTTCGCATCTTGCTTCGAAAACACCCAAGGACATAGATTATCCCATTAAATTTTCCCCTTATGATGTTGAGATAATGGGGCCTTGGTCGGAAGTCCATGATGAGACCTCCCCTGATGTTTCACCTGACCTCCCTTCAACACCTTCCCTAGTCTCAACATTAGGGGATCCTTTGTCTACTCACTCTTCTGTCACCCCTTGTGACGATACACGTGTGAAACTCTCCTCTCATGATGAGGAGTAAGGTCGCTTCACCGCATCAGGTGGTCTTTCTTCCATCAGTCACCCCATCTTCTATTACGATGACGACATTATGGAAGTAGCCACCACTCCTGACTTTATCTATCACCCCTTACATCGAACTCATGCATTCAAACCACATGCACCTTGTGGCCATTACATTGACACCCAATGTTTGGGTAAGGGGGCACTCATATTTGAGAGACCAAGAGAAGTAGTTCTCCACCACTCTCCTAGTGAATCTAGTCATGTCAACTCTAGTCCCATTATTCTTACACATTTAGAAGAACCTCTAGAGTCCCATATCACTTCAAGATCGCTATAAGGATGATACCCTTCATCATTCCTTCATATTTCATCAACAACCCAGTCTCATAGAAATTGTGGTTGACCAACCTATGGGTTTTCTGGGAGAACATCAGTTCATTATCCCCAAATCCTACCTTTGGGATAGAAACACCATGTATGTCAACCCAGAAACTTAAAGTCCATTTGATTCATACATGCAGTACCAAAAGATATTGGTAATCGTCTATTTCCTTTCTCAAACTGCATAACCATACTGAAAAAAAGTGGTGCACCACATCATTGAAATATGTTTAGATTTCCCTTTTTCTAAATACATTCTGGCATGTCCATAACATGCCTGGGGGGAACCATGCCCCTCAACCATAAAATCCCGGATCTCAGCCCATAACAGCACTGAAACCCCCTTTCTCTGACAGGTCACACTTTCCAGGTCTTTCCCTGGGACAGGTAGCATTTTTCTGCCTAGTACCTACTACCCAGGTTGCAGAACAGACCCCAAGAAAGTATGACCTAGCCTGTTCATGAGCTCTGGGTACCTAAGCTGAACTTCCAACTCACTAAAATGAAAAGTAGGATGAGGCATCTTACCTACAACTGTCGGATCTCAAATTCCAACAGTCGGTTTATCCACTACAACTGCCACAAGATTTAAGGCCTCCTCTCGTCACGACATTCACCATAGTTCCACCAGCAAATAAGTGAATCTAGAAGGAAAATGCCTTATTAAAAGAATACCCCTGATTTTTCTTTCGCTTACTGCGACCAAACTATAGCTCAGTTTGATGAACCGTCTATACCATTGGAAAGATCTCACCAAGCCCTCAAATGGGTATCTCTTAGCTTTTTGTGAATTGATACTTCACCAGGACACATTTTGTCCAAGAAGCGCCACTTCACCCTTCCTCAAAATTGAATTTCTTCACTTGCAACACTCGTACCGGGGGCACCATGTTGCCTCCATACTTTTCCATGCTCGTGTCGAATTTCGTCGTGAGTTACCATCTTGTACTCATACTTTTATGGTCCCCAATGGACCCTTTTTTTTATGTGTGGAAACACCATCGAGTCACCCTTGCTTAGAGCATCCGAGTTGAGTCATCATTTCTTTCATGGAGTCTACCTGAGTCCCTTCGCATCCTGCCATAGTCCTCCATCCTTCATTTCTTGGCCCCTCTCTCGTGTCACACATTATGGCCTTCAGTCCCACTGTCCCCTATCCCTCATGATATTGTGTCATTCGTTGTCAGGTCATCCATGCCATTTATGCTCTAACAAGGGAAGTCGTTTATTCGCTACTTAGTCCCCCCCATTTCATCATCATCATTAGTGTCAATCTGTAATTCACTCTACTATTTTATCTCGTGCCTTAGTTGAGGATCCCTTATTGCCTCACCTATGGCAGACCTCTAGAAGTCAGCTCATTCATTCCAGAAGACAGGTCTAGAGGGCGGTGTACCTTGGTTCCAACTTCCACTTTTGTTCAATGCCTTGGATCAGGAAAAGGGACTCCTTATTTCCCTTTGACTTGATTGTTTCTCAGCTCCAACTCCTTTCAGCATGATCGAGATCCATATACTCGATGGTTCAATGATGCAACAGCTGACATCGATGATTCCTGGGTGTGTGTGAGATTTATCATCCCTCATGAGGGGGTGGCCCTACATGTAGCCCCCCACACACTCGGATGACCTCTTCATTTCAACCTTCTATGCAGCTCCATAGATTTTATGATACTGACCGTAGTCGCTTGCAGCACCTTCTTGAGTGCATATATCAGTCAGATTTTCAAAGCCCTTTCCTGTTTACAGGGGCATCTGGGTTGTTTTCATATCTCATGTACTCAAATATTATTGTACAAATTTCCGGTTGTTATCCCAGGCACAATATGTATGTGGGATTCATTATTATGTCATTCATCTAGCTCATGTTTATGCCAGCATATGCTTTATTATTTCATCCCGTGGTTTTCCGGATGCCTTACTGTTTGTACTATTGCCTTGGCGGGCATAAGTATGCCTCCATTGCTGCCTATAGTAGGTACTCACTCATCAAAAATACTTGTCACACCTGCAAGTCGCCTCCTCAGGGTCTAGTTCTTCCAGCACTTTGGTCTATCTTACATTCCTCTCTCTTTGACTTCCCCTTTGACGTCTAGTGATTGAGTTCTTACAACGTACTTTGATCATACGATTAGGTCCTAACGCTCGCACGCTGGGGGCAATCTGTTACACCATTTTTTGGTCATCTAACCCATTGGTATTAGATGGACCCAATTACACCATGTAAGACCAATTTTACCCTAAGTATAATTGCATTTAATATGAAAATAACTTAGTAAAACCACCTTTATTAAGTTGTTCATGGTCTAAACAGGAAACCCCATGGGGAAACATTAAATAAATTCATATTTGTTTGGTTTTCCTCAAGGAATAATTAGTTAAAAAATAGTTTAAGTAATATTCCTGGTTATGTTTAACCCAAAATAAGGAAATTAATTAGATAAATCATTATTTATCTTATTATTTTCTAAGAATAATTATTTAAACATTACTTAAATAATATTCTTTGTTAAATATGACTAAATCTCCCTTAGATAATTAAATAAAGCATTATTTATTTGATTATTACTCAACCACATCCTTAAAATAATAAATAAATCATTTATTTGTTTATTATTACTTAACCACATCCTTAAAATGATAAATAAATCATTTATTTATTTATTATTTCTTAATCATATCCTTAAAATGATAAATAAATCATTTATTTATTTATTTATTATTTACAAATAAAGAGATTTGACCCAAGTCAAATTATTTTTCCCTCGAACATATATAATAAAATATTCCATAAAAGTTGGATCTTGATTTGGTTAATAATATTTTAATTATGCACCAATATCTAGACTAACTCAATATTTTGTTATAAATAGAAGGGCTTTTCCATTCATTTTTCACTTTTTTTTGCCTAAAGATCACTCTGGATCTCAACTCTTGGTCTGGCTATCAATCCACCATCATAGCCATATTTTTCCATTTTTGTCTGGGTTTTCTACACCATCAAGAGAGACGAATTCTAAATCTGAAGTGCCGAGGACTTACAAGAGCCCATCCCAGTGAGGAGAACAGTGAACACCCTCTTGTGTTTTCCTCCCAGGTGCCATTAATAAAAATTTCATTGGATATATTCTTGTCTTGTCTATTGGATCTATGGAGTAAATATTATTTTTTCTACTGTTTAATGTCTTCTAATGCATAGATCTAGATTTTTTCATCATTTTTCTTGATCATCTAACTACATATCTGAGGATATTAGCAGTCATTTTTGTTGTTAGGGTTGTTTTTTATGCACAGCTAAAGTGGTATTTTTTCGTACACTTCGAATCAAGATTCATACTAACACCTAGGCTTTGGCCTAGCATCTTGCTTTGTTGTATATATATATATTTTTTTGTACATATATGAGTTTTCAATTTGGTGATGTGATTTTGATGAATTTGATCTGCTTTGGAAAGTGTTATTTAATGTCATGAGTCATTTTGGTTTCGCCGATGGTGCTAGTAGACATACCTAGAACTTAGCTTCTGCGGCTTGGGTACTCCATTATCCATCCGATCAGTTGTTGGTGTCAAGAAGTGTTTGCATTGGTCCTGCTTCGAACAACGTAGTGGAATACACTACAGTGATTAATATACTCTCGGAGGCAATATCCTTGGGTGTTGATTTGTTAGTAGTTTTCTTGGATTCACAACTGGTGGTTTCGCAGTTGAACAACGCATATCGGGTCTGAGACCCATTTTTACATTGGTTGTTTTTTAGGGTACATTTTTTACAAAGATCATTTCAATTTATAACTTTCATTCATATTCCTCGAGCTGATAATTGGATGGCACACTTATTGGCTAATCAAGAAATTGATTGGCATATTCATCATTCAATACTTTAAACAACATATCAAATACATCATACATTTTTCATATATTTGAGTCATCACATCATAGAAATCATTATATGTATATGTATATGGATATATATATATATATATAGTCAGAGTGTTCAAAAATATACAAAATCTAGTCCGTCATGTCCTACAAAATTAGGGCTTATGCCCACAATCATGTTTATCATCAAAAAATATTATAGTCATCCAATTATATCTATAAAATCTACTCCTGAGGTCCCTACCCAACATTAGTGTTCCTATAAAACACGATGGTAGTCGCTACACGATGGAATAACCGCACCCAGTCTCGTGGTACTCCAACTACCCATCTTTGGATAGCCTCTAGTAGGTCCTCTATCGCAGCAATAGGCACTTGCGATTCAAACTCTCCAAGTTCCTCTGGACGGCATGGAGTGTTCTGCCAGGGTCTTCTGCGTCTGCCTCACCTCTACGATGCTTATGCCTTGGGTATCCCTCAGGCCTGACTGGTCCCATGTCTGCATCATGATCATCATAATTTTGTAAGTCATTTTATTCCAATCAAAAACATTTTTTCACTATCATACTTTGAAAAAATCATAAAAATCATATAATCAAAAATCAAAATTGCAATCTCACTGATTGCGCCCATGCTGCATCGGGTGGTAGGACTAGATCTGGATCAACACGAAAGTCC
Source organism: Pinus albicaulis (assembly GCA_034641835.2). Taxonomy (NCBI): domain Eukaryota; kingdom Viridiplantae; phylum Streptophyta; class Pinopsida; order Pinales; family Pinaceae; genus Pinus; species Pinus albicaulis. Next base: position 462,009,420 of record CM076577.1, read on the forward strand.
ATCCCAGCATAGGGATAATCTTCCACTGCGATGACTTGTTCCTACCACCATTAGAAGAACTCTTCATCCCAAGTGGTTTGGGGAAATTCACTTCCCCCTAATATATTCATCAGATCTTCCCATCGGGCTATCCTTTGATCTCTCGAGCTGTTGATTGTTGAGATGACTTTGGGCTGAAGCCCTGGGACCCTCTTGAAGAAGAATATCAACAATATTGTACCATACCTGAAATGTTTGGTCTTTTCTTTCTGGATTGATGTTAATTGTTTCTTCATATTTCTCAGTAATTTTGTGCACCAATCAAAGAGATGTATCAGGCATTCCACTGTTATACTCATTTGTGTCCTCGAAGCCTGATGCAGAGAATCATATCTTGCTATTCTTCCAATGGTGAAGAGAAGGATCTTCATATATAAATCCTTCAAATCTCTGATAGGAATCTGAGTTCCTGCCTTTTTTGCATCCTCTACGCAGTATACTTGCACATAATATTCTAAGGTTAGCCCTCCAATAGGCTTTCCATGTAAATCTACTGGATCTCCTCTCCGAGAAAGTCCAGTGATGAAATAAATATCTTCCACTTCTATTCATAGTGGCATCTGGTCAATTATGAAGCAGTCCTCTTCCGACTCCCAATAATTCACCAAAATTTGAAGCAATCGTACATTGCTCTTCATATTTGGCATTTTAAAAAACTTGAGAAATCCACAATTTCAAAGAATACTTAACGAATTTTCATCTTTCATCACTTCATTGTCAATGGCACTATGTTCACGCTCTCTCCAACTAATGGACATCCTGAAAAAATCATTAAATCATGGATTAAATTCAAATTTAAAATTTTCGCTCTGTGCATACGCGGCTTCGCTTATACATAGTCGCATATCATATGCGCAAAGGATTTCATCAAAAAATCTCTTTCCTACGGTCAAATTTCAAAAAATTTACCTTAAAATGGAACGAAATTGATGAACAGGATGGGTTTAGAGCTTACCTGATTGATTGGGCGCGATTTGATCGTTGATTGCTCCGGTTTTGAGAAAAGGAATTTTTGTTCCAAAAGCTCCTTCTCCACTTCTGTAATGTGAAAATGAGCCAAATGTGAGTCAAATGGTCTATTTATGCCCAGAATTTGAAAATTTTTGAAAATTTTCCTTATGCTTATTTTTTCAAATTTGATTAAGGTTGTATAACCATTTGGCTTGTAAGTGTTGGGCAAGGTATTTTTTAGGTACATGTTGCTGAATTTGAGATTTTTCTAGTTTTTCTTCGGATCCATGACCACTGACCTGTCATGGCAGGTATCTGATTTCGAACTGGCATATAGGTTAGGGAATCCACTTTCCATTGCATTTTGCATACTAGCCTCCATTCTAATCACTTTCCATAGGGTCAATCCCATCATGTCATGAGTACTTAACCCATTCCACTCGCCGTTTTTTTAATCATGACTTGGTGGTAGAGCCTTCCTTTACATGGGCTTCCTATTTAGTTCCTCGCTATAATTTGTCGCCCATGCTACAATTCTTGTAGGCTCGGGAGTCCTCTTTAGTCCTGCCATGTCTTATGCGTTGAAGCTTCATTCTTCTTCTTCTTTGCTATCATTTTCTGGTCATTACCCTAGAGGCTCCCTTATGTTGTCGAGTTGTATTACTTCATTGCATATTGACTACTTGTTTATCCTGGCCTTTAGACGGCTTCATTTGGACTCAATGTTTAAGCCAATTTTTGACCATGTCATTCTATACAAGTTAACCATGCAATCACTTAGCTTCTGTGACTTGACACATTTACCCATGGATGGAACATTCCTCTGAGTGTCACTTACCAGTTTTCGCCACCTTGCATTGAGCATAGGATTGTTCCTATCCCAGGAACTAAAGAATTTGTTTTACGACACTCGTTCTATCCATTGTATCATAGCATTATTTTATTCTTTTTCTGTCTTTAATATGAAAAACATAAAAAAATAAAATATTTTGAAAAAGAGCGGGAACGAGATATTTCTTCCATATTTGATGGCAGCTAAAGTGTCAGCTTCCTCGCCCTTGAACAAAGCACAAAAAAGCTAAGTCTTTTCTCCATTTGGGATGGTTTTTAGTTTTTGACGTAGGAGAAGCCATAACCTTGTTTCATGAGTCAGTACTCCCCTGGTTGGTTATCTCTTCCAATCATATGGAGGGTTTATTTATGCCTCCTGCATGCCAAACTTATACAAAGTTATCATTTGCTACCATAGTCAAACATGAGTCATGCTTTTGCTCAACGGAAGTTAATCTGAGTTGGCCTTTTTGCGATGTCTCTTGACTCATTTTTCAGTCGGCCTTCCTGGTCTTGTCAATATCTTGTTCTATCACATCAAATATTTTATCCTTTGCTCATGCTGGTTTGAGAAGGTCCCTATTGACTTCTTGTCGACAGGTTTGTCTCTTATTGACTACAACATATTTCTCTGAGTAAACCTAGAGCTGCACCTTGGCCCTATTTACATCATTGATAGGTGACCTTGTACTCATCATTTGATCATCATTATGGGTCTTTGACTGAGTGGTTTCCCTTATGTTCGACGTCATCTTACATTAGCACACCTGGGATTTGTGCAGTGCCTTGATTTCTGTTTGACCCTATCGGTGGATATCTCGCTTCTTTTCCAGCTTTCATTATTGGTTGGTTCAGAGGGTTTCTATCGTGCACTAGCTTCATCTTGTGCATGCTAGAAACGTACTTCAAGTTGGTTATTTCACTCTACTTCGTCTGATTCCTTCCAAAGTTTGGCCTACAAGTTACACTCATGCTAGACTGATGTGGGATGCCTTAACGCCTTCCTTCCAACGGATATTTTCCCATCAACTCCGACTCATTGCTCTGGGAATAAGGTCTAGAGTCTCTTTTGTCAGTACCTTAGGGTTTACAGTCATCGGTGGTAGACTCTTCACTATCGACAGTGAGAATACATCATTGCCTCCTGATTGATAGATTTTTTCAAGTGTTCAACTTCAACTCATTTATTCCCATTGTGTAGAATTGTGCCATAGTGATCGGTGAAGACCTCGGGTTTTCATCATCACGTTTTGGTTCACTTTGAAAGCTCCTTCAGTTTTTTCCAGTGACACCATCCACCCTTATATGTTGCAGTTTCATCACAATGGCATCTTATATGTTGGCTCTCGAGTTGTGTGTTGTACCATTTGTTCCACCACTTATGATTTAGTACTTTGAGATTCAGTTGTGACTTTTATGATCAGATATATGTTGCAGCATCATTGATCAATCTTCTATATATGATACTTGGACTTGATTTGACTTGTACTTCTAGGCATTGATCAGATGATTCACTGTGTACTTTACATTTCAGCTATGCTTGTATACATATTGGAACCACTTTATACTTCATATGCGGACATGATTTTCTTTCACTGAGCATGGGTATGCCCGCCTCAGACATGAGCTATATTTCTGATCTCTCTCACTCGTTTTTTGGCAGGCTGAAATCTGGTGAAGTCTTCTCTAGTCCTCACAAGGTTATTTCTATGCACATAATACATTTCGGCCATCATGTACCCCTTCTGACCTCATATATTAGGGGGCATCTATTATAGAATCATTTATCACCAGCTCATACTTGATGATTTATGCTTTGGCCTTGGGCACCCCTTCCCTTCAGACTTGGACATTTTCTTTAAAAAATAGTATCTTAAAACCAATACGTGGCTCTGCCTAGACTTTTACATGTATACATGCGATTCCATCTATAGAGAACCGCGTATGCTATTTTAATCATTAAAATATATATATTTTCCCTATTTTTAGGCGGGGTTTATGGTTGTTCCAGTAACTTAACCACCCCAACCCGTGGCCTAATTTTTCCCAATTGTAAAAAACTAATTTGAGGGAGTATAAAATCCCCTTAAGGGAATGGCATAAGGGAGGAGGGGAGAGAGAAATATATATATTCTACAATGTTGGAGCCCTATCCAAGTCTGATATATTCCCGTGCCTCCTACACTTTCTAGATATATTTAGGAAACCCGTGTTTGCTTGAGATGTTCATCACCCTATATGACATCCATTGTGCACTCATTTTGGAAGAAATATTGAAAGGCTAGGGTTGGGCGGATCTAGAGGACGGTATGCTCAAAGGCCATGGCAGATTTCAGGTGATCTCTTCACATTTATGTACTATACATGTCATTAATAATAGAAGAAGCCATCTTGTTCCTGATGTTTACATGTAAATTATATTTTATACATGTGTAATGATCATTAATTGAACATTTAATATTGTTTTTACAATGTTATACATGATTTCCACTAACATATAGAACATATATATGTTGTACAACTAGGATTTTTTGTTCGTTCTTTGTTGTTTTACAGATTTCAGAGCACAAAGTGTTGCAGGGGATTTGCACCCCGCAGGATCTACATCAACCGAGGGATATCTGGGTAAGTTCTATAACCTGTAGTTTCTAGTTAATAGCATAAAATTTCGTTTAGTGAGTCCTTCTTGTGATGGCATGCCCCTAATCTGTGAAGGTTATCAACCCAAGACCTTTAGGGTATCATTTCCTGAAACAATCGCAGTGTTACTTTCATATTTCTTTCTCTCAACCACACTCAGTTCGCATTCCTTCACTGTCAAACAGTGCTTCTGTTACCTTCTCGAACTCTTCCTCACACAGCAGTGACTATGTGCTCTCCTCCCCCTAAAATCATGAGGAACGAGAATTGTTTTCATTGTTCCGATCTACAAGCTGAGATGGAGCTGATAAGAGCACAGTTAAGGATAATAGAGGAAAAACACTAGGCAGATATTGGCTTTCTTCAACATCAATCTCAATCCCTCCAGAAGCAGCTAAGGGGAGCTAATAATCATTGTGCTCACATTGAAAAATCTCTGCAGATCCTGCGTTACATGGTGGACAAGTGATCTGCTCTGAGTTCAAGCTCCAAAAATGTTCCCAATGCCAATCCGGGCAAAAATCAAGGCAACAATGACGCTTCAAATGGTCGTCAAAGCAGAAATAACTAATCTTTACTCCTCCATCTTTCTCAATTATTATCATGTCATTTAAGTTTGCATTTATGTTATCTCAGTTTGTTAGGATCTATCATGAATTGGATATGCAGCATAGTAGTAATAGTCATCTTAAAGAAGGAATGGTATTTTGCCACATCACCCCTCCTTGTTTCACTACTCCATCACTCGAATGTAACAAGAATCTCTATCCCCACTTTTTTGGAATATAAATAATAACCTATTTTGTCAAATATATATATATATATATAATTATATTAAAATTATATAATATATAACTATTAATTAATTCATTTTTAAATAAATAAATGTATTAAATAACTAATAATTAATTCATTTTTAAATTAAATTAGATAAAATAAAATAAAATAAAATAACATATGATGATGATGATGATGATGATGGTTAACATCCATTAAGACCAATATTTGGTCTATCGGACCTAAAGAAAAGAGTTATTTAGTTTGATTTAATATTTTATTCCTATGCTCGAAAAGCTTGGAGAGAAGCCTCCCGAGCTCACTATAATTTTGACAACTTAAAAGGCTAGGAAGGTCAATATTGCAACAAAGATTATGAAATTGAGCTCTAATGTGGTTGTACGTAGGGCACTCTAAGAGGAAGTGATTTTCATCTTCGATGTTCATATTCTCACGGAGATGGTAGATCCTTTCCATCCATGGTGTTTTAGGAACTGTCCAACTACCTGTTTCACTATGGAGCTCATGAGAGTTCGTTCTAATCTTGGCTATATTAATTTTCTTCTTTGAGCTAGTTAAAACATAGAGACACTTTTGATCTTCTAAGGTGGGGTTGATGACCTCCTTATAATATCTTACTTTTCTTTTAGCTGCTAGATCTTTCTCACACCACATTTTTTCTTTGAACTTAGAAGTAACAATTTTTTTAATGTTATTAATGTTTTGCAATGCAACATTCTCGTCGATCTCCCAATGTTTTAACCAGGCCCTGGTGTATTTATACCAACCTCTTTTAAGACTTAGGTGGTTTTGGCTGGAATTTAAAGCTAGCTTAGGAAGTCTATGGTCTCCTATGCTATTGAGCTTGTGCTTGTACAACAGAAGCCTAGTCATAGCTAGGCTCTCGATAGGGGAAAGACCCACTTCTATAAGGATAATAGGATAGGGTGTATTGCTTTTAATTTTAAGGTTATACGTTATAAAACGCTTCTGGATTTGCTCAATCTTTCTCCAGGATTCTCTAGAGATGCTGCAACCCCAAACCTCACATCCATATAAGATAACATGAGTGACTAAAGTTTCAAAGAGGAACTTCTTTCTATCCCACATTATGAGGTTTGTCATTTTACAATTATTTTCAAGGCTAAAATAAGCCTTCCACCCCTTATTAATCCTTTTCTGAATGCTATAGTTCCAGTTGAGCTTGTGATGAATATCAATTCCTAGGTACTTGTAAGAAGACACTTCCTCCAAGTTACTATTGTCATACATAAAATTAGCGTAAGTTTCCTTCTTGGATTTGATAATCATAACTTTTGTTTTGTCAGTGTTAACATACATACCCATTGTAGAGCAGAAATCCTTAAGAAGTCTAAGTTTCTTATCAAGATCATATGGGCACCTTGCGAGAAGAACAATATCATTAGCATAGAGAAGAAGGATGAATACTATCCCAGCTAAGATCATGCTAGCACATCATGCTTCCTCTAAACAACCTTCTAGCTTGTCGATGTAAATTCCAAATAAGGTAGGGGAGAGGGGGAAACCTTGTTTAACTCTAATATTACACTTAATATCTTTCAACCACCCCTCATTGCTCTTTAACTTGGCAATTACATTCTCGTATAACCTTATAGCGGCCTCTCTTAGCTCTAAAGGAACATTTAGCTCTTCTAATCTATTCCATGGGTTGTTTCTAGGAACCGTATCGAAAGTCATTCTAAAGTCCACAAAGTAACAGAAAAGATTATTTTTGTCATTGCGGCATTCCTCCACAATGATCCTAAGTGTAACGAGGTGGTCCATTGTTGAGTGATCCCTTCTAAAACCCACATGGCCTTTAGCCCGCTTACCTTCACTTTCAAGCCAAATTCTCAACTTATTTTCCAAAATAATAGCATATAACTTGGCTAAGATAGGGTTGATCATAATTGTCCGATAATTAGAGGGGTTATTTGTATCCCCACTTTTAAAAATAGGGATAATGAGGCTCTGAGTCCAAGATTTATGGAACCCTTGCTTGACCGCTTGGTTGAAAAGATTGTGGATGTGGGGGATGAGGACAGGACCTCCAATTTTTAATATTTCTGCCTGATAACCTTCAATGTCTTTAGCTTTCCCATTTACCAAGCATTTAATCCCAAAAACAATGTCCTCTAATGAGAAAACTTCTTTCGTTGTGAGCAGGGTTTCAAATTTATCCCTGGCATTTAGAGATTCATAAAGCTTTTTAGGATAAGAATTCCAATCGTGTAAAGCAATTTTATTATTATATTTAGTTTTACTAGTTAGAATCTACCTTGAGAATCTCTTAGGAGCCACCTTAGAGAGGTGTAAGAGATTCTCTTTTCTTTTACGAATATATTTCCTTTTTTTCCTTTTAGTTAGGGCTTTGTAGATTTTTATCTTGTCAATTTTGAGAAATTTATCAACAGCTTCCTTAATTGCTCTCCTCGCACTTTTACAATATTTTTCATACCATGGGTTGGTTTTGTTATTTATTTTATTACTTGAGACTTCAATCGAGAACTTGTTAATAGAATATGAGAGGGTTGTAGTAAAATTATGATAGAGGTCATCTATGTTGTCTATACTATATAAAGGACGCAAATTAGTTTTTAATTCATTTAGAAAGAGATCGTTTTTATTTCTATCAAATATTAAGTTCTTTTGACTATAAGGATTATCTTCAATGGGATCTCTATGCATGAAAAAATTGAGAGTTATGAGTAAAGGCCTATGATCAGAGTCAGGCTCGTGGTCATCTAAGATGTCAAAATTTATTATTTTGTTGTATAAAGGGAGATCGGAAATAACATAGTCTACCACGTTGCTGCCAAGCCCATGGATGCAGGTCATCTGGCTAGAATTGGGCCACTTCTTTAGACCGTTGCAAATTATGAGATCCTGAGAACTACAGAGCTTGACTAACTCCGACCCAAACAAATTATCCCCGAGGTCTTCAGAGCTCCTTTTGTACCAGCTAACCAGAGTAAGGTCTTCATCTAACCAAAGAGGATTGGGGTTGGAATGATTGCTTATAATAATATATTGGTTGCTTGAAGTTAGAGCATTAAATTCACCCATTAAAAGGACATTACCTTCATTCCTTAGGCTAGAAATATCATTCTCTAAACCATTGTAAGGGTTGTTTTTATCTAGATTCTTTTTCTTATAGTATTTAGAATTAATGGGGGGGAAATAACATATTGCTATGTAGGTCTTTTTATCATTAATTTCAGTAATCTCAATCCAACTATATTGGTTTTAAGGGTCATTTTTATAAATCCTAGCATGGGGGGAGATGTTCTTCTTAATGTAGCAAGCTATGCCCCCAATGCCTCTACGGGAGGATCGCTTGTTCCAGGTAGACCATAGTGCAAAGCCATCTATGTTAGGGACCTTACATTCTTCGTGCTCCCAAGTTTCAACAAGCAATATAATATCAATATCATTTGAAATCCAACTTAGCTTGGGGCTTTTATTCCATGAAAAGCCCCGACAATTCCAAGAAAGAATTTGGAGCATGTTGAATTGCTATTTATTACTATCTTTTTGGTTTCTATCTCGAATAACTGCTTTTCTATTTCTGATTATTGCCCATTTTCCTTCCTTCCTAGCTTCTTTTACCTTTTGAACCTCCTTTCTTAATTCTTCTTGATCTTCTGGAATGAGATCTTCATTTATAAATATTCCCATTCCTTTTAGACTTGAGGTTTTACTAATTATGTCATACTTATGGTCAGTAGAGCTCACCTTTATTCGGATCAGCCTTCCTTTATTCTCAGTTAATTTCTTTAACCTTGTTGCTTTTGTGAGACATGTAGTTTCAATTTGTAATCTATTATGTAATTCTGTCTGGGCTATGTCTAAAGTATCCTCGTCTACCTCCTCTTTCAAACCGAAGATTATAAGGTTCAAGGCCCTTTTGTTATGCTCATGGTCTAATTCGATCAATTTTTTCATTTCATCTTTAATTGGTTTGATATCTAATTTACCTGCCCCACTAGTTAGGGTGAGACTATTGTTAACTTTTTCTTCTAGTTATTTGATCATGTCCTTCATTTTAAGACTCTCTATATTATCATCATCTTCTTGCTGGGATGTTTGGTTCGTATCTTGGTTTTTTTTTTCTATGACCTGCAACCTAGTCTCCATTGCCTCCATTTTATTCTCCAATAGTTATATTTTATTTTCTATTTGTTTTTGGATCTTGTCTTCAAGAGATGTGAATTTTTTTTCCAGCTTGGCTTCTAACTGGGTTTGTAGCTTGACTTCTCTTTCTTCTCTATGTTTCTCTAAAGACTCTATATACTCATAAAGGCTCTGTAGAGTAACTATGCTAGGTCTACCTTTGGTAATCTTTGGTAGTTGTGGTGAATTATTCATACTTGAGAATATATGAGCAGATATGTATTAGAAAAATATAAGGAATGTGTGCACCTAAATATCAGCAAACCAGACAACAGACCTCAAGTGCCCAGGTCCGAAAATTTATCGAGAAAAAAATCACCACAGACCCAAGTATTAATCGAGAAAATTTACCGCAAAATTTTCACCACAGAATTTCACCGCAGTCCCAAGTATTACTCGAGAAAATTCACCACAGAATTTTCACTGCAGACCCAAGTATTAACCTCAAAATTCACCGCAGACCCAAGTATTAATCGAGAAAATTCATCGCAGACCCAAGTATTAATCAAGAAAATTCACGGCAGAATTTTCACCACAGACCTAAGTATTAATGGAGAAAATTTTCACCGCAAAATTTTCACCGCAAACCAAGTATTAATCGAGAAAATTTTCACCTCAAAATTCACCACAGAATTCTATTATATAATATACAACTATTAATTAATTCATTTTTTTAATTAATTAAATTTCTTATTTTTCTTATTCTAATCAAACTAGCCATTATTTACAACGACTATTTGGAGTGTCCCTTTATCTATTTAAATTGGTTCCTAGATCAGATTTCTCATCTTGTCATGAGATGAATCACGCTGACTAGTTCGAAACGTGTCGACTAAATATGTTTAGATGTGATTATCACCGAAAAATTTTATATACATTTTTTGGATCATAGAAGCCAAATTCCTAATATTAATAATGAATATTAATATTAATAGTAATAGTAATCTTAATATTAAAATTAAATTTAAAATTTAAAAAACAAAAAACACAAAAAAACTTAAATTTATGTTATATATTATAACCGATATTAATTTTAAAAATAATATTAATAATTAATATTCAAATTAATATTAAATTAATATTAATAAATAATATTAAAATATTATTAATACTAAAATTTATTAATTAATATTAATATTAATATTAATAAAAAATTATAATACTGGCAAAGAATATAGTAAATTAAAATTTATTAATATTATTGTTCATTCTAACTATTGTTAATATTATTTATCATTAATATTATTACTCTATATTAATGTTAATATTATTTATAGTAATAATGTTAATGTAATCAATAATATTAATATTATTAATTAAATGTTATTAATATTAATAATTAACATTCAAAGTGATATTTATAGATGTTAATAATATTAAAAGTAATATTCATATTTGTATTCAAATTAATTAATATTAATATTAATAAAGAATATTAATGATTAATATTAAAATTAAAATTAATATAAAAAAATATTAATATTGTTGTCAATACTAAATGTTATTATTAATATTATTATAGTAGTAATTATAATGTCATTAATAATATTATCAATCAAATGTTACTGATATTATTAATTAACATTAAATTTAATATTTCTAAATATTAAAAATAATATTAATGTTCTTATTCACATTAATTAATATTAATATTATACTAATTTTTTATTTATTTCAAACAAATAAAAACCATGTTAATATTAGTTAAACTAATATTATAAGTTTTGTCTTTTAGCTCCAAAGAAATCAAAATCATATTAATATTTGTAAAAGGTAAAACAATTATTATATTTTTTTAGTTGGGCAGGCTATTTTAAAACTGGTTTTAAATCCATGTTAATATATTGACAGTTTTAACAATTTGTAATTAATGAAGGTTAATGAATCATTTTTTAAACACACACATTTACAAGGGTAACACTTAATATACAATTTTAATGCAGCCAACTTTCAATAATATTGGTTTTAAATTTTTTATTTTTAATTAAATTTCGTTAATCGTAAATTTTTCTATTTTTAATTAAATTTCTCTAATCTGAAAATTATAAAAACTTAAGCTATCACACTTATCAACATCATATTGAATGATTTAAATATAATTTTTATTTATTTATTTAATAACCTAGAATTGTAAAAGCTCATGCAATTTTTTATTAAATAATAATCTTCTTTAATATTTAATAACCTAGAATGTAGAAGGTTATGCTATTTTTTTATAACTTAAAATAGTAAAAACATTTTTTTAAAATATTATGTTTTGGGAAATCATTCATATTCAATTTATTGTATTGCAACTATCTAACGATGAAATGGAAAAGAAATGTGTAATGCATAGGAAACCACCCAAGTTAGCTAATGAAGTAGAGAAAACACTTAGCAAATGGTTGAAGAGACATAAATTTAAGAATGTGAATAAACATGCGTTTTAGAATCATTGAACATTTCAATGTAGATTTTATAAGTTTGTTTTTTTTTTAATTCATTTGTAACTAATCATTATACGTGGTTATCAACAAAAGGTCCATTAAATTTTTAATTATGCTTTGTAAAAAAACTTTAAACATGTGATTTAGACATGCAAGGAAGTTATTCTAGCATATTTAAATTTACACTATTAGATCAAAAATTTTAACTAAGAAAATTATTAAAGTAGCCAATTCCAATAAGAGAGATGCCTATCGCCGTAATTACAAAAATAAATCAAATCTGCAGAAAGAACAGAACTCCACTCTAAAACTTGTGCACTTTCAATTCAGGATGAGCTTTTTCAGAGCAATGTGTTATTTACAGATTTACTTAATGAGTCTAGAGAATTTCAAAATTTAATAAACATAAGTATTTACAATTACAATATTAATGACGCCCACCTCAGACCAAACAAAGAATTAAGCAGTATTAATGCACATAATTGAATTTAACCGAAATCAATTCCAATTCATGTTTCATTTTCTTTGAAAATACTATACAGGGACATTTTATTGCTGAAAAAAAACATTCTAAAGGGGCCACCGATGGATTCTGTTGATTATTTTACAACGGAGGTTCCCGAACAAGCCATTCCTTCCTATTTTTCACCCCACTCTTTGATGAAACAACTAATTGAAATGCTACAGACTAACTTAGCAGTTAAACCTATAATTAATTTAAAAAAAAACATCTACCACATCTATTACTATGCACCCATAGCAAAGTAATAAATATTATATAGATTGGGATATACATAGTTAAATCCAATTTCTTTTAAATCTAATAGTGGTTATCTCAACTTATACTTTTACTTAACTATACTTTTACTTTAATATAGGGCACATATTATTTTCCATCTACTACTTGAAGAGTAGTTTGTTATAAGAAACCATCATGTTGGTTTTCTAATAAAGACATAACTAATGAGGGATGACACCGTCGAAATATATTTCATTATATAATTAAAAAATATTCTTAATATGGAAATAAATCCCATTATATAGATTTAGAGTGAGATAGTATGCAATTTTCCATAAATAATAAACCTAAATTGAAAATAACTCTTCAAACATGATAAACCATTTTGGAGATTAAAAAATTAGGTTGCTAAATTTGAACCATCAATGTTTTGTGGTGGCTTAGTGGTCACCAAAGAACTCCCTTGCAGATTCATTGTATTGCTAAATTTAAACTAATGTTTTATTGTGGCTTGGTTCTCTCTTTTAGTAAGAAAAAATGATCCATAATTTATGATTGGTATAATACTATGGAAAAAATTCTCAAAATCAATAAACAATATTTAATATTATATTAATTGTATTATACTTTCAAAATTTAAAGAAATAAGTTGATAAAATTTTATGATTAAAACTATATTTTTTAATGCATAATTTTTTATTTTTTTCAATTTTTATAAAAATGTGATTTAGAAAATTATATTTCAAAAAAAATCATTATCAAATTTATATAATTTAGAATTAATTGTATTATATTAATCATATTTATACAAAGTCAAATTTTATAAAATCTCATATACTTTATTCAATTTAGGAAATTTAGAACCTATGCGTCATAAAATAAATAAATTAATAATTCTACAAATTCGAATCCTTTTCCACTTCAATATTCCAAAAACATTGTCAAAATTTTACACAAAACAATAGTTCTATTTTGTCAAGGGAAAGAGTTTATGGCATAAAACTTGACTTGTTTGTTACAGGTAACAAACAAGTTAACAGGCAACAACCCTTTCCTTTCTCGAGTTTTTTGTTACAGGTAACAAACAAGTTGTCGAGTTGTTTGTTACAGGTAACAACCCTTTCCTTCCACTTCATTTTAGTTTCATTTTCATGCATTTTAAGCCATATATTAGGTGGATAAGGGAGCTAGAAAGAAAAAAACTAGGGCCTGTGGGATGGCAACGCAATATTTACCCCTTGGGTCTACGACGTTCATCTTGGGCCCAACAAGACCAGTGCGTTGCTAGCATAGAAAAATTCGGACACAGTTGTGTTGGCACCGAGGGTTAAAATATTTTCACCAAAGCTAAATTTTTACCTGTTCTTTTGCAAATTTTTATCCATGAAAGGTAATTAATCTTTATTTAATGATGTGTGTAGGTGAAAAATGGTGATTGAATGGATGGAAAGGGCCATGAGGCCGAATATCAACAATTTGCACAAAACCCATAATGCATAAGGACACTTTGTAACTGTGGATTCCTGAAGTTTTTCCAGACCCGTGGGAATAGATCCCAAGTGGATTTACTGTAATTTTTGGTGACTTGGTGGAATGTAGACCACAAACTATTCATGATAGAGATCAGGATTTGAATAAATAATTTTCTGACATCTAATTTGTCACTGGTTTGTCCAAGATGGTACAAACAATTCAACTATATGGTGCTTGGGCTGGATGGGACAATACCAACACGCTCATTGTGAGACATCGCAGTGAGAACTACAGCAAAATAAAAAGTGGGAAAATCGACATAAAAATTGTTGAAGATCTTGCATTGAGAATTGTCCTAAACACCATTGTTCGAGTGGAAGGGGTACAAGCCTTGTATGAAGCAAGCAAGTCTCATTTCCAGTACGCAGTGGATTGTAAGAGCCCAATTATAATCAATGGGAGTGAGGGGTTTCTTCTCACCATGAAGGACCAACTCAAAAAATTAAAGATTGGAAAACTTAAGCAGTTTGGCTACGGGTCAACCTTGGTAACACTTTTCTTGGAGTGAGTTTCATTGTTCGAGTACCAGTGTATAGAGGTCATACCTCCTGCACTAAGAGACCCACAACTATTGAGGTGGAGTGAGTTGATGCCTCGCCATAGTGGAGGGAAACATATGTATTTTCCACCTGCTTTCTTTGGATGATTGCGACAACAAATCATCATGATTAATGATTGAGCATAGGTAGGGAAAAATTTTATAGGAGATTCAGATCTTCCTATTCCACCAGGGGAACGATGGAACGACTCAAGTAAAATATTGTTTTTTCAAAGTTTTTAAGTTTTCGATTTTTTTTATTTTTTATGTGTGAACTGAGATTTGGACTTATGATAATTTCAGATTTTGGACCATAGATACCTCCAGGGGTTTCCCCAATTACGTGGAGAGTGGCTCGCTAGTTCTAGGATGCTCCCTATGTCAAGGGGGTTGACCCTATCGTTGAGATAGAGCGAAATTTGGATTCCTTGACTAGAGGCATTGTTGATTTCATGACCATCGATGATGTACCTGTCTGATATTAGAGGCACACTGTAGGAGTGTCCGCTCGATTACGTCAGTTGTTAGGCCGAGTAATTAGGGCTATTTCTTGTTACCACGAGCACCATGTCGATGGATAGAAATATTTCTAATCTTTCGTTTTCCGTTAACGTAGGCTTGATGAGCCATATATCTCAGAACACATATTTTTAATGTAGCACACATTTTGAAAACTATATATATATATATATATATATATATATATATATATATATATATATATACGTACATGCTTTTCCTGATGCTAGTTAATGTTCATTATTTCATTGTTTCTTTTTACACGTTACGCATATGTTTATCTAAAACATCATTTTCCAATCTATCTGTTATTTAGTATTTAGATTTCTTGGAATATGTTGATAAGTAATGTAATCAAAATTCCTTTCCAAGAGACGAACACGTAGATACATCCTTAAAATCTGAGGGTTTCTAACTAAGTAAATCATGTTTAGTTGTAAAACAATGAGTTGTGAATCAAGTTTGACAACTATCACCCTAATACCAAAAGCAAAAACTTTCGATAATAGTTCGATAACTGCATTATATTCAGAAACATTGTTAGTTGTACGACCTAGACATATGCCTTGTAGAATCACTAACTCACCATTGGGAGCATAAAGTGCCCGTGCAGCAGAAGACAAATTTTGTGTGCTACGACAAGCGCCATCAATGAAACCGACATGAGGAAGAGGGTTTGTCAGCATGTGAAAACCAAGCAGAACATGGTAAGCAAGGGAAAACATGTTTGCAAAATGGCAAGAAAATCACACCAAAAACTGCACAGTAATGAAAAACAAACTAATTTACAAAGTATTTTGCATGCATACTTTTTAGATATAGCCAATTTTAGGGCTTGCATGATTTATTTATATCATGATTAACATAAACAAGTTGATAGTTCTACCATTAATATTACATGCAGGCGTCACCTCGGCCAATTTTATGATAGAAATCAAAGTACTGATGAAGTTCCCATGCCCCCTAGCCAATTGAGGGTTACAAAGGATGGAAATAATTCCCCATTTGAAATGAAAAAATAGTAAGAACTGCGTAAAAGGGAGCAGGTGGGGCTGCGATGTGAATATTCACAAAGATATCAAGAGGCATGATTTCCAAGTGGATTCCCAACACCTCATGAACTAATATGGGTGTATGAAGAGGAGTATTCATTGCAAGGGAAACGAGAGTTTCTAGACAGGTAATAATCTCACCAAGACTTGGAAGAAATGAGGAACGCTAATGGGTATCATTCTATGGTGCTTCGTCAAACGACATGACTTCGATGATGCTTTCATTAGTCAGAAAATTCTCGTCCAATGGATCATCAGAATCAAAAGAACCAAGCCAAGGGGATATCGTATTCAAATGATCATTGGTTTCATAAGTAGCTGCAGAAGCCAAAACAACGGCTTGATATGCTAGTTCAAAAGGGTTGAGCGGCATGACACTGCCAAAATTATTAATTTCATAAAGTTTGGGTATGATCCAAGGATCATTCCTATACGAGATCATGTTAACTAAGGAAACGTTAAGAGGAGGAATGGAAAGAGTTCCCATTAAAGAGGATTCTTTTAAAATACACGCTCCAACAGTTTCATAAGGAATGTTGGATTTCCCAATGTACGGCACATTACCAATTCAAGAATCAGATTAAAAGAAGGCGAGCTAGTCTATCGTGACAATATTCCCTTAATGAGGAAAGAGAAGCATGTGAAACAAATTAGAAACCACACAAACCATTTCATGGGTCCAGCTTCGACCAAGTAGAAGGTTATAATTAAGGTTTGCATCAACAAATTCTACTTCCATATTAACGGTCTTACCTTCTAACTAGATAGGCAAGGCTTTAAGAATACCATATGGACAAAAGCCTTTGGCATCAAAAGCTCCTAATGTATTCGGGGATTGGTTGAGAGGAGGCGAGCCAAGGTATTTCCAACATTAAATGGACACGATACATGTGGAAGATCCTTCGTCGACAACATTCCTATGAATAGTCTTGCCCATAATGACAACTTGGATGAGAAAAGAAATTTTATCAGGTGGTATGCAAGGAACATGGTTTTCAAGATAAAAAAATAATAAAATTGGAACCTGTAGGATCAATTCCTCCTATGGCAGATAGCAAAGCCTTCCTTTGTGATGGGAAAATCTAGAGGACTTCCAAAGCCAACATCGTTGAGGGCGCTTGAGCCAAATCCTATAAAATATTATATTTTTGAGAAGCTTGCACATTCGGATTATAGGACGATTTCCAAAGAACACCGTTAGGGTGTGGTTGGATGATGGAATCATTTCTAGGTCTCTCAATATGGAGAGTACTGGAATTGGATGGAGTGGAAGAAGAAGGTACATCAGTGAGATCTTTCTCCACTATAGGCCTTTCATGAGTTGGATAATTTGATAATCTGGTGGTTGTTATCACTCTCCCCATCTTCCCAAGGTTGAAAATAGGATTGGTGAAAGGTAACCACAAACTAAACTTTAGGTTAGGTAGCTAACCCTACCCTGACCAGAGAGGGCTCTCTCTTTGTCACTTTAAGCAGTCAAATGAATGGCTGAGTATGTAATTATTTTAGGCTAGGTATGTAATCTTAATAAATAAATTTTGTTTGATATTTTGACTGTTGGATAGAAAAGTCAGTGAATGGATTGTATATAAATTTTTTAGGTCTGAACTTCAAGGTGAACCTGTAGATAATGCGAGAGGAAATATAGGTAGTTTGAAAGCATATTAATAATTCATTGAGTATAAGATGAAAATGGAGGAGATTTTGAATGAGCACTGAAGTGAATTCATTAAGTTTTGAAGCAAATAAACATAATATGGTGAATCTTGTCTAAAATAGAGCATGCATAAACATGAATTCTTCTCTTAAACTTACAAGATAAAAATATATGAAGAATAAGAAATGGCATTAAGCATAAAATTATAAACATATATGAGAAACAAATATGCTCCAAATCATACCACACGTATCTCGACACAATTCCTACAAATATGTCGATGATTACATTCCACAAGATGATTACAAGAGCACCACTGCAATATGAAACTATCCAACCCCAAAAAAGACTAAAGAGAGTATAATTATATAAAACATAGACTATGGCACCTCATCAAGTCTAAATCCCATCCAAAATGGATCATAAATTCAAAAGATGACTCATTTCCTAGTTTCTAGGGGGGTTAGAAACCTTTCCCTGAATTTTAGCTATAAACTAGGAGTGTTTGTCCCTTACATTAATTACAAATTCCTTCATGATATGAAGCCAAAAAAAAACTAATAACTCTAATGACAACTCATAGGACAGCATTGCCTCGAATTTGTGACCATTTTTTAGCTTGACAAGTGTCTTGAGGAATCCAATGTTGATTTGTGACAATTCTGACTGAAGATTTAAAAAAAAAACAATTTTCAGAAGTGTAACAGAACTTTGGATGAACTTTTGAGAAACCCTTAAGAGTCAAAATCCACTTTTTATAGAATGGTCAACTATCCATGTGTGTCTACTTACTATAACATCTTGAATTTTGCAAAATGGACCACAGGAAGGCCTTCAAAAATCCATTCTCCCAGGGTTACTCCAATAGCTTAAGAGAGTGTTCCAGAAGCGTAACAAAGCCCTTTGAGAGGGAATTTGGAGGTATTCCCAGAGGATTTTTGGGCTGCACGTGGTATGGTTGGAAATATTATAATGTATGTTACAAAATGGAATCATTAAGCACTGCAAAACCCTGTTGCAAACCCCTAAAAAGTTAATTTGAAGACTACTTGTCCATAATTGCATAAAATGACTTGGAGCAAGTGTATTGTTGTAATTTATCTCAAACCATAACACATGTGCATTAAATGAAGGAGGTTTTTGTTCTTTGGCCTGTTATTTACAAACCCTCTTTGAATTTTGTAAAATTCATCTCCGTAACTTCAGAAACTGAGTTTGAATCCAAACTTTCCCTATGTGCAATGTAAACCCTGACAAATGACCATGAAGCTCTAAAAATGATGCCATGGATCTGAGTTGGCTCAAACCTGGAATGGTGACATCCCTTATATCTCTTCTTGTCAATTTCCATGGTTTTTTTCACTGGAATGATGAAAAGCCTAAGGTGTTAAATAAATGGGTGAATGAATGGAAATCTGGAAAATAGAGTGTAGCAAGGTGTGAGTTTGGTGGATGAAATGAAGGGCCTTGAAGCTAAAAAAAATTCTAGAAAAAAATTAGTAGGTCGTGTTGTGTGTTAGCTTCAAGTTGTAGGTGGAATTAGGGATAATGTGTGTGAGGAAGATGTCAAAATTCCTAAAACACGGGAAATTCCCATTTTTTATTGTGAGAATAGCTTGTGCAATAGGGTAAGTTAGTAAGATGAAATGGGGGTCATGGGGTTAAGTAAAACTTATGATAAAAATTCAGTGGATAGGGTAGTGTATTAGCTCCACAATGAAAGTGGAATGAAGATAAATGGATAAGTTTAAGGTGGTCAAACCTCATAACACGGAAATTTCCCAATTTTGACTATGGGAAACTTGTGAAAAAGGATTTTTTTTATGTTTGAGAGCCATGGATCTAAGTAAAAATTTCGATAAAATTTTAGTGAGGATTTTTCCACCTTGGCTCCACTGCACAAGTGGAATGAGGGAAAATGGATGGGTTTAGGGCAATCAAAATCCTAAAACTCATTCAATGCCCAATTTTGACTATTTTCAATGTGTTGAAGAGCTAGAATGAGGGTTTGAATGTGTTAAACATGTTAGGGGTATTGGTGTAGGTAATAGCAGCATATATGTGGAGTATAGGAAATGTATGAGTCATGGTTTAGGGTTTATTTTATGGGTTTAGGGTTTAGTCAATGGGTAGGTTTAGGTTTTGACAAAATAAAAAATTATATGTATGGTAGTGACATTTGGAAACAACATTAAATGAGCATGAAATATATTAAAGTCTTCATCATTCAATCCAAACACCAGCAAAGGATGGAGGTTTAACTTGTAATGAGGTCACAAAAATGAATGGAGCTTGAGCTTTGAATTGATTGGAGGGTTCCCAAGCTCAAAAAACTGGAAACTGCGACCTTACAGGAGCATAACAACAACTTATAGGAGCGTAGCAACAGGGTTAGAAGCATAATAGTGTTTTTGCAGTGCATGCACAACGCTCCAAAAGGGTAACAATGTGTTGTGTAGCACTCTCATAAGGGTAACAACACAGTCCGGGAGTGAAATACAATGCCCAAAAACGTAACAAAGGTGGTTTTAAAGCGTTGTAAGCGGGTTTTGATGGAATGTTAAGGTTGTGCTTTGAATTTTAGAGAGTATGGAGGGAAAATGAAAAGAATATTTTCTCTCTCATTTACATGGAAGGGTAAATATGAATAAAATGAAGGTTTCTACCCTTTGATAAACTCTTGAGATGAGCTTTACCACATTTTCCTTTTGACACTTGACAATGGCCCTTTTTAACCTTTTTGCACTTGAAAAGTGACATGTTTACCCTTCAAATGACATAAGAAGGAAGATTGAAAATCTTTCATTATTTTTTACTCTTGAGGTGCCCTTTTTTTTGGCATTTTAAATGAGACATTGAGACAAACTTTCTCCTTTTCATGAGACAACAAGATTGCTTTTAAAAACTTTGAAATCTTCCACCTTTGGATTTGACCCTTTTCAAAACAAGATGAGGTGTCTATAAGATTGGAAATGACTCCCTTTGCATTTGACTGGAACAATATTTCAGATTAACCTCCTTTGAATTTTTGATAGTCAATTATGACTTTTTTTACCTTAAATGAAACAGTGAGACAAAATTTCTATTTGTCATGAAACAGTGAGACAGAAATGAAATGATTTGAACTTTTTGGAACTTGAGCCATATGAAACATGAGAGGTGGCTTTTATTTCATCTTCAAAACAAGCTAGCTCCTTCATTGGGCTTTTATGAATGGAATGGAGGGTTGTTGCCTTATTTTAGATGAAAATTTAAATATTTTTCAAAGGCAGAGATGAACCTAGACAGTGACCTATATGAAATGGAGTGACTTAACCCTAGACCTCTTCAGTGATGATGATGGAAATGGTGACCTTGAAACTGATGATGGTGATGACCTTGAAAATGGTGGCAACGAATGAAATGAAGGAGTAGCATACATGATTTATATCTCTTCCGTGACCAAAATTATTTCTAAGAACTGGTTTGAAAAATTAAAAAAAATTGACCTATGACTATGTGGAAAACAACTGAAAGAGTCATTTGATCACTGACATACCTGGGCTAACAGTGGCAACAAAAATGGGTTCTGAGCCACTCGTGAAAACTTGAGAACTTCTAGAGGCTTGAGTCAAAGGTTCATCTACCAATTAAGTCTGCAGAGATGGGGAAGGTTCTTTTAGCATAGTCGGCATCCCTCAGGTGCCTTTCAGAAGATGACTTACTTTCGAACGATGGGGGAAATCCTTGGTATAATTATCTTCATCACATATAAGACAAGAATATTTAGGTTTGTGCTTTGAAGAATCATCATCTGACAACTTTTGGGAATCATGTTTTGTGGTATATGGTTTAGCTTTACCTTTACCCTTCTTTTTATCTTTCGAGGATTTGTCTGTTGCAGTAGATTGGACAACATTCACCTCGGAGGTTTTACCAGGATTTTTATAATTGTTCAGAGCATTAGAGGTAGCAGCAGCTGTAGTAGATTTATATTTCATAGAAGTAGCTAAGCACTACTATACCGCTGATCGAAAAATCCAATAACACCATCGACGAAGTTGAATCGGTAGGCTTAGAAGGCGCAGGACCCGTTGAAGGTCACGGGGCGTCGGGTAGCAAATCATATAGCGTGCCAGATTATGAATGAACCAAATCCAAATACTGGGCAAGGTAAATGTCTTGTTCTTCAGTCACACAACCTCCCATAGCTATATCCTTGGCAATAGGAGGGATGAATGATTTAGTAAACCATTCAGTCCAAAGTTGGTCCCAAATATCAAATTTGATGACACGACGTCTCCTTATCCAATCACGGATGTGATTAGAGATATGAGTGGAGGTATTCTACTCTAGAGATGTTAAAATATGGGTTCTATTCTCATACTAGACATGAAATTGAAAATGAGAGAGAAAATTCATAGCTAAAGAATTGAAATCTTTGAAGATAACTCGAGGAAGATCGATGTACCATTTAGCAGTAGTACCCATTAAAGTACGCTGGAAAATACACAATCAAATGGAATCATCAATCCAAGAGTTAAAGGAACACCCAATGTGATAATTCATATCATATGCTTGGGGATCTTCTCCAAACTTTCCTTCAAACTTGGGACAGTATCCAAGAATATTGGTTGGAACAGGAGGCCAATACGACATATGATATATTGGGTCATTTTTTAGCCTTGACGCATCCGAGAGTCCTAACATGGCTAAAAATGGAAATTTAGGATTATACGGGGTATATGGTCTCTAGTAGGCACCCATTTGAGGGTTCCAACCCAACATATATTGTTTCTTCCCCCATTGGGGTTGGTTTTGACCATAAGGACCATAATTCCCCCATTTTTGTTGTAAGGGTATTTGTCGATAAGGACCTTGTTGAGGTCACGGTTTTTGATAGAGTCTTTGCTACAATTGCTGCTACGGGTAATGTCCCTGTTGGGGATATTGATAAGGCTCCTACTACAATTGCTGGTAAATATAAGGTCCCTGCTTGGGCTGTTGATAAGGCCTCTACTCCGGGTAAGGCCCTTGTTGCAGTTTTTGGTATGACCCTTGTTGAAATTGCTGGTAAGGAATACCAGGTTTAAGTGGATATGTTCTAGATTATCCCAATGAAGGGAAGGGACCATACTGCATTTGCGGACCTGAATTCGGATTCGTTGAAACACCCAATAGTGGTTTTTGAGGTTATTGGACATATGGTTGTTGAACGTACGACTATTGAACATTTGATTGTTGAACATATGGTTGTTGAACATTTTATTGTTGAACATGGGGTTTTTGAACATATGGTTGTTGGTAAACAAGTTGAGACGATGAAGCATTAGGACCTTGGAAAGGTCCCCCAGTAACGGAACTTTCCATAAATGAAACTAATGTTCCACCAAGGTTAGCAACAATGGGTTGACCTACCCCTGATGTGGGTCCATATTTTGCATAAATACCACCAAAAACAGGAGGTACATGAAATGGATGTGATTTCCCCCATGCATAGATGAAGTCGTAGGTTTTCCACTTGTTGGAGCGGGGTCCACTAGGTTGAATTTTGATCAAATTTTTGTATATATTTTTGGTTATGCGCATTTTGCAGAAAGGTCAAAAGGGCTTTGGGGCGAGATAAAGTCCCTATCTTATGTAAATGGGTTTTAAGGGAAAAATTTGGGCCTCAAACCACAGTTTGAGACCATAGTATCTGCGCGCTGAATGGATATAAATATAGATAGATCGAGTCTAGTAATATAATAAATCCATATCTAAGTAAGTGATTCATACTTATGTGAAACATTTTTGTAAGGTTTTTTAGTTTGGGTTGGATATAAATGCTCCTTCTAGCTGTGTGCACAGAGACCTAGTCTCAGTTGTGTGCGGACTCCGCTGGTTGTGTGTGCGGAAGGGTGTAAGGGGAAGTCTGAATGTACTGAACTGCTTGACCTTAATACAGGGACTATTTTGGAGAACCAAATGTGTTATGCGTTGGATATATGAGTTATATTCTATTATTTCTTTAACATCACTTTACTTTTGTTATGATCAAATAAGTATGTGCAAGTAAATCTATAATTTATGCATGAATATGTGTTAATGGTTCAATATATGAATAGATCTACTTAATTTATTGCACACAACTATATCCTCTGTGAATTGTGAAGATCTAATTCTATTATATGTGTCTGTGACGAAGTTGATCTGTGATTATGTTTATCCAGTACACGCATCATATGTGATTGCGACGGAGTTGATCTGATAAGTGTTGATCTATATATGCATAGTCAGCAATAATTTATGTTATAACTCTGTTTAGGGCCACCACGTCAATTTCTTCCTTAGGGCGCAGAAACTCGGTTCCAGCACCCCACCCCCATACTGCTTCGAGTGAGACTATGATCTGCGCAAGCAGGTCATTGTCGAAAGGGCTAGTATTTGGAGGGTTTGTTGGTTGCACGATAAAATCCACACCTGGATCAGGACCCCTAAAGCTAAAAAATGGTTCTGTTGCCAGGATCAGGATCATTTTGAGGGATATTTGATGTATTGGCATCCTACGCAAAACGAATTGCAGGATTGGTTGAATATAAATATCCGTGAATTCGTGATCCAAGAGAATCAGACTTCTAAATTATCTACCGAGGATTGGGTTCAGAGGTACATTTATACAGAAGTTCAAAAAATATTCTTTGCATCCTTTTCAACTGAGTTGCATGAGTGGTTGTCTCGATTGACTAAATTTAATATATGCATGAAGGATGATGCAGTCACTCAGTGGAAAACAAAATTGGTACAGCAAATAGAAAAGGCAATAAATATGATCACCCATGCAATATAACATTGGATCGATCATGTATTGGGAGGATTTGTGACTGAATTTTCCATTGATCAGTTCGTGTTGTATTCTGAAGCAGAAAGAATATTTTTCAAGGGTCCCAGAGGTAAGTTCTTACACTCTTTGAAACTATGGATTAAGATGATATTGTGTGAATAGGGTTCTCTGTGTGAACATATTTCCTGAATGTCCCGAAGAGGCCTGACTACACACAGTGGAAGAATTTACCACGCAGACCTAGCAGAAGGGTTTATTTACAGCCCTCTCAAGGGTAGATCTGATAGTGACGACAAGCCAGAAACTAGTATTTCTAGTGAATTTGTGCATTCTAAAGAAAAGGAAGTTTCCCAAGAATAAGTATCACACAATCGAACAATTAGGGAGCATTGACCATAGTTCAGATTACATCCACCCCACTTCCACACTCATCTCACAAGTCATCCACTCCACCTCCACCTCCACCTCCCCTGGGCGCAGATATGGTTGCATCTATGAAGTTGCCCACGTTCAAAGGTATTGGAAATGAAGATATTGAGAAATTTTGGTTTGTCACCAACATTGTATGGAGAGCACAACAGATTAATAATGATGATGTTAAGAAAGTGTAGTTGGCCACTGATTTTCAAGATCGTGAGTTGGACTCGTATATCAAATATGTATTAGCGAACCCTAATGCAATTATGGATGAGTTGAAAGACGCTCTGAAAGAAATTTTCAAAAATCCTAATTCATATGCGCAGTGTGTTACAGAGTTGAAAGAGATTCACCAGGAGATAAATGAATATGTGTGGGAGGTAGACCAGATATTGAAGCGCACTATCATGGATGGTGGATTCACTATCGATGATACCCAACATAAGGAGTGGTTTATTGCTATGATGCTCCCACATCTACGCCAACCACTGAGTCAGAAAAATATTGACACATGGTCCAAAGCTGTAGAAATTTCAATGAAACTAGAAGTTGTGTCAGTTCCTGTTGCGATATGAACTCAGAAAATTTTGAGTCAGTTAGAAGCAATGCATTAGGAGATTCAGAACTTGCGCAAAGATAAGGGCAAGGAGGTATGCGTAGAGGTATGGTGCATACAATGTAAAGTTGTTGGGCATTATAAATATCAATGTCCAGTATTCAATGATTATACACTAGAGGACCAAGCCCACTGAAGAGCGCAGTGGGACCAAGTGGGACACCTCTAGTATGGTGCAAAATTTGTCAGAATATGGGTCTGCATGTAACAGATTTATGTCCAAGGATCAGAAAATATGTGTCTGGGCTAAAGAAATTGTTTTGTAGATTTTGTTCATCATTATTTCATGATGAGCAACACTGTCGAAGCTTTGATTTGATGATTTAAAAAGCTAAATTGTATAGAATGCAAGTTGAACCTACCTCACCAGCATCCCTGTCTGGGTGTGGTGGATTCCAGATTAGAGGAAGAGGAAGAGGAGGAGGATCAGCTAGTCAAGGAAGGGGACATGTCATATGCTACAATTGCAGAGATGTTGGTTACTATGCATGAGTTTTTCCAAACACTGCGTGAAAATAATATAGGTACTATAGGAAGTTTGATCATGTAATAAAATATTGTCTTGTTTTAATTGCTAAGATGCAGGAGAAAAATACATAGACTTCGACACAGAATATTCATATAGTTAGGTCGACGCTGCACGAAGAACATCCTAGCATGAATGTTGTCAGTAGGAGCGGTGGAGCCACTGGTGAGGATAAAGGAAAGAAACTGGACGTTGATCTGTAGATTTGAAACGAACCTGAGAAAAAGGATGGATTTGATTTACAGCATGAAAAACAATTTTTTGTTAAAGCAAGGAAGGGGTTTTCAGAAGCAAGCGCATCGACATCAGGTAGACATATGAATGAGGCAGGAGTAGGTGAAGAAATAAAGCCATTCCTACAAGCTTGAATTAATTTACAGAGCAACAAGAAGGCAGTATAAATTATTCAAGCACTGATAGATAACAGCACCGAAAAGGAACAAGCTCAGATCGAACAGAAAGTTGTCTACAAAATCTATAAGAAGAGTAAAAAGAAGAGAATTGGATGAGAGATGTGTCTGACTACTCAGATCAGTGCTTATGATATGGATCAGGTTATTTTTGGATCTAGGGTCTAATGCAAATGTCTTACCTAATAAAGCTTGGCAGCACATGGGAGAGCCTAAGCTGGAGTGGTCTACCATTCAACTGCGCATGGAAAACCAACAGAAAATCATTCCATTAGGAAGACTGTCACAGGTGGTATTTAATAATGAAGGAGTTAAGTTGCTGGTAGATTTCAAATTCATACAGATCGTGGATGATATTGACCCTTATCCTACGCTTCTAGCATTGGATTGGGATATTGATATGGATGGTATCATAAATATGAAGAGAAGAATGGAATTTGAAAACAATGGAACCAGAGTCATAGATACCTTATATCATGTGGAAGGTGTAATATACACGGAACTGATGCGTGTTGATGATGATATTGACCATATCTACAAGCTGACTACGCGAGATGCTGATTGGATCAATCCAACAGCTGATGGAAGGATTAATGGGGAAAAATATAGCTCCTTCTTCTCATGTTCAAATGAATAATTTGAGAACTAGAAGAACTAGTTACATGAAGTATCCATGTTGCGCTGCAATCGAATAACCAGATATCTTCGTTGCATATCATCAGAGCTACAAGAATTACCATATTATGATGGTTTAACTAATGTGAACATGTTTTTAGGAGATCTTGAAAGGATTGTTCCAGAAGGACAGTGATTCCATGCATTATATATAGCATTTCGCGCTACTCCAACACGATCTTGGGAGACTCACAAAGGAAACATGGGCAATTGGGAGGAATGTGTTCGAATGATGATATTGTGCTTTGAATGTCCAACTATCAGAATGGAAGAAGTTTATTCCGGAAAGAGTGATCCACACATACATCTGGAAAAATGGACTGAAGTATGGGGTGTAGATCCATGACTAGAATTGGTGCACATCTTCATTCACATGTTGGGGAAGGTGCCTATTTATTGGTACCTCGAGATGGAGCTTCATCGAGGAACCAGTGAATGGTTTGTGTTGACTGAAAGTTTCATTTTGACATTCAACTTTGAGATTGTATTTGATTGTTTGGTAAAATCGCTGCAAGGGATTCAAGAATTCATCTTTGATACTTAAAGGCCAATAGTAGAGTGTGCTTCTCCAGCGTGGGATGTGCAGATGAGTGATATTTTCAATTGCATAAATCTGATAGTAGAATAAGTTGAAGAAGATCCAAGGAATATCACAATTCCTGAATCTAAGGGACCACAAGCATTTTTTGGGCCTTAAATTACCTTGTTGAATGTTACGAAGCCTTTAAATATTCGACAAGTAAACATTGGATCTGAAGAGAAATCGAAGCTAGCGAATATTGGAGATTATTGGGATGATGACACAGTGGGAAAGATTGCTAAGATGTTGACAGAATATTAGGACCTGTTTCCTACAAAATTCTCTGAGTTGAAATGGATAATCGAAGAGATTGGAGTTATGAAGATCACTTTGAAACCTGATGTGTGACCAGTGAATCAGCGCCCTTATAGATTGAATCCAAAGTATAAGAAGAAAGTGAAGGAAGAGTTGGATAAAATGGTTGTTGCATGCATTATAGAACTAGTGGAAGAGTTCGATTGGGTGAGCCCCATGGTCGTACAAGATAAGAAGATGAAAGGAGAGATAAGGATTTGTGTGGACCTGTGCAAGATGAATGATACTTGTGTAAATGATCCATTTACAACAAATTTTTCTGATGAGATCCTTGACAATGTAGGAGGAAAAGAGGCTTACTCATTCACATATGGTTTCTCAGGGTATCATCAGATCAGGATTGTGCCGGAGGATCGAAGTAAGACAACCTTTGCAACGGAATGGGGATATTTTCAATATACAATCATGCCATTTGGATTGAATAATGCGCCAATTATCTTCTCGTGCGTATTAGTAGCCGCATTCAAGGAGTATATCCACAAGTTCCTAGAAGTCTACTTTGATGACTGAACTATTTTTGGGTTGTTGAAAAAACATGTCTCAATTTTGTGACTCATGTTGGATACCTGCAGAAAATATCAGATCTCACTGAAATTGAAGAAATTCATATTTTGTGTGCCATTCAAGATATTTTTGGGTCACATTGTCTGCCAACAAGGGTTTATGGTAGATCCCGCGAAGATCACAGTAATAGTTAATCTAGAATTATCTATGAATTTCAAATAATTGTGCTCAAAATTGGGGCATACTGGATATTACTAGAAGTTCATTCAGGGTTATGTGTTGATAACTTCACCCATCGAGAAATTTCTCAATAAGTATGCAACATTATGTTGGGATGAGGAATGTCAGAAGAGTTTTGAACTGTTGAAAGAGAAGATGGTCATTCCACCCATATTGATCTTTCTAGATTGGTCAAAGGTGTTTCTTGTGCATGTGGATGCATCCTATATCATGCTCAGAGATGTCTTAGTGCAGCCAAGAGCTAGAGATATCGATCATCCTATTGCCTATGAAAGTCGAAAGCTATCAAGTGCCGAAATTAATTACTCAGCCACATAAAGAGAAGGATTGGCGATGGTGCATGCGCTATAGAAATTCTTCCACTACCTGTTAGGAGGAAATTTCAAGATGTTTACTTACCACTTCGCTTTGAAATACCTGGTCAATAAGCCTATGTTGGGGGGGGAGATCTGTAGGTGGTTGTTGTTGTTTCAGGAATATGATTTTGAAATTATTTTGAAGCCTGGAAGACTGAATGTTGGCTAAACCATCTGTCGCGCATTGAAAATGGAGAAGATCCAACTAGTTTGGAGAATGGGTTACCCGACGCGCAGTTATTTGTGATCAAGATAGTTGATGATAATTTTTCTGATATCATTCATTTCTCAACAATGAGATGTGCGCCCGAGGAGTACAATTTCTAGCAGAATAAGGAACTGGTTGTGTGCGCAGCTGACTTTACTATCATTGATGGACAATTGTATAAGATGGGTGTAGATGAAGTGTTGCAAATATATGTCTTAGAATTTGAGCGACGAGACATATTAGTTGAATCTCATGCAGGAGTTATCGAAGGTCACTATGCAAGGAAGGCAACCATGCAGAATATCTAGCGAGCTGGGTTATGGTGGCCCACATTGCACAGTGATGCATATGAAAATTGTTGTGCATGTGATGTATGCTAGAGGACATGGAAGCCATCTCGCAGAGAAGAGATTCCCTTGCATCCACATATGGCGCTGCAAGAATTTCATAAATTAGCTATAGATTGGTTTTGACCTAATCACCCTTCGGGAAAGAAGACAAGTGCATGGTACATAATCACTATGACGGACTATGTAACTCGCTAGGGTGGAGCTAAGCCAGTGAAGGATTGTAGTGTGAACATAGTTACGCACTTCATTTTTGAAAACATATTAACTTGGTTTGGATGTCCTAAAATTTTGATGAGTGATCGAGGTACACACTTTTTGAATGAAACCATCAAAGCGTTGACAGAAGAATTATGGATTCACCATCAGAAGAGCACTCCATATCACTCGCAAGTGAATGGAGCAGTAAAGGCTTTCAATAAGATATTGGAGACTACACTCACCAATATTTACAATGCTCACCAGAATTATTGGGATGTGCGTGTACCTTTGATTCTTTGGGCATATCTAACTACATGCAAAAATCTGGCAGGAAATACACTGTTTGGGATGGTATATGGACAAGAAGTTGTGATGCCTGTGGAGTACACTGTTCCCAGTCTGCGCATTGCAGCATTCACAAATATGGAAAAAGAGGATATTATGGAGGAACAATTGTCGTAGTTGGTTGCACTTGAAGAGGATTGGTTTATTGCACATTTCCATTAGCAAGTGCAGAAGGAGCTTCAAAAGGCATGGCATGATAGGCATATCAGGAAAAAGGTCTTTAAGGAAGATGATTTGGTCTTATTGTATGACAGCAAGTTTGCGCGCCACCCTAGGAAGTTCAAGAAGCATTGCCTAGGACCATATATTGTTAAGGAGATCGCTGACGGAGGTAAAGTGTGCCTAACTACATTAAGTGGAGAATATCTTCCCGGGTATGTCAATAGAAGCCAATTGAAGTTGTACAGGGATGACCCTCTCCCTGTGCACTCCAAATGACTATATCGCCAGAGTATTGGATCTGCGTGGAAGGGTTGGCGGATGCGCAGATAGGTACATGCGCGTGCAGGTTGACTGGGTTGCAGAGGTGCCAAAATCTAGCCATTGGAAGAGTAAATCTGGAAAATACAGTTTGATTACCGTTTAGAGGAGTGTCTAGGTTTCATTTAATGAGGATATTTTTCCATATTTTAGACCATTTTTCCATTTATGGAAAAAAATTAATGCACAAGGGACCATTG
Organism: Pinus albicaulis; assembly: GCA_034641835.2. Lineage (NCBI taxonomy): Eukaryota > Viridiplantae > Streptophyta > Pinopsida > Pinales > Pinaceae > Pinus > Pinus albicaulis. Next base: position 462,040,538 of record CM076577.1, read on the forward strand.
AAGGAGTGCTTAAGCTATAAATAGGGCTGAAGGGGTCGCATTAGTTCCCTTTGCATTCTGTGTGAAATCTTTGCCGAGAGCTCTTTGCTTCCTAAAGTCAATTTGTTGTCTATCTCTGGCTTGGATCCGGTGTTTGAGGAGGAGGTGTGTCGTAGAGGCCTTGGACACGTTATCCCTCTGATTATGACGGCCACATGACCTAGAGAAGATCCCACCATGCAAGCTACTAAGACACCTATGTCATCCAATACCAAGAAGGGACAGACCTCTGAGTCTCGCAAATCGCCCAGAGAAAATACTCAGAAGTCACGCTCCACTGCGGCTAAGTGACAAAAGAATCCAATGTCTGAATTACCTGAAACAATCCTGGAGGAGGAATATATAGTAGAATTAGACCCCATTTCATGGTTTCCGTCCTATGTCGCATCATGAAAAGAATCAATTAAGGTCTCGAAGGACCTCGACAGAGTAAGGGCATACATCAATATGCCCCTAATCCCAGAGAATTTTCTAGTGGAGGGCGACATGTTCACCAAAGTGATGCTACTAAAGATGTAGGACTAGGACCTCGCATATGTCAATAAATTTTCAGAGCTCGCAGCAAAGAGATACCTCGATCAAGTAACCTATGAGAGGTGTATTATGCACGTAGAGATGAAGCGCTGGGTATTGGACCTGTACAAGGCTGATCTCTTGAATTTTTTGTAGATCCCTCACTTCAGGCGTAGCCCGATCAATTATATATGTGTGCAGTAGTTGCTCACACTGGTCCATGAGGAGTCGTTGTGGTTGGAAGAGTGCATCCCTATTGACGTCGCGTTGATCTATCAGATCACCAGCTTGCCTGATCAAGGCACAGATCCCATGGCTGATTTTGGAGGCAAGGGCCAAGAGAAGAAAGTGGAAGACAAGATTAAGGATACCTACCAAGTCTCCATAGTCGAGGGTTTGTGGTGAGAAAAATTAACGATCCAGCTGTCAAATTTGGGACACTCATCTTGGCATGTAAAATGATGCAGAAATGTAGGCCAAAATAACTCCCTGCACAAGTCAATGTGTTCGTAGGGCAATGTGAGAAGGGCGTCATCTAAAATTGGGTATAGTATCTGTGTAAGGAATTTCTAGAGAATGTGTGTGAAGCACAAGAGGAGGGAAAGCATTTCTACTATGCTTTCCTCTTGCTTTTGATCACACTGATTGGTTGGAAAACACCAGAAGAGACCCAGTTTCCAGAAATTGAGATATAGATGTTTGAGGCCATGCAGTATGCCACACTTTGGAATTCATCCATCCTCGCACCCGTAACAGGAAACAAAATCTTTTGGGTTTTGTTTGATGCCTCCATCTTTCAAGCAATTCAATCAAATCCAATGCTGTATCCAACTTTGTATGAGCAGTACAAGTTGATCCCAATTTTAAAGAAATAATTCATAACATTCACATCCGCGTAAAGGGCGTTATGGAGGGAATATGGTATGAGTTACCATACTTAGTCACCGAAGATGATTCTCTACGCATCATTGCAGAGTGGCCACCAGCTTGGTTGGAGCCGCACACCACAGAAGATGCTTCCATGTCCATTCCAAAGGCACCCACCAAGCCAAGAACAGGAACGCTGGCCTGATTCAGTCGAGCGTAGCACAAGCGAGCTAGATGCAAGTGAGTGTGTCTATGACCAACGCGCAGCCACTCAACATAACATTACCGACGACAGGGGAGAGTCGGCTCATATAGATCCTCGAACCTGCCATTCATGTTGAGATGGAGAGCCTATGCGCACAACTCAGGGATTATGAAGATATCCATGTTGATTTATCTTTTTTCCCATAGGAAAATTTCACATGATCCACAATATGATTATGGACAAAATTTAGTTCAGAGAAGCTCGTGCCCACCACATTTCCGTAGAGTCACAAAAGCAAGTCATTGAATCTCATCGGAAATAGCAGAGTGCAGAGGAAGCATGTCATGTAGCAGAGGCTCGACCCGCTTCCCTCGAGGCACAAATCGACCAAGTTTGTAGCAATGTGCCAACGGTTCCTACCATAATCGCCCCAACAAAAAAATTAGAATAGATGGTCATTACACTGAAGGCTGCACAAACTAAGATTCAAAATATTCATGCATAATTTGAACATCAAATAGCAGACCTACAAATGAAGTTGTTTCGGAGACTCCTCCGGAAGTCAGAGCTCAGAGGGTCACAGAAGTTAAGACAGCTACAGAGAGCATCATTTTCACACTTACAGAGTGTGGCCAGTTATTGGATGAGGCCATGGGCATCTTTACTTCAGTTCAGAATGACCCGATGGTGCAGCAGCTGTGCAATTAATTTTGCATTAAAGAACAATAATTTGTTGATATCAGGATGGTGGCACCCACCCTTGTGATTGCAGAGCGCCTTGCCCGCCTGCAGGAGAGTCGTCTCATTCAGATTGAGATCAAGGATATGCATCACAGAGAGTATTTTCTGGAAGCACGGATGCAATAGTGCGCCAAGGAGGCTCTACAACTGTCATAGACAGTTGATGGCACCTTAAATACCCTTCAGGAGACCCAAAGAAGTATTGAGCTTACCAATGAAGGTCCAACAACTAAAAATCTAGTTAATGAAACATAGGGACCTACTGTGCAAATCCTTGAGGTGGTTTTTCCACCAAAAACCTTTTTCGTTGCGCTCAAATCGAAGATGAAGGAGCCTACCCTACAGTGACTCAGGACGCGTCACGAGTTTGTGTTTGGGGAATGTTGGAGCGGGCCCCCCTAGGGTGTATTTTCATCAACATTTTGCATATATTTTTGGTTATGTGCGTTGCGTGGAAAGTTCAAAGGGGCTCTGGGGTGGGTCAAATTCCCTATCTTATGTAAATCGAATTTAAGGGAAAACAGTGGGCCTCAAACCATAGTTGGAGACCATAGTATCTGCGTGTTGAATGGATATAAATATAGATAGATCGAGTCTATTAATATAGTTAAGTCATATCTAAGTAATTTATTCATGCTTATGTGATACATTTTGTAAGTGCTTTTAGTCTGGGTTGGGTAGAAAGGCTCCTGTTGGCTGTGTGTGTAGAGACCTAGTCTTGGATGTGTGCAGACTCCGTTGGCTATGTCCGTGGAAGGGTAATTGTAAGCGGAAGTCTGAATGTACTGAACTTCTTGATCTTAATACAGATTTTTTTTGGCGAACCAAATGTGTTATGCATTTGGTATCTGATTTATATTATGTTATTTATTTAAGATCTCTTTACTTATGTTATGATTAAATAAATCTACGCGAGTAAATCTATACTTTATGCATGAATATTTGTTGATGGTTAAGTATATGAATAGATCTTCTTAAGTTATTGCACACAAATATATCCTCTATCAATTGTGAAGATTTGATTATGTTATATGTGACTGGGATGAAGTTTATCTGTGATTCTGTTTATCTGTTATGCGCATCATCTGTGTTTGCGATAGATCTTATCTGATAATTGTAGATCTATATATGCATAGTCTACAATAAGTTCTGTTATAACTCTGTTTAGGGCCACCGCATCAATTTCTTTCTCAGGGTGCGGAAACCTGGTTCCAGCACCCCCTACCCCCCATATTGCTTCAGGGGAGACTTTGATCTGTGCAAGCAGGTCATTTCCGAAAGGGCCATTAGTTGGAGGGTTTTTTGGTTGCACGATAAACTCTAAATCTAGGCTAGGACCCCTAAATCTAACACTACTCAAAGGGGGAACTGCATTTAGGGTAGATATGGTGAGAGGAGTAGAATTTCCGAGAGTAACTGACATTTCACCCATGTTTACCATAGGTTGAACAAAGGTTTATGAAGGCATAGCCATGTTTGAAACAAATGAGCCAAAGGTAGGAGTAAAACCATAAGACTAGAAGGGATTATGGTAAATAAAATTTTCCCCAGAAGATCTGAAACAAGACTTCCAAGAGAAGTATAACCTCGAGGGAGCGAAGATGCAACATGATCAAAATATACACTCATTCCACTTCTCAAATCATAAGGAGAGGAAACATAAGGAAATTTTTTTGGGGAAAAATAGTTTCACGATCGATTTTTAGGGTGTGATTCATAGAGGTTTCCATAGGAATACGTTGGAGTGTTTTTTCAAATGAATACTCGTTTCCATTCGTCTCCATATGTGGTGAAAACTTTTTTCGAATCGAAGTCTGAGATGTAATAGGAGAAGAAAAAAAATGAATGTTGGGATTTTCAAAAGGAATATACGAACATTGAGGTGATATAAACAAAGGGTCCGGATTGTAAATGGTATTAGGATGAATTAAAAAGAACTTTGATGTAGGTTCAGTAGATTCTGGCTCAAAATCCTCATATGATGAAAGCCACTCTTGAGGTGGTGATCGAGAAGCAAGTGGTTGAATTCTCTAGACAATAACAAGTTCAAAACCTTATGCTTCAAGGGACTCAGTTTAAATATGTGGAATCTCAAGATGGAATCCTTGTGGTGTTTCTTCAATTTTAGAATATGAAGGGGATGAGTGAGGTGAATTTCACGCATGGAGCGACTGAGGACATGGATGTTCTACCACGATGACCTTTTCACAAAATAAAAAAGGGTAGAGGTTTTAGCCACCCATATTTTTCAATTATATCAGCTGGTGGCTAAATATTCTTTGCAGCCTTCAAGAAACAAATTCAGGCCTAAAATTGTTGGTGCTTGAAGTCTGTTGGTAAGATCATCAACTGCTGGTTGGTTCTTCATACTTTCCCTTCTTTCAGCCTCTGATATTCCATGAAAATCCAAATCAAGTATTGCTGCATCCTCCTCCTTTTTCCCTTTCCCTGTTTCCATCTTACCTTCATTTCTTTAGTTTCCTTTCATCCATAAAAACCCCGCCAAACCCTTTTATATTGCTTACCCCTCCAATAATCTCATTTCCTAAGGTTAAAAACCCACTTTTTTTAGCCTATCGGAACCTTTTTTCTTCTTCAAAAATCATTGAAAATCATATAAAAACGCCTATTTTCTATACGCTGGCTCTTTAGCCCCTTCGGGCTAAGCCCCTGCTCGTCTTTCTCCACATATTCGAGCGCTGGAACCAATGGTCCAGCCTTTAGGCGCTTAATAAAAAAATAACCCTTCTCCGCCACATTTTTCCTTTGAAAAACCAAAAACCCACATTTCTAAAGTTTCAGCTGGGAAGTTTTAAATCACGTGTTTACATTTCGCGATCAACCAGAGCCGTCGATCTACTCCCCAGATCCGACGGAGCGAAACGAGCCCCCACCTGGTGGACCCCCCCTTCCCGCGCTGTTTCCTGTTTCCGCCGGTTTCATCCCGCACCGCTTTCTGCGTAAAGCTGGTTTTCCCCGTCGGCCAGCGATTCCACACGCTGGCCGACACGTGTCCTCCGCCTCGTTCCAAAACCGCCGTGCAAATCCCATCGCCCGCGCGCTAATCCTCGTGCCATAGCCCAGCAGCGGGATCCACCTCCACCGTTGGATTTGGGCCCTCCAATCTGACGGTTACCGATCGCCCCATCCTCCCGGTCTTTAACGAACTCGCCCGCCTGTTAAATCTCCCCCGACGCGTTTGAAAGCCGATCCCCACCGTCGATCTCCGCAGATCGACGGCTCTCATTCATTCTCCCGATTCCATGGTACAAGTTCACTTTTTCTCCGCTGACTTTTCAGAAATGCTCCCGACCATTGATCGCAATACGATCAACGGCTCAGATTGCTCCATTTTCCCGCACGCCCTCCGATGCAGTCTATCCATATAACGCAGGATTTTCTCATTTTTCTTGTATTTTGCAGGTTTTAAGGTGCTTTCGTCGTGTTTTAATGAAAAACTGAAGAATGAGGGTGACGACTCCCGTCCTTCTGATTAATCCAGAGAATCGACCGCAGGGTGAAGAACAAAGATATCAACAAGGTTTCATGAGCCTTGGTTGCTACGTGTCCCTGTAAAGCCTAAAGAATGCAGTCAACATCGGCGCAGGGAAGAGTATCAGATTTTGACGACAGAATGAACCAGAGCAGCAGTTTTATAAATAGATTGGCGGGGATTACGGCTAAGATGGTTATCAAAAGCCTAATCCCCGGCTTCGAGCACAGATTAAAGCAAAACCTAAAAGTGTTCATCAAACGTTGCCTCCACTGCCATACTTTGGGGAAAATTGATTCCTCAACCACCGCAGTGCCACCTATTTCCTCAAAATGCTCAATCAGAGGATGAATTTATTGAACAGGATCAGATATTATGCCTCGGAACAACCAAAGGAGTTATTTCTGCGCCGGATTTAATGACAGAATGTTTGCAGAGTAACCCTAACAGTACGCAGAGCCTCAAATGTCAACAAAAGCTCCTTCCGAGCTTACTTCATAAGCAGAAGCGCATAAATGCAGTAGAACACCTGTATAAATTCTTCATCGAGCCTCCCAGGCCAGGAAGACATTAATTCTGCATTAATTGTATTTGAGATCTTTTTATTAGATCTCACCTCCTCATCCTTCTATAAATACTCCAGAAGAAGATGAGTGAAGGGTTGGATTAGTTGGTTGTCAATGTAATTGCTGAAGTGTTGTAGTTGTTTCTGAGTGGAAAACTCTTGACTGTAAATAATGGTTTCATAGGCTCTTGGAGCTCTGCTTGTAACAGATAGGTTAGATTGTGAAAAGAGATGGATTAAAACATTGGATTAGAAGATTGTAATCGGTTTGAAGCAATCAATACAAGCTGATTTATGGGATCCTGGTCTATGCTGATGGTGATGTTATTCTCACTGTAACTTGTCATTTTATTTCAGTTTTAAATTTGTTTCATTTTCCACTGTAAAGAACAGTTTAAACAGTGTTAGAGCTTGCTGTATATCAGTGACCTTCTCTGGCTGAAAAATATTTATCCCAATGTTTTCTTCTAATTGTGTTATTTAGAAATGATTTAATTCAGTCTAAGCACAGAGATGCTGGCGTTCCCTCATCTTTTCGTCACTGTTGAATGTTATTTTTAAATGTTACTTTCATGTATGTTGTGTAAGGAATGAATTGAGGAAATCAAAGGTTAGCCCTGAGTCCCTTTCTTGTTTGCTCAACTATTTGATTGTTTCCCTTAGGATGTGTTAAAAGCTGACTAGTTTCAAAGCACTTATCAGATCTTAGTCCATTCTGTGTTATCTTTGTGATTGTCTTGGAAGTAACTAAGTAAAGAAGAACTAGGAGAGGATCAGGGTGAGTCCCAGCCCACTAGTTTCTGCTCCAAAGGTTTCCTTCAAGTTTCCCTTCGTTTTTAATCTGTGTTCTATTAGAAGTGTATCAAAGGCTGGATAGTTTCAAAGTACTTACCAGATCCTAGTTTGCTTCTATGTTTTTTCTTAAGTGCCTGGTCAAAGGCTGGCTAGTTTCAAAGTACTTACCAGATCCTGGGCTGCTCTTTGTTCTGCATCTGTTATTTCCCTTTCTTATTGTATCACCCCATTCCATAAATCAAACTTTAAAGAGATCCTTAAGCATAGATGACTTGCCCCATAGATTCCTCTTGAACCTGAACGTTTCAATTAAATCCTCTTATGACTCCATAGCCCAATGGATTGAAAATTTGCTATCATCTTTCTTTATGATCAAAGCTTACTCTGTTTGCTTGCAACTTCTCACCTTTGAACCTATTTGCATATAGATCTTTCCGCCTCAGACAGCAACTATGTTCAACCATCCGAGAAAACCAAACAAAACCCTTGACCTTCATAACTAGCCTAATATCATCACCCCAAACTTCAAAGACAATATCCATCTTTGTACATATTGGAGAGATCCCTCTCCGGATTCAGGAGGGCTAGATCCTAGAATCCCAAAGTTGGTTGAAATGATGTTAACTTTGTGATCGGACTTTGCCAATCTTGCTTGTTACAGAGACCTAACATTTCTGGCGACTCCGCTGGGGACCTTACCCGGGATCTTTATAACATCTTGAGAGTCAAAAGCAGCCTTTTCAAGCACTACCAAGAAAATGGTAATTAAGATGAAGATCAATTGAATCAGTGACAAACTAGCTCAATCCTAGGATTCTTTTAAGTTTTTATCTAAACCTTGGAAAATCAGCTAGCTTAGCCATAAGGATAGACTGTCTGTGTTTCATAACCGTAGCTAAGTTTTGAGGCAAAGTTAGGACGTTCTTTTAAACCACAAATATAAACATTTCAGATTGGTAGTAAAACACCCGTTTTGATATCTTGTATATGTCTTTGATGTGTTTTACCCTATACTCTTAGACAGAGTCTGGAAAGGGCCAGGTAGCCTCTGGATCTCATCCTCTTTTAGGGGTGACATATCTGGTAAATGCCCTCCCAGTCAATATCTGGTTAGAGTTTGTTGTGTTTTGAGATATCCTTGAAAAGGAATGTTTCACAAACACTGTGGTGGACAGTGTACTCCTTTGAAAACACTCTGAACCTTCCACCTGGCGATTCCACCATCCTGAACAGACCTTAGGACTCCACTGGGAAGAACCCTTATCATTATAAAATCATTCAAACTCAGTTAGAGGACTACAGGATTCGAATTGAGAAAACAGATTAGTTAACCATCTAAAGATTGTCATATCTGGTTGAACTTTTCTTGTTTAGTTGGGTCTAAACATATAAAAATTGTGGCTCCTAAAAAGATTCACACTAGAGCCCATCCTGACCCAAATCCTCCTGAAATAGTTGATAACCCAGAAAGAATTCTTAGGAAGTCTCCTAGGATACAATCTTCAACTATTTTCAGACCACCCCTAAGAGCTAATTCAGTCCCTGAAAACCTTTCAGCTCTTCATGAATCACAAATTGACTTATTAAAGCCATTCAGAACTAGGTCATTTGGTGATTTCGATCAGTTAGATTCTGAGCCTACACTTTCATTTCCCGAAACAAGTGAAACTCATGGGAATAGAGGATCAACACCTCCTGATTTACATTTCTTACATAATCTAGGTGTCTCTCATCCGAGATCAGCTCAGAGATCTACTGCAGTTCCATCCACTTCTGTCCATCTTTCATCCACTGTTCAAACCACTCCACTTCAACCCACACCTCCTCTTGTAAATCCACCCCCACCACATATCATGGCAGCATGGTATGCTCCCTTAGTCCTTCCTGTACCATTAGTCAATCTTCCACAAGATTATCAGTCCAAAATTCCATTATATGATGCTAATAACACCATAACAACATCTCAACATGTGGACAAGATGAATGACTACTTTGACAGAAATGAAATTGATAATGAATCTGTCAAAATCAGACTGTTTGCTCAAAGTTTGGGGGGAGAAGTGAGAAAATGGTTTAAAGGTTTAAACCCCATAGTATTAACGACCTCCAAGCCTTCCATCAAACATTCTTAAACAAATGGGAAGTAAGAAAAAACCCTCTCCAAGTCCTTGCCGACTATAACAATCTCCATAGGAACCCTGGGGAAAGTGTACAAGCTTATTGTACCAGATTTAACAGTGTGTATAATGCACTTTCCCCTGAACTGAAACCTCCTCAGGGCTCAGCCTTAAACAAATTTCCTGAAGGATTTGATCCGGACATGACATATTCACTCAGAGAAAGAGTTTTTGCAACCCTTGAAGATATGCAAAGAGGTGCTCTTTCTGTGGAAGTTAACCTCATGGAGAAGAGAGCAAGGATGAAAGCTGAAAAGAGAGTATCTTTTAGAGAGGAATCCACCCCTTCCACCTAAAGCTCAAAGATGGAAAGAATGATGGAAGAAATGATGAAGAAAATGAGCATTCTAGAGAGGGCGCAAGCAAGTTTAAATCAGAGCGCTCCTCAAAATAGAAACCAAAACCAGAATCAGAATCTTAGAAGAAATCAGCCTCCAAACAGACCCAGGGAAGATGATCAGCAGGTCATTCCTCCCTTTCATCGGAACTTTTTAAGTGAGGTTGAACAAACAGATCGAATAACAGAGGAAGATGATATAAACTTATTTGGGGTAGATGATGATGACTTTGAGGTTCATTATGATGAAAAGCAAGGTTTTTATACACCTTATGATGACAGGAGAGATGATAATCAGAATTACTATCAAAATATGGAAAACGCTGTCATAGAGCCTTTAAGGGAATATGAACTCAGAAGTAGATCTAATCAACAAACCCCCAAAAATAAAACCTCTGACAGACCTTCTCAAAACAGCACTGCAACCAAGTCTAAAACAATCAAACAAAAGGACAAAACAGTGGCTGTTAATTCTGGTAATGGTAAAGAGAAAGACACTCAAAATATCGAAAAACAGAGTGCAAACGTTAGTAGTACTAGCACCTCGGTTAGTACTCCTGGAAAGACAACTGTTTCAACTGTAGATAAACCAAATCAGCAAGCTGTTATTGCTGATAAAGTGGCAGTAAACAAGGCTGAAGTCAATGCTTTGAAGAATCAAAACCTTTTCAGCCTAGAACAGGAAATCTCAAAGATCAAAATCTTTGTTCCTTTGACTGAGTTAGCTGCCCAACATGTGTATAGGTCCAAAATTTTGAAGGCTTTGAACTTAGAAGATAACGAAGATACTCTCAATCTTAATGATGACCAACCAGAGCTTATTTTTGGTCCAAAGATTGAAGGAAAGTTCCAAGAAGGTATCGTCCCTCCCTTTTATGTAAGTTTAAACATTCATGACAAAATTCTGCATAATGCTATGCATGACTCAGGCGCTTCCCATAATTTAATGCCAAAAGCTGTAATGGAAAGCCTGGGTCTTGAAATTACCAGACCTTACAAAGATCTGTACTCCTTTGACTCAAGCAGAGTTAAGTGTCTAGGATTGATTAAAGATCTCTGTGTTAATTTAGCCCAAATTCCAGCCAAATGTTTAGTCATGGATGTTGTTGTGGCTGATGTCCCCCCAAAGTATGGAATGCTCTTATCACGATCTTGGGGGGCTAAATTACAGGGGACCATGCAAATGGACATGACCTATGCAACTATCCCTATTTTCAATCAGACTAGGAAGCTTTATAGGGAATCCCACATGCAGTACACAGTAACAAGTCAGGATCAGCCTCAAAACTCCCCTCTCTATGCTATAAACACGAGCCTTGATTCTTTTATCATGTTTAATAATGAAGCACTCACAGAACAAATTATTTCAACAGAATCCATGGCTGAGATGAAAGAGGAGGAAAACAACGCTGAAGTGCCGAAACAGTCTATTGTGTCTGAAGATCCTAGCAAACTGAACACAGGTCTCGAACTGCAAGTCATCAATCCTTTGAACTTAAAATTTGGCAGTCAGGGAGACAGTCCTCAACCTAATAAAAAACTCGAGGAATCAAGTGTTACAACGTCCATTCACCAAACTGAAAATATGCCTCTCTGGACTATGTATTTTGATGGGTCATGCACCAAAACGAATGCTGGTGCAGGTGTCTGGATCACTAACACTGAAAACAATCATACAGAATGTATTTCATGTAAATTAAACTTCCAGTGTTCCAACAACATAGCAGAATATGAATCCCTTCTCTTAGGTTTGCATCTTTTGAAAAAGTTAGGTGCCAAGAATCAATGTATATGGGGATTCTGAATTAATCATTAGGCAAGTCAATGGGGAGTACAATGCAAATCACCCCAGACTTAGGGCCTACAGGAATGATGTCATTGATCTTTTGAAAACATTTGAGGAGTCTGCCTTATCTTTTGTCCCAAGAAAAAGAAACATTGCAGCCCACAATTTAGCCTTCGCTGCTAGAACCTGCCCAATGCTGTATGATGACACCTCTCGGATAAAATTCAGACCAGCTATCCCAGATAACAAGAAATATTGGCAGGTATTTGATGGAGATAAACAATTATAAGACTTCATGCAATTCAGAAATGAGTTTGAACCCCATAGTTCAGATTCAGACTATGATACAGACTGCAGTGAAGAAAATTTTCTTGGTGAAGAAGAACCATCTCCATAGCTGGTAGATATAAACCTTCAGACTATCATATCTAGAAGCCAAACAGAATTAAGTGCAAAATCTGAAACAGAAGAAATGGAAACTCTGCATTCTAATAATGATAGTCTGCCCAAGGGTTTGGCCCCTCTAGAAGAACTGTTTGATTTTGATGATGTGGCCAACAAATCGAAACTGGAACCTGTAGAAACTGAAGTGGAGGAATGTAATATAGGCAGTGAGGAAAAACCGAGATTGATCAAACTGTCTAAAACTTTACCAGCCCACATTAAACTCAAATACTTAGAGCTGTTTAAAGAATTTTCTGATGTTTTTGCATGGAGTTACGAAGATCTTAAATCCTATGACACTGAAATAATACGGCACAAAATCCCTCTTAAAGAAAACCAAAAACCATTCAAACAAAAACTGCCTTAGAATCAACCCTATCCGATTTGCTGTTAATTTAAGAAGGAAATCATGAAGATGCACGATCTTTGTATTATTGTCCCTATTAGATATTAAATTGGGTGTCCCAAACAGTATCAGTTAGGAAAAAGACTGGAGAAATCAGGCTTTGTATAGACTTCAGAAATTTAAACAAAGCTTCATTAAAAGACAACTACCCTTTGCCCAAGATGGATCATATTTTGCAAAGAGTGGTGGGGTCTAAAAGAATTTCTTTGCTAGATGGCTATTTAGGGTATAATCAAGTCCTAGTCACATATGGAGGAGAAAGTGAGATGTTTGATTGATATACTATGCACATATGGAGCTGATGAGAAGCATATTTGAAGTGATAAAAGGCATAAGTAAAGATGGAGGAATATAGAGTTGATAACCAGGTAAATCAGCATATTGTTTTCATGTTGTGTGACGGGATTGTGGTCTACTTTCATGTTGTAGCTTGATAAATTTTCAGTTGGAACTGGTTGAGGTAGGAGCCTCCTATGGGTTGTAGCCTGCAGAAAACATATGGGAGTTGGAGCTTCCTTGCAAGTTGTATCTTGCAGAAATTTGAGGTAGAAGCCTCTTGTAGGTTGGAGCCTAGAGAAAAATCAAATGTAATAGGGAGTAGGAGCTTTCCTTTGCATCACAACAATAATAGTCATGGTTTTCTCCCTTATGGTTTTCCACTTATATCTGGTGTCCATGTGCATTATTTTTATGTGTTAATGTGATGAGTTAGCCTACTTATTACTTGTTGTTCACATATTCAATTTGTTGATTATTATTTATTTAGCTGCCAATGTAATGGTTATGTTAATGAGTTTAATGAAAATAATTTTAATTTCCATGAATGGACTAATCTGATTCACCCCCCCCCCCTCGCTCAGTTTAGTCAAGGGTTCATCAATGTAATATAATGCACTTTTATGAAAAGTAAAATTTGAGATAAAAACTAAATGATGCAAAAAATCAATTATCTTATGGTCGCAAAAGAAATAATAATGTTTAATGATCAACAAAATAGTGATCTTTCCAAACATTCAAGCAGCAAACAACGATTTAATGGACTCAATTAATCAAAGACTCAACCAAAAAATCACTTTTACCACTCCAAGCACAGGGTAAACATTTTCACACCACAAAGAAACTATCAGTAAAGAAAGAAAACTTGATGCACAAAGAGAAGGAGGATGACCTCAGAGATCAGGACACATTAGGCTTTTTGGAAGAAACCTAAAAAATTCTCAAATTCAAAGACCAGTGCGAACACATAGTTAGAACCAGGGGTTCAAGTGTGATTTTTCAAGGAAGAAGCAATGCTGACAGCGCGAGTGTTTCTGGAAAAAAATGTGCTTCTCAAGGAATGCTTGGGAAAAGAAAATAAATCTTAAGCAGAAACCTAGACCAGATACTCTAAACCATAAACTACTCAGATTACATATTAAAAATCAATCACAAGTAAGGATTATTGAACGAGTGGCCAAACTAAGAAAAAATACCAAATGCGAAAGGTGGGTTGAAAGGGCTATGGGTTCCCCAATATAGTCGCCATTTTGTTGTATAGAAAATCCTTGTTGTGGAAAACAATGATATCTCTAGTCCTAAACAAAGGATTTAGCAACAAACCAGACAAATACACGCAAACGAGACATATGGCCTACCTCGTTTTGATGCTAACACTCATTAGTGTCGCTTTCCCAATCTTATCACACCTAGGTCAATTTTATTTACGTCATTGTGAATGTTTACCTGTGATAAATATTAAATAAAGGAAACACGAACAAGCATAACATAATACATTCTAAAAAAAACTATGTGAAATATCATAGAGTAGCACAGTAATTGCATAATCGTTTACACATTTATGGAAGGAAAACGTATAATGTATTATTATTAGAAACAAGGGAAACATACAACCATTTTATATATGATGTTGGAAGGGATATTAGGATGAGTTTCCAAGTCCTCGAAAAATAAATTCAAGCACTCCTTTCCCCTTGAACATAATTCGATGGCATTTAGGCACATTTGAGCACTAGAATCACAACCAGCATTGACCAACCATTTGGGTAAAGCATGGAATTCATTTATAGGGAAGGAGGAGATGTTAGGGATCCACAAAAGGGGGAATAAGGTCCACATATTAAGGGGAATATCCCTAAAAGTAGGATCAATGACTTGAAATGGAAGCCTTCGACCCAATCCTCATTAAACAGTTACTAGCTCTCCATTCTTGAGGCTTCTTGTAGGAGAAGCTTCTGATCCATTTTTGGAGAACCTACCTGAAGAGGTCCAACATGATTTTTCACTTTAATTCCCATGTTTCCATCGCTATACACAGGTCATGGTGAAGGTGACAAGAACGATGGTTTAATTGTAGAGGTCGCACTAGGTCTACAAATAGGGTTTGTGACAAGATTTTTGCAGAATTTCTTCAAGGTATTTCTTTGTTAGGTCTTCAGGGATGCTCTAATCATGTTTTTTCATGATAAACACTTTGACAACTTTTCATCACTTTGTGACATTATGGGAAAATTCTGATAGCTGAGGGCATGAGACAGGAAGTGCGACAAAATAATTTATAATAATCATTAACTTGGATCCGTCCAAACCCACAACTTTGGGTCAAAACCCCAACCACTTGGATAATTTTCCCAACAAACTAACTATAGGTGGGTTTTATACGCTTGGAAATAAGCTTTGAGCTACCCAAATTTTAACACTCCCTCTTAGTGAGAAATATATTTCCATCACCCCTTGAAATCTCCAGCTCCATGACTTTCCTTGCATGCCCAAGGCTATCCTCACATGAGTCATTACTTTCCCTTGTATGTGCCACATCTTCTTTTTTACTTGGCCACAATTTATCTTGCATGGTGCATGCATGTCCTTTCATTCAAAATTAATTTTCCTTGTGTGCTCCATAATTTTCCTCACATGAGCTACAACTTTCCTGGCACCACCATGAGTGTTCTCACATGATTCGTGGTTTCCATTTCATGGGCTCGAAACACCTCTTTCACTTGAACCTGAAGGTTTGACTTCCATTAGGAGGATGAAATTCCTTTGGAGTATCCCTCTGAAGCTAGACTCTCTCTAAGTCTAGATGACCTCTCTCTAAGTTCCATAATTGATCTTGTGTCCTTAAATTGATTCTTTTTAGTTGAAAATTTTGATTCTTAAATATTGATGAGTGTAAATACTTTTGAATAAAATTCTAAAATCAATAAGTGCATCTTTAGTATTATAATAATCGTAATATTTTTAATAATCAAAACTTCATTTTCTTAAAATTTATAAAAATATTATTTGGGAAATTATATTTCAAAGTACTATATTATCAATTTTAATGGGGTGCCATTTACAGAATTTAAAAATAATAATAATAATAATACTTCTACAAATTTAAATCCTTTTTCTATTCCCATTTCCATAAAATTATGTAAAATTTTTACACAAAATTATA
Organism: Pinus albicaulis; assembly: GCA_034641835.2. Classification (NCBI taxonomy): domain Eukaryota; kingdom Viridiplantae; phylum Streptophyta; class Pinopsida; order Pinales; family Pinaceae; genus Pinus; species Pinus albicaulis. The sequence goes on from CM076577.1 coordinate 462,056,345, forward strand.
GTGTTACTTTGTTAACGAAAGATTTTACGACCTAAAACATAAATCTTACGTTTTTTAACCCATTTTTTAGGTCGACATTGAAAATGAAAAAACCACCCATGGCCTACACTCTTATTGTACCTCTATTTACTATCAAGAAAGAAAGAAAGTATTTTTAACATCCAAGAGGCTAAAAATAACCTATGGGACAGATTTCTTCTCTATCTGGCTCTTGTATTCGACCCTTTTCATGTGGATTTTTACAATAAACGCTCCCAGCTTCTCGACAAACTCTTCGCTGAATAGATTATCCAAAGAGCTAGCTACCAGAATACCTACATAATTTTCCCTGATGTCTTTGAAGGCCTCGCATTCTAAAATGAATTTTTTTTCTGCTTCCACTTTTCCAGAAGAGAAAAAAATACATACTCTTTCCTCCCATATTCCTTTTGGCCTTTTCCAATACCATGTTTCACCGCGGAGTTGATGAGAATTAGTCCTTAATTGAGCAATAAGAATTTTAGATCTCTAAGTAATATTGGCCCCTATGTACGCTTTTTGTTGATGATTATGAGTGGGGTTAAACTCTTCAATGTAGTACTTTTATTTCTCCCTAGCTCTTTCTCCCAAGTATGTTTATGGAACTTATCCATAACAAAAGTTTTTATCTCTTTACTATTTGTAGGACACATGCTCAAGAAAATACCCCATTTACTAAACCATTTGTTATTTTGTCGCATCCAAGTCTTATTTTTTTTTCACAATTTGTCATTAAACACAACCTTAGGCCATCTACCCTCTTCCATTTGCTCATTTTTTTTCAAATACATTATGACTCACACCATAGAAATTCCTTCAATAGGAGTAGCTCATGTTTCTCTTATCAAAATAGCATAAGGAACTGCACTTTTAATTTTGAATTTGTTTGTAATCAAACGCTTTTGAATTTTCTCAATTTGTTTCCACTGCATATTGATTTTTTTGTTGGCCCACAATTCACAACCGTGGAGAATCACCGGAATCACTAGAAGCAGAAAAAGAGTTAGAGTGGTTTTCCAGTCCCACAACTCTACCTCTCTACACCTGTTTTGAAGAGCATAAAATGATTTCCAACCCCCCAAAGTTCTTTTATTTCTACAACCATCCCAACTTAAATTTACATTGAAGTCAATTCTGAGGTATTTGTAGTGTCCAACTTCTTCCAAAATGTTTTTTTCAAAGTAGAACTTATGTTGGTTATGCTTTCTTTTGTTAGACAAAACCACTACTTTCATTTTTCTAATATTTACTTTCATCCCCGCCCTTCTACAAAAATTCTAAGGGAACTTAAGTTCTCTTGAAAATGAAGAGTCGATTTAGCAATCAATATAAGGTCATATGTGTACAAAAGAAGTCTTATAATGAACTTGCCCAAATGGATATCGTCACCTCCTTGTGAATTTAGCCACTCTTCAAGCTTGTCAATATATAAACCAAAAAGGGTAGGAGACAATGGGTAACCTTGCTTGACCCTGATATCGCTTCTAAAACTTTCAAAAATGTCTGCTGAAGTTCTAATTTTGACTTTCACCTCTTCATATAGCCTATGCACAGTTTCTCTCAAATGCTTGGGAACCTAGAGTTCCTCCATTCTACGCCAAAGCTTATCCCTAGGAACCGTGTCAAAGGCTTTTTTGAAATCAACAAAGAAACAAAAAACTTTTTCCTTGTTTCCCAAACTTTTTTTAATGATGTGCCTTAAAGTTATGCAATGATCAAATGTGGAATGTTTAGGTCTAAAACCTACTTTCCCTTTAGCACGTTTATCTCTTTCTTTTGCCCACTTGTTGATTTTATTTTCTAACATGCTTCCAAATAAATTTTCAAACAAGGGGTTTATCAATATGGTTCTATAATTGGAGGGATTATTGATGTCACCACCCTTGAAAAGAGGTATTGCCATATGAGTTTTCAAATATTTTGGGAACCCCTAATGTATGATGTTGTTGAAAATTTTTGTGATGTGAGGTGAAAGAATTTTTAAGCCCCACTTTAGATACTCTGCTTGGAGTTCAGCTAAGTCTTTTCCTTTTCGAGCACCCAACTTCTTATTACCTATCTCTACCTCTTGCACCGTGAAGAGTTTTTTGTCTGTCTTGACCAAGGGAGGAGGGTCAACCTTGGGATCGTGCTCATAAATTTGTCTTGCATAGTCGAACCATTTAGAATATGTAATGTTTTTTTTCAGTTTGCACCTTTTTCGGTTGGAGCTCCTTCCGGAATAATTTGGGGTTTTTTTCCCAAGGAAGATTAGTTCTTCTCTCCTAGAAACCATGAAATCAACCCTTTTCTTTCTTAATATCTTCTTGTAATCTTTGAGATTAATGTTATCCTTGTATTATTCCTTCCACATTCTCCTTGCCTTTTTGCATTCCTCGTCAAACCAAGCATTAACTGAAAAGAAATATGTTTCAAACTTCTTATTTTTTTCTCTTTTGCACTTAGCAAGTGCGCTTTGAATTAAATGTGTTAATTCGTGACTATGAAGGCCATTAAATGAGATTTATTCCTTCTCGAAGAGCCTCTCTAGAATTATTTTGAAGGTATTACAATTCTCTGGAGTCAAAATAATTCTGCCCTTTGGGGGATTTTATTGAACACGCTGAGTTTTTTACCCTAATTGCTTCTTTCTGGTCCAAGAGAAACTTAAATAAATTGGCTTGTGATCTGATTTTAAGTCCCAAATTTGATCTCCAATCAACACTTCCTCCATTTTCTCACACAAACTATGCGAGAAAATTACATAATCTACCATACTTGCTCCATTGTAAGTATTGCAAGTAAAATTACCGAACTTTTCCCATCTAGACAAACCATTAGCATAAGCAATTGTTATCCAATTATATTTCAGCCTTTATCCTCTAAAAAAATTTCCCACTGATGATTACTCTCTTCTATAAGCCAAATAGGGTCACAGTCTTATTTACAACAAATAATTATAGCTTATTCACCTGCAGATCTAGCATTGAAATCCCCCACTATAAGGACTTCACCTAGCTGAGAATATATTGTAATATCTGATTTTAGGGCTGCAAAGGGATCTTTGTGGTCAAGCCCTCTACTTTTGTAGATTTTTTAAAATTGTGGCACAAAATAGCATACTGCAATTATGATGTGATTTCCATTTTTTAATAGTTTAAGCCAGAAAAATTGCTTATTTGTGTCTTCTTTTTCTAGTTGAATGAAACAACCTTCTTTTTCTCTCACTAGTATTATGATACCCCCATGCCCTTTGTCATTCCTTGTTGCCTTGTTCCACACTGCTATCTTCCAGTACCCTTCAAATAAAGGTGTCTGACACCCTTCATGCTCATGTGTTTCTATGAGGAAAATTATGTCGCTACCTTCCGCAATAGGCCCTACCCAGGTCCTCGTCTCCATGGGTAACCCCTACCGTTCCAACAAACTAATCTTAAGGAAACCTGGGTACGAATTGATTGTTATTTGTTTTGACATGCAAGACTCACAATTAAGTTTTTGTCCCTGTTTTCCCATATTGACCTTGTTTCCTCATTTCTTATTGAAGAGTTTGATGCCTCTTCTTTGTCATCGTTTTGCTGCTTTGTTTTGGAAGGAGGTCCAAATTGTGTTATCACAGGTTTACCTTTATAAATCCATGCTCTATTTCCACCATCTCTTGCTGCCCTAAACTTTCATTTCGTCCCTCACCACTCCATATGCATATTTCTAAATTCGTCGTTGCCACAACAAAAGCGTCGGGTAAAAATTTGCTTTTAGCTTGTCGTGCAGAACGATTTTATAAAAAACTTAAAGTTGGGGCACTTGCATTTTCGTAGTTGTTGCAGCTTGTACTTAATTTTGTTAGTTATTTAAATGCAAATAGAAAGTATTTAATACCACGTATTAAATTACTTTACAAAAAATACATAAAAGAAATAACTAACACATTTACTTACCTATAATATATATTGGCAAATAAATGAGTTTCAAATAGATTAAAATTCATATCAATTATCAACCTCTTAATAAGTATCAAGATAGAGTTTGATACAGATTAAAGTTCATATCAATTATCAACCTCTTAATAAGTATCAAGATAGAGATAAACCACAGTAAAATAAATAAAATGAAAAAAAAAAAGAAACGGGTACTTATGATCTTTAAATAAAATATGTAAATGAAGCGTGGATAACATGTATCATCATGATCTCAACTTGTCACATATCATTTAAATATGATTTAAAACCTTTTTAAATAACACACATTTAAAAAGATTAAATCAACATTTTTAGATAACACAAATTTAAAAAGATTAAATCAATTTATGTGTGCAAGATTATTTTTATAATCAAGTTAAATTAGAAATCTTACACATTTATCCAGTAAACCCTAAATAAATAAATAAACACAAAGAGAGAAATAAAATGAATATTCTGATTTATGTAATATATTTATAAATTATTGCAAATAAATCATCAATTTAATTCACTGTAATATTTAATTAATAAGAAACCAAAGAAATCTCTCAATTTGAGCACTCTAGATACTATGCATATCCTAAAGAACAAACAAATCAAGTGAATTACAAATTGATCAATTCATATTCATAAATCACCAAGTTAGATCAAAATATTCAAAATTAAATAAATAGAATACACATAAATAAATATAATGCACAAAAATAAAGAGAAAGAATAGAGTTATTCATTAAAATTTCCATAACTTTACATTATAATTTCCTCATGAATATAGTTTGTATAACATGTGTAGTCACACTACTCCAAAGCATGAAATATTTTCTCCAAAAATTATCCTCTCAAATAAGTAATGAGGGTTTATATACAAAGATATTCAATAATAGAAGCAAAACGACATACATAATTAAAAAATAAAAATAAAATTATTTATGAAAACAATTTTGTAGCGTATTCCTCTTTAGTATTAACTTTCTTAGTAATCCCTTCATTTAATTAATTAGTATAACTTTCTTCATAATTCCTTCCTCTTTAGTATTAACTTTCTTAGTAATCCCTTCATTTAATTAATTAGTATAACTTTCTTCATAATTCCTTCATTTAATTGATTTTTCTCAAATGTTTCGCATAACAAGCTTTTCTATATAATATTTATTCACTTTTCATATATATATAGATATAAAATAAATTAAATTAAAATAAATAAAAACTTACCCTTTGTAATTTTCTCTCCATAATATTGCTTTGTGTGTTTTTTATAAAATAAATTTCATTTTTACCTTGCGTAAAACTTAGTAAAACTTGTCTAGCAATATGAAAACATTAAGTTATAAAATGTATTTACGTGAATTTACTTTCCAAAACCATTTAATGGTGCATAAATTTTCAGACTATTGAATGTGCATTAAATTTAGAATTGGTTTTGAAATTAAACCGGAAATGTTTTTTAGAATGTGATTGTGCAATTTACAAAAATAATGCAAAACATTTTTTTTAATGAAAGTTTATTTGCAATAGGGCCACAGAGTTTAAAATCACATTAGAAATGTTTTCTCGAATATGATCATGCAATTTTGTTTTATACTATGTTGTATGACCTTTTCTCATTTTAGAAAAAGTTGTGTTCCATTTTATGAAATTTTGTTTTACACTATGTTGTATGACATTTTCTTATTTTAGAAAAAAGTTGTGTTCCATTTTATTTTATTTAATGATATAAATTTAATTTTATAAAATTTTAATATAATAAATAATAAATTAATTTATATAATTCAAAAAAAATTATAAATCATATTAAATAAAATATATTTTGTATTAATAAAATTTAAATCAATTTCCCCACTGGGGGTGTCCAATCACTCGGACAAGTGGGTGGGGGGCAGTTAAGGCCCACCCGACCCCAAGCCACGCGCCCGCTGATTCACCATGCTCGCATGAGCGAGTGGTAAAGCGCCTCGGGGCAGGCATCATATCGGGAGGGTGGTCATGTTAAGAGGAGAGAAGGACATGCTCTGGCTCACTTTTGTTCTGCTGGCGATGGTGAATGTGAGATTAGAGGCATGTGTTGATGATCACTTGTTGGCTCTCAAGCCCTGGCTTGAGCTCTGTCGACTTAGACAGACCAGAGAAGCAGAGCCATTGGGAAGCATAGACGAACGGTGGGAAGCGGGAAGGTATCCCAGTAGTGGCTCCGGCACGCACGAGGTGCACCAAGAGGAAGATGAGGGAGGCGATAAGGATTTTAGACCGACGGACGTGCTCTGGACTGGGCAAATTGGGCTCGTCGCCTGGGGGTCGAATCCAATTCCACGGCTGACTCATCAGAAACCCCTCAACGTCACAGCTCCTGGGTGGTTCTGCCTCGGACTGACGAGGAACTTTAGCCTACCAGCGGTGTTCATCTGTGTTTTGGACCGTCTAAACCTCCCTGGGTGATAGCGGAAAGAGCGGTGGGGGGCGGTGGGGCTACATGTACCTCATTTACGGCACTTGGGAGGCGCAAGTTGAGGTCCGTGCGAACCTTGGCCAAGGGCTAGGAGATGGAACGAGGGAGTCCCGAACGAGAAATTTGGAAAAGACTAGGAGTATACGAGCAGTCAACAATGAGGCAGAGTGGGCATTCTGCATGTCACGGGAACGTGGACGGGCACATCCTGGTGGTTTCAGTCGAGGAATGGATCCCATAGTGGCTCCCAAACCCCCCAGTTCACACTCGAAGTCAACAGAGGGCCAGCACTTAGCAGCGGCCATGGTTGTCTCCTTGGCTCAATCCCCTAGTGACACTAATGCGTTAGTCACCCTTGATGCCATTTCCACCCAGCTTCACCAAATTAAACGCAGCTTGGACACCCTGCATGAGCAGAGGTATGATGATCGGAATGAACTCGAGGCTTACATTCGTGTGGTTCAAAGCCTGCATCTAGATGCCATAGAGGCCCTGGAGAGTCTGTGTCGCATCCTAAGGCGCTCTCAAGACCACCTTCGTGCCCTGGAATATCAAATGGATCACATCAGCTACCACCTGCACCACCAAGACCGTTTCTTTGTGGCTTCTCCACCAGGTCCATTGCATCCTCCTCCTTGAGGATAGGTTTGTTTTGTCCTTTTTTTTTTAAATTTGCGGCTAATAACCAAGTGCTTCTAATGTCTTGGCAGCATCTGTTGTTTTCTGTGGAGAGTGACTGAATTTAATCGAGCCATGGTGGCTCCTCTTGTAAATTCTTTTTTTAAGATGATAATATAATACCATTTTTTGACCAACAAAAAAAAAAAAAAAAAAAAAATAATCTAAGATAATATTGTTAATAAAATTAAATCAATTAAAATAATTTTAATTCAAGACAATATTGTAATATAATGAAATTTCTTTGGTACTTGATGATGGATGGAGTTACTATCTGAAACATTAGATGGATCACAAATATTATCCACTTCTATTTTGGAAATTTCAAACAACAATATGAATAATTGTGGAGTGTCCAACCATATAATATAATGAAAATTTATTAGAAAATTTAAAATAAATGGAAGTTTATTTCCAATATGATATCGACTTTAAAATCAAATTGGAAATATTTTTTAAAATTTGACCCTACAATCATGCTCTTATAAAAATATATATATACCTGTTGGCGAGTGATCAGGTCTCGCGGGAAAGACCCAGGTTCAGGAGTTGTGGCCAACAAGGGAATCCGCCGTAGTCTAGGATCACGTCGGCATTATCACCCTACTCTGGAGAGTAGAGAGTCTCACCCGAGGTGTGCCGTGACCACATGCAGAAGGGGAATAGACCAGTGGCAAGGAACAGATCTGCAACTCATTCTCATCAGTGGTTAGATTGCATAGATAGAATCACACAAGCAACAACATTCAAAGAACATACAGATATTAAGCAAATGAAATTTTTAAAGCATCTCAACCAACACACATGCATGTGAATCACACAAATAGATAGTAACCTGCAATTATATTAAGCTCTTGGTCGAATCCTCAGTTACATAGCTTTGCAATGGGCTTACAAATCTGATACATATGCCTTGTGGAATAGAGATGTACATCAATGGAATCCTAGGAACTATAGAGACCTCATCCATAATCTGGGTTCCTGCTGCAGCATGTGTTTCTTCTCCTTGTTCAGCTCTCTTGTCCTTTACTTTCTTCACGGAGTAGTAGTTTCTCCTTCTTACATGCCGTGTTAGTTCTTCTTATGTCCTTCTTCAGCTGCTTCTAGATTTTCTCTGATTATCTGTGTGTTCCACTTGTGTTCTTTCTGTTGTATCTTCTCCTTATCTGCACTTATGCATCTAGTTTCCTCCGCTATGTGCCTGTTCCTTCGCAACCTTGGTAGCTTCGTCGTTTGATGTGGTTGCGACTTGGTTGCAGCTGCCATGTGCCCTCGTTCCACAACCCAAAAATCTGGCTGTTGTTCCAATTCAAAACATTCAAAACAAGGGCCCCAACAGGCCCCGACCATAGTTCCTTGACTCGTCCCCGAGTCAATCACAAATTACGGTTTCTACCTCCATTTTCCTGCTTGACCCTGTGCCCTGTACGCCCTGTGTGCCTTCATCCTGTGCTCGTTCCTGCTGTGCGCCTTCAGCTTGTTCCTGTCCTTGTTGTGCGTCTTCAGGTGGCTGTTCAAACAAGGGCCCCAACTCTGGGACCCTTTGGAACGATGTAGCTCGAAGCTCAGTAAAAGCCGACACAGCTTTCTGCCACCCCTAGATGAGCGAGTCTATTTCCTCAGCGAGCTTGGTGACAGCAGCCTCCTCGATGGGCGTTGGGACAGCTCCGAACATTGTGCTGATCTGGGTCTTGGCTGCCGCTGCGAGCTGTTGTATGGCCCGGGCGCTAGATTGGAGGGACGGCCGGAGCTCCCAAATGACACGTTTGGCCTCCGCCGAGCAAGCCTCTGTGTGCTAGAGTTGTGCCTCAAGTTCATCAGCCTGGGCGTATAATTGATCCAACCTGGCGGGGTTTGTAGCCTCTTGAATTTCCCTTGAAACCTGCTGGAGTTGGGCTGAAATCGGCTGGGTCTTGACGGTGAGGGCCAGGGAACATTCCTGAAGGCCCTTCAGGAGGTCACGAGCCTCTCGTGCCGTGGAATGAAGTGCTTCTTGCATCTGAGCTGCCTGGCCCTACTTGGCGGCCACCTGGGCTGAGTAGTCGACCTCGGGCTCGGCCGGCACGGGACAGGCCGCTAACACTGTACGAAGCTCATGATTCTGCCATTGTAATTCCTGAACAGCGATGAGGAGAGGCTGGCCGAAGCGATTTTGGGAGGCAGCAGGGGGTAATGAGGCTCTAGGGAGGGCCAGAACTCAGAGAACATCCGAGTAACATTGGTGATCATTGCTTCCATCTGCTTCTGTGTTGTTCGGAGTTGGTCGCGTTGTTCAGTAAGTGCGGCAAGTTGGTGTTGCTGCTCGGCATACTGCTGCTGGAGTCCCAAATGTAATCTCTCGACCTGCTGGGCTTCCCTTTGAATCAGTAGGTACAGCTGAGCTGGACTGTCAGGCTGGAAGGTAGCGGTCCCAGAAGCGCTCTGCGTCGGCATTCGCTCCGGAAACAGTTGCCCATTGGCAACTGTTCGAGTGTCATGCCCAGGAGGTGAGAAGGGCGTGGCCTCTGGATGTGCAGAGTCAACCATATTCAGATCCCGCGGTTCTTGCTGATCAATGTGGGCCAGTTGTGGAGGGACTGTGGCCTCCGGCAGAACCTCGGCAGAATCAGACCCAGTGCGCAACTGCTGTGTGAATATATCAGTGAAAGGAGGGTGGCGTTCGACCATTGGGTCGATTAGTGGTATGACTGTGGCAGCACCAGAGTCAACCTCAGCCCCGCGGTCCCCACCCATGAGTTCCCGGATAATGGGTTCGGACACCGTAGCCGAGGAATTAGACGAGGCAGATGAAGTGGCAGGCGGAGGAACGGTGGATGGAGCAGTGGATAGTGTGGTGGGGGTGTGTGGAAAGCGCATATTGATGAATTCGGATGGGTCGATGAGGGGTTCTTCGATAATCAGCACCCCTGTTCTTGGGGGCAGTGGTGGATCATCAGCAGTGAGGTCCACCACCGGATTTGCCTCGGTGGTGCGGGCCCTCTTAGCTTGAGGGGCCTCGGGTGGATCCCTAGGCCCGCTTGTCTCGCCCATCGGGGTCGTGAGTGGATTAGCAGAGGTAAACAGGATAGTGGGGATGGGGGAGGTGAGCAGAGCGGTACGGGGGTACGAAGTGGAGCGAGTGAACTAAAATTCAGAAAATAAAGGAAATGGGGTAGCATCGCTAGAAATAACATGGGCCGCCACATTGAAATTTCGTACCTGGTTGTTGAAGTGGTGGACGACGGGGATGAGCAGTTCGGGGAGTTCTTGTGATGGCGCTACCACCGCCGTCTCGGCAGGCTGTTGCACCGGTGCCATCCTGTCAAAATTGTATCTGGGGAGCCCGTCCCGCATGTGCTTCGTGACCCCCAGCCATGAACAGACTTCATGATGGAAGGTAGCATCGTCCAACTGAAATTTCAGTGGCGTCATTCGGAAGGTGTCTGCCGGAACGCAAGCGGGTCAGAGGTAAGTATGCTTGTGACTTACCCCGAACCACACTTGCTCACTATATTCATCCAACAGGTTCCTGGGCACCCGTTGCTAACATGCCACCACATCCGTCATTAGCCAGTACCTAGACCGAAACGCATCTGCATTCACCAGTTTGGTACTGGGGTCATTTGAGACCTGCCATGGAGTGAATTTCATCGCGAGGGGCTGGCCCTTGGGGATCTCTGCTGGGAACCGGATGTGTGGAGTGTGCCATTTCCACATGGCAAAAGCAATAATCAAATAGCCATAAATAAAAGTAGTTGCGCGCTTATAATTCTCCTCGCACGCATCGAACAACTCCTTTAACAAGAACGAACACCAATTCAGTCTGGTGCCTTGGACACAATGTTCAGCAATTGAAATAGTATCAAGAGTGCATTCGCCCTTGGTGTAATGCCTCATTGTCTTGCTGGCAATGAGGTAACAGGCGAATCGAATCTCAGGCTTGTTAATGAGGTCGATCTTGGCTCCTTCCCCCCCCCCTGCGAGTGCCATATTTGGTATAGAGGTCCGCATCGCCCGACTTCCGTGCGTGCTTGGAGGAGGTCTGGCAGGCCGTTGAGACGTCTACGCTCGTCTGCGAAAGCCCTGTGAGGCGATGAATATCTTCGGCGTGAATGGGAATTTCCTGGGTCAGCCACAAGGACCCATTCTGAATTCGGCTGAGGAGGAAGCGTGTACACTGCAAAACTGGTCCGGTGGTGCCAAAGACCGGAAGATTTCTCAAGTTCATCAGGGACGAGGTATGAAGGCCCCTGAACTCTGGCAATAGGCGGCTGGCGGGGTTGCCGGCTGCAGTGCAGTAGTGCTCCAAGTATGCCTGCCGCTGGAGGGACGGAAATTCGGCAGCATTTGAGAGGTTGGCATCAATCAAGGTTGCATTATCATATTTTCCCACAAGGGACTCGGTTTTGTGAATCCGAGTGTCAAGCTCTGGTTCAATGACGGCTAGGACGACCTTCGGCATTTTGGCCCGACGCTGATAGACCTGTAAAATTTGCCTTGGGCGCCTTTCCTGGTGCAATGCGTTCTGAGAATTCAATGGCTCTGGTGCAGCTGCACTTGCTAATTCGAACGGGTCCGGCATGCTCGTGCTTTTGGTGTCCATGCAAGTTATGTCAGCACGTGGCACGAGTGGAGTTGATGAGACCCCCTAACGAGTTAATTCTTGCTGGCATTCTTTCTGCGATAATCGTGCGATCAATCGCATGCCAATGAGTGCTGTGACAATTGCTGACGGTGGCATGGGGAAATGGGCGGACGCGACGGCTGAGGTTACTGGGGGTGATGGCCAAATGATGACGGCGCGGTTACTGCCAAGTATGGTAATTAATGATGCAAATCTAGGCGATCCTATGGACTGACACAAGTACGTGGGTGGACTGAGCTGGACTGACGTGGAGACTAGTACAGATCCTATAGGGATGACACGTTGGACCGGCGCCGCCCCGACCACAGTCGGTTGCGGTGCGGACCCCGCAACTGAACGGTTATTGACACACTACCTATGAACAGAGAATACCTCCTGCACTCATCCCGATTGCGGGAGATTTATTCAACTATGCTACGCTACGGGTGCTCTCGAGTGCGAGAGTTATTGATGAGAAATGAAAGGTACTTACTCCTGATAGGGTTTCAGGCGTGCACCATTCACCCACCCAGGAAGAACCGTACCGTCCAGCTGTGCTAATCGAACGGCTCCGGAATCGTGAATCTCGATAACGAAGTAGGGTCCCAACCAGTGCATCTGTAGCTTTCCTAGGAACTTCTGGAACCTGTTGTCATATAAAAGAACTTTTCCGCCAACCTGGAAGGTTTTATTCTTAATGTGGCGGTTGTGCCACGCTTTCTGTCGGTCCTTCTGAATCTTCTAGTGGAATTCAACCAAGAAGCGGGCCTCATCCAATTCCTGTAATTCATGGAGGCGCTCCTGGAGGGAGGCCTCATTCGAAAACTCCAGAGACGTGGCGATCAACAGGCTTGGTACAATAAACTTGGCGGGGATCACAGCCTCCCGGCCGTACACGAGCTGGAACGGCGTTTGATTGGTCAAGCGCTTCACAGTAGTCCGATAGGCCCATAAGGCCGCTGATAGGCACTCGTCCCAATCATCACGCTGGACATTGCAAATCTTAGTCAATCCTTTCTCAAGGATCTTATTGAAGGCTTCCACCGTACCATTAGCCTGCGGGTGATACGGGCTACTCTTGTGATGCTGAACCATGAAGGTGTCCAGCAGTGTCTTGACCGTGTCATTAATCAAGTGTGTACCCTGATCACTAGTTAAACTTCGCGGGCAGCCAAACCGGAAAATGATGTGCTCAAAAATGAACCGGGCGGTGGTATCCGCTGTGCAGTCGCGTATCGCGGCTGCCTTAGCCCACCTGGTGAGGTAATTCGTGGCGGTAATGATGTACCGAGCCTCGGAGTGTCTGGCGACCAGAGCTATGGGGCCCACAAAATCGACAGCCCACTTCTCGAACGGCCGCAACATATGCACTGGGTGTAACGGAAGCTCTTCCCGGTGAGAGGGCCTTCCCGTCCGCTGGCAGACGTCGCATCGCTTCACGTAGGCCTTAAAATTGGTATGTACTGTCGGCCACCACAGGCCAGCTTGGAGCACCTTTCTTGCGCGCACCCACATGCCCTCCTGCGACACGGCTGTGACATTCCCACATTACCGCTTCCCGTTCGTGGTCAAGGATGCATCTGCGCAAAACCTCATCGAGGCCCAGTTTGTATAGCTTCCCTACGATCAATTGGTAATCGGCGGCACGGATGACCAAATGTCGTTTCTGGAGTGGGGTGTAATCTTGAGGGCATTGCCCCGTGGTCAGATAGGCGACAATGTCGGCCAAGTAATCTGGTACAGCTTCGACTCGGAAGAGGTCAGCGTTTGGCAACTGATCATCAAGGGAGTCGTCATTCTCCCCCGTCTCCAACTTGGATAGGTGATCGTGCCCGACATTCAACCTCCCGGGCTTGATGATTACCTCGAACGTGAATTCTTGAAATAGCAGAAGCCAACGGCAAATCCGTCCTTCCAGAACAGGCTTATTGACCAGGTACTTCAGGGAAGAGTGGTCCTTGAAGAACTTGAACTTGCCCCCTAGAAGATAGTGGCAGAACTTCTGCAGAGAGTAGACCATCGCCAACGCCTCCCTCTCGTTCGTGGTGTAATTCTTCTCCGCATTAGACAATTTGCGGTTGGCGAAGTATACCGGGTGGTAAATTTTTGTATCGCCGGGTTGTGCCAAGACAGCCCCAAGTGCAATACTGGAAGCGTCGATATGCACATGGAACTGCTTATCCCAGTCAGGATGAACTAGAATAGGCGCCGAGGCCAGCTTTTCCGTTAGGGTGTCCAAGGCTACCTGACACTCCTTCGTCCACTGAAAGACTGCGGACTTCCGCAGAAGTTGTTCTAACGGAGCAGTGATCTTGGCATAGTTGCGGATAAACCTCCTGTAGTATCCCGTGTGCCCGAGCAATGCCCGCAATTGTTTCACCGTCTCGGGGGCTTCGATGTGCACGATCACTGCAACCTTGGCGGGGTCGACGCAGACCCCTTGCTTGCATACCACATGTCCCAACAACGTGCCGAACGGAACAGCAAAAATACATTTCTTTAAGTTCAAGGAAATTTGTAGCTGGCGACACCGATCAAACATGACCTGCAACATGGTAGCGTGTTTCTTTAATAAACTGTAGACAGTCCAGTCATCCATTTAGACTTCCAGGAACTTGTGAAGGTACTCCCAGAAGGCGGCAATGACAATCCGGGAAAACACGGCCGGAGCGTTCTTCAAGCCAAATGGCATGACGTGGTATGCGAACGACCCCCATTCGGTGGTGAATGTTGTCTTTGACTTGTATTCTTCCGCAATACGCACTTGATGGTAGCCCGAAAAGCCATCAGTGAAAGAGTAGGCTTTGTTCCCCGCAACATGGTCCAACACTTCATCGCTGAAAGGGGTGGGAAACGGATCATGAATGCAGGCATTGTTCAGACTGCGATAATCGACACAAAAACGTATCTCCGCCTTGTCCTTCTTATTCTGGATGACGATAGGGCTCACCCACTCTGCTTCCTCCATGGGAAAGATTAGACCCGCGGCCAGCATCTTATCGATTTCCATCTTGACCTTCTCTTTAACCCGCGGGTTCAACCGGTAGGGTCGGTGCTTCACAGGCCTGGCACCCGGTTTCAGCACGATGCGCATTTCGCCAAGGTCGCCTTTGATGCCCTTCAGATCTGCTACCGATGAAGGGAACAAGTCCTCATATTCCTGGAGGAGGCTGAAAATATTTTTGGTCGTCTCTTCATCCCAATAATCGCCCACTGTAGCCAACTTAGGCTTCTCCTCCGTACCGATGTTTAGCTTCTTTGTCTTCAGCGGCCGTAAATGGACCCCTTCGGTGGCCGGCTCTTCGTTAACGTTCCGCTCGCCTTCCTTCTCTTCGAAATACAGGTGCCTCAGGTCCTCCAGACCATCGTCCTCCGGATCGCCGTCAATCCTTTGGCAAACCAACTCTCGCGCGGCCTCAGGACGGGCGGGCAGCGTGCAGCAGTCGATCTGCGGATCGTGGAAAAACAGTACCGCCCTGATAGCGTGCAATGCCTGAGATTCCAACTCTGTGTCTCCCACGAAAGAGAAACACTGCGCAAATTTGCGCGCGACTTCCGTCCAAGAACTAGTCCCTCGTTTATGTTCTTCCTCCAAGTACCATGTGTGGGGGATGGTGTCTAAAGAGTGGACAAACCGATGAACCCACAGCTCTTCCAGGTATCCTATACTTCGCCACTGCTCCTCACAAGTCCGCAAGTGGTCCTGCGGATTGGAAGTCCCAGAGTACCGCTGCCTGCTTCGAGGGCCTTCATCTTCTTTGAACCGCGCCCGTAATGCGTCCGCCACACTACTCCACCGCGACAAGGTATTGCGGTGATTTTTCCACCACCGGGCTGCTATAGACTGTAGTGCGACGTCCAAAAGGGGTAGTCTGCTCCCTTCCGGCACGATGTCCTCAACCTTGGTAATAAAGGTATTGACAGCTTGCATGTTTGACAGGGTGGGGTATTCTCTGAACTCAGCACCAATCCAACTGACGCGGCCAACATGAGCACATCTTCGCGTGCTGGTCTCGTACCCCCCTGCTGCCAGTCTTCCCACGCGAGTTCGGATCCCAGCTCCGAGCTCTGGACACTCCGCCAACTGACAGAGCCAGTCGCGGTTGGGTTAATATAGTCTTCCCGCTTCCCTGTAGTCATCTGGTAGAGGTGGTCCATCATCTGAGCATCCTCTCGGTTATCCATCGTCTCGGTATACCTCGAGCCTTGATATGGGTCGAGAGGCTGAGTGACCCGGACCTCCCCATCTTCAAAGATCATCAGCTCCTTTTTGAGGTCGATGATAGCATAATTCTCGAAAGCCCAATCAATGCCTAACAGGGCGGGGTAAGGATCCTTGTCTCCCATAATATCAATGACCTCAAAATCGGTGTAAGTCTTTACCCCCGCAATGTCGACCTCGACACCTTCGAATCGGCCAATCGGCAGAATGCAGTACTGGTTCGCCATTCTGAGTTGGATGGGCGAGTAGGCTAGTTGTGGCTTTCTGAGAGCCTCCCATGTCTTGTGTGGCAGGATGTTGACGTCAGACCCTAAATCAAGCATGGTGTCGCTGATTTGGAATCCCCCAACCTGCGTATTGACCCAGAACTCTTTACCCTTTCGTCACTTATTTCGCTTGATGCGCTGCACTGATTGGGGGGCTGTGTCCACCGGTTCCCCCAATCCTGTCCTTCCCTACAGTGCCCCTTCCAAAGTACACTTAAGCTGTTGCCGCAGAGCAGCACTGCCAACAATCTTGAGGAATAGCTGGAGCCACTCTTCAATCAAGGTTCCTGGGGCATGTTGTGGCCTAGGATCTGTCGGCAGGGGTGCCTCCAGGCCTTCCGCTTCGCGCAGCTGAGAAAATGCCTCAACCGCCTCCTGAAAATACTTCTTCTATGCCTCTGGTCTGATTACCCAGTGCGGGGATGCTGGCCTGACAACTGGTGTCGGCTCCTTCCCGCGAGTGTCCTCCCCCGTTTTCTTACCACCCCTCGTCAAAATAGCGACATTCTGCATGGCCGGAGTCACAGCCACTCATGGCTCGGCATTTACCAAATTCGTGCCCCTCTGGCATGCACGTTCTTCCCACTTTTTGATGAGCTCCGGACAGTCTTCCGTTGCATGGGTGTTTACGCGGCACTAGGAACACCACAGACGGCGAGGGAGGGGACATTCGCGAGCCACATGACCCTCCTGGTCACAGTTATAGCATTTCACCGGCCCGCGACCCCCAGCACGGCCTTCGCGCGCCCCGCCTCCTCTTCCTCTAGGAACCTCATTCACCTTATAGGAGGGTCGGTCCAACCGGTCCGTGAGTGCGTCGAGAGCCTGGCATTGCTCAGTGTTGTAAGTAGTGGAAGCGCAAAACTCACAATATACGTTGTTTGGCACGTTGGAATACTTCTGTAAGATCGGGCACATCCGAGGTGGATGTCCCACCGTCCGACAAATCTCACAATACTCCGTGGAGGCTGGGTTGAGCTGGGAGGGGAACCCCGCATAAGGCTGTTGTGGCTGGTATACCCCCTGCGGATTCAGTGCCGCGCCACCCCCCGTGGATGGCCCCCCTTGAATTGCCACGACCGAGGGTCCCACCCCCGCGCCACGCAACCGAGGACACTCAGTTGCGACATGGCCTTCGACCAGGTAGTGAGTGCACCAAACGTTCGACCTAGCGGGTCTGACTGGCTATATCTCCTTGAGATTTTCAGTCAAAATAGTTATCTAATGCTGCAATCTCACCAAGGAAGGATCTTGCGGGGCCAACCCTCCCCGATATTCCTGAGGGTAGCCCGCCATGGCCTCGATCTTCATGGCCTGCTCCAAAGCGTCCTGCAGATTGTCAATATTTTGTTGAGTGAGGGGGGTTCGCGTCAAGGGAAGCAAAGCCTTGATGAACCAGTCCCTCTGATGGTTCGGATCAATCGGGTAACTAAGTTTCCCGATCGCGTCCTTGAATCGCCGCATTAGCTCCCATGCGGTTTCTCCTTCCTTCTGTTTAATTTCCGAAAGCTCTGACAAACCCTGTTAGTCCGTCTGGGGAAGCTTAAATTCTCGGACAAATTCTCGCTTCACGTTCGCAATGACGGGATTCGGGTGGGCCTTGGACCACTTGATGAACCATCGCAGAGCCCTCTCTCTGAGCATGGTTTGGAATTCTATTAGTTTCCCTGCGTCCGGCGTCTGTCGAGCCCTCCAAATGGCTTCGCACAGATACCAGTGTTGCTCTACATCATCATTACCCTGGCCCGAGAACTCGGGATACCGGGTAAAATACCCAGCCATGTTCACTTGCAGCAGGTTGACCAGGATAAATCCTTCGAGTCCTAGTTGTGTGATTGTTCCACTCGGGAATGCAATACTACTAGTGTTGTTGCTACTAACGGGTGTCGCTGTCGACACTGAACTACTGTGCAATTGACTCAATGCTTGAAATTTAATGAAAATATTACTCAAAGGTTGATAAAGTACCAGGGGAAGGTAGGGATCCTGGCCATGCAGATTAGGGGGAGTATGGCAGCCTGGAGAATTGAATGTCGTCCGCTCTTGAAACAACTACTGCATCACAACCTACCACTCACCATCGGAACTTTCCTCGGGCCACATACCTTCATCATCTTCGTCAGTCACCGTCTCCCTTACTCGCTTGGCTGGGCTCCCATGCACCCATCACACTCCCACAGCAGTCCCTTCCCTTCCCTGGGTATCCGCGTCCATAATTCCTACCCTCTAAGGCGCCTCCTTCTGATTCTTCCTCTCGATCTCTCGTCTTTTCAAATCTCGCATCACCCTTCTTCGCCACCTATTGGCAATCTGTGCCCGCTGATGTGCACGTCGCTCCCTCAGCGTCCTTGCGGTCTCAGCATCCATTCCCCACTCCCCGTGTCACACTCTACGTAGCATCGGTCCCTTCAACCCTTCCCCTAGCACCGGTGGTTTACGCTTCCATACTCGTCTTGTGGAATTCTATCAACCCTTCATCCACCATCAGAGCTTTAATCCACAGCGGAATCTCCTTGAGCAGCTTCCCTCTGAGCCCGGAGCGGAAGATAGCCTCGGCCTTTGAGAAGGATTGATAGCACTCAGCAGCAAACTCCACAATGTATCCTTCCAACGTGGTCTCCACCCAAAAATCCACCGCGCGGGTCAACTCGGTGTTCAACCGATGCAGAGCCCCCAGATCTCCATGCGCCCACCTGCGGTTTATCTTCCGCGAGCCATCTCTAGGCACCTTCATCTGTAACCTCCACAACCAATTGTAAAGGTCGGTAGGGAACTTTCCCCAGAAAATTTCATACGTATCACCAGCTAAATCTGAGAAAAGGACTAGTTCCTTGATCGATGCCTCCCCTTTCTTAGTCAACTCTACTTGTTGAGCAATGAAATGGTCTAAATGATTATCCCACCATCGCCGTATCTCCCCTTCGAAGATCCGCGATACCATGGTCTAGATCCCCTCATATCATGTGTGTCCCGACAACGAAACCATTGGTTGGCGAGTGATCAGGTCTCGCGGGCAAAACCTAGGTTCAGGAGTTGTGGCCAACAAGGGAATCCGTCGTAGTCTAGGATCACACCGGCATTATCACCCTACTCTGGAGAGTAGAGAGTCTCACCTGAGGCGTGCCGCGACCACATGCAGAAGGGGAATAGACTAGTGGCAAGGAACAGATCCGCAACTCATTCTCATCAGTGGTTAGATTGCATAGATAGAATCACACACGCAACAGCATTCATAGAACATACAGATATTAAGCAAATGAAATTTTTAAAGCATCTCAACCAACACACATGCATGTGAATCACACAAATAGACAGTAACCTGCAATTATATTAAGCTCTTGGCCGAATCCTCAGTTACATAGCTTTGCAATGGGCTTACAAATCTGATACATATGCCTTGTGGAACAGAGATGTACATCAATGGAATCCTAGGAACTACAGAGACCTCATCCATAATCTGGGTTCCTGCTGCAGCATGCGTTTCTTCTCCTTCAGTCACTCTCTCTCCCTACTTTCTTCCGGGTGACGGCTATTTATTCACCCGCTGTCGCGACTGTTAGTTCTTCTTATGTCCTTCTTCAGCTGCTTCTAGATTTTCTCTGATTATCTATGTGTTCCACTTGCGTTCTTTCTGCTATATCTTCTCCTTATCTGCACTTATGCATCTAGTTTCCTCTGTTATGTGCCTGTTCCTTCGCAACCTTGGTAGCTCCGCCGTTTGATGTGGTTGCGACTTGGTTGCGGCTGCCATGTGCCCTCGTTCCGCAACCCCAAAATCTGGCCGTTGTTCCAATTCAAAACGTTCAAAACAAGGTTTTTCAAAACAAGGGCCCCAACAATACCAATATAAATTTTAATAATATAAGAAATTTTAATATAATATATATTAAATTATAAATTTTAATAATATATAAATTTTGCTAGAATTAAAGGAGAGAGACAATGGCGAAGGCAAAAACCCTTAGGGTTTCTGGTTTTTTCCCTGTGATGGTTCAACTTGACGGGACACAGGCTGAGGTGACTGGTGTACGTCTGTGTTAGGGCCGAAGCAACAGCTGGACAGGGGTTTGCAGCTCTTGAGGCGGCCAATCTATGGCCTGATTCTGTCTCTTTTGTCTGGTTTTCGGAATGGGGATCAGGGTTAGTTTCTGTTACAGCCTACCACGACGAAGTTCCTGTACTAAAGTTTGTGGAGCAGCGCGGAGTTTTCACTTTTTTTGTGTTGAGATAAGAGGCGGTGGCTATCACAGTTATGGTTTTGACCGTGAGCTCGTAGACATGGAGTAGGTGCCAGAATACCTATTAACTTGCTAGGGGCATGAAGTTTCTGAGAAAAATTTGGAGCTATACTTCCTGAACAGTGCTGAGAATTCCCAAGCTATCGATGAGGCGACAGGAGTTGGAGCTTATGCGAATGGAGCGGCATTGCTAGAAGAAACACTCCAGATTACATGGAGTGGCTGCTGGAGGAGTGGGATTCCCTCGGGTCAGGTAGAAGCTCAAAACCCTTACTATGGAGAAAAGACGGGCCTGGATCACAATGAACCTTTGCACATTCCATTATCTCGGCACCCAGTACTCCGGTTAACCTTTTTTTTACTGGTGGTCTTGAAGATGTCGTGGTTAGCTACGGGTTTCACGGTCTAGCGAGACTAAAAGCCCTAGGGGAAGGTAGCCAGAGTTGTAGAGCCTCCTTAGGTGGAGGGTATAGGGGAGAGACTCCAAGGTTCAGGAACCCTGTGCTGAGTCAAGGCTATCACTCTTCTCGACTGTCGTTACCTTTTGCTCCTCAAGAGCTAGGGACTCTTCAAGGGTTAGAAGAGCTCCTGTATAGAAATCTTAAGTCGGAAGCCCTCATTCACAGCAAATCAAGGGTGTCTTCTAATGAAGCTGTAGACAGGAAGCCGAGAGGGTTTGAAGAAGGTAATCAAGAGTTAGGGCCGAGACAGGAGGTTGTGCTTGGAACTGCGGGGGAGGAGTTGGTGGTAAAGGAAGGAAATAAGGATCCTATTGAAAGTCGACCTGGGTCGCCTGAGGCTGCAAGGACTGATGCTCCAATTACTCAGGATCTTGGTGAGGGTGAAGGAAAGAAGGAAATTGGGGGTGGAAAAAGGAAGAAAAACAAGCCTATCAGAAAGAAAGAAGATCGCCCTTGCTGCATTCTTGGTGTGGATATTCGCATAGACGAGGCGATGGAAGCCTCTGAAACTATGTTGGTTGGTAGAGTCTGTGGGAGAAAATTCTCGGCAAACTACATTACAGACTGGGTTCAATCGGAGTGGAAAGAAGCCCCATGGCAGTGAAATGAGATCAAAATACTAGACAAAGGTTGGTTTAGTATTCGATTTGACCAAAAAGATCATGCTGACTCGGTGATGGATAGGAACTGGTGTTTTGGGAAGCGACCGATCCTGTTTCGAAGATGGACTCCCTTGTTTGATGCCCATAAAGAGAAGAAGGTGGAATCACCTGTGTGGGTCAAACTTCCAGGTCTTCCTATTCCATTCTGGACTAATTCGGCTTTCATATCTATAGGGAATACTCTGGGCAAATTTTTAGAGGTTGACAGGTCCTATATTCAAACTAGAGACTAGAGTGTGGCCCGTATTTTGGTCAGCCTCAATCCTAGAGAAGGTTTGGCGGACGTTATGACTTTGAATTATAGGGAGCTGGTGTTTCTGCAGACTCTAGACTATGAAAATATCCCTTTCAGATGCCACAGATGCCACAAATACGAACATTTGGCAAGGGATTTCCTTCTGGGTCACCGTCGTTGTCGAAGGCAAAAGAGGAACTTCATTATTTAGGAGGAACCTCGTCATGAGGAAAATGAAAAGGATAAGGAACCAGAGTTGATGAATGAAGATTTGGGGGCTGACATAGAGAAGAAGGTGACAGCGGAGCAGGATTAGGTCGAGAATGTCTCTTCTGAGAAATTTACCTCTCTGGTGTCCTCCATGGTACCCCCTTCTGTTTCTGAGATTGTCGGGGCATCTCAGGCAAGTATGCCTCTTACTCCTCTCTCCTCTCATTGTACATCTTTTTTATTTTCTCAGTCAGATAGTGATGAGCCTGGTCCTTCCAGGCAGCTCTCGCATGATCTTTTTGACTTAAATATGTTTCAAGCTTTAGTTGAAAGTATCATATTGTCAGTCTTGCCTCCATCTGTGTCCTGTGTTTCTTCTGTAGAGGGTATTTCTTTAACCTCCCCTTCTCGGGATTCTGTTCATGAAGCCCCTCCTTATAACCTTAGACCTCTAGCAGAAAATAAAATCTGTCAAAGGCCCAACTGAAAGATGTTATTGACATAGCTGATGGGAAGCAGCGGTCTCTTCCTGGGGTGCTTAGAGTAGAGCGGCCACCCCCTCAGGGTCTCCGATGATTGTTATGTCCTACAACTGTAGGGGCATTGCTAGCCAGGCCAAAAAGCTAGCTTTAAGGGATTTGGTTTTTTCTCTAAAGCCGGATGTAATTCTGCTACAAGAAACTCTAGGGAAAGGGGAAGCTGTGAAAGAGAGTTTGTCACAATTGTTCCCGGAATGGAAGTTCCATGCTCTTTATGCGAATGATCGCTCTGGGGGGGTGGTTACAAGTTTTAACACAAGAAAGCTTAAAGAGATTTCCTTTTGGGGATTTGAAAGTGCATTGACAGTGGAACTCTACTCTAATGAAATTTGTTTACCCGTCCTCCTTCTGAATGTTTATGGGTTGTGTTTGGAGCAAGAGAGATTCTGGAACCTCTTCTTCTCGAAATCGTTTCTCTCTCATCCAAATCTCATCATTGGAGGAGACCCTAACTTCTCATTGGGTGAGTCGGAATCTTGGGGTGCCTTGGCAACAGCGAACCCTCTCTCTAATTAATTTATGAACAAGTTGGTTGTTTCTCATCTGGTGGACGCTTCCCTGCACAAGATGAGGCCTACTTGGAGAAACCGAAGAGTGGGGGAAGATTGGGTGGGGAAAAAAATAGACCATTTTCTGCTGAGTGAAGACCTGGTGGAGAAGCTATCAGTTTTCAGACACTGGGTTGGGGAGGGGGGTCACTCGGACCACTTTCCTATCCTTCTGGAAGTAAAAGGTGAATATAAGAGCCCTGGAACCCCTTTTAAGTTCAATTCCTCATGGCTAAATGATGAATCCTTCATTGCTCTGTTTCATGACACATGGAGGAAGGATTGCTTTAGGGAAGATGAAAGCAGAAGCCGTCTTTTTATGGAAAATTTAAAGAGAATGAAGCTATCAATAAAAGAGTGGGCTTTTCAAAAGAAATTAAAGGAGGAGGAGGCTCTTAAAAATGTTACTTCAGAACTGGACTTCCTTGAAAGCCCAGAGGGAAATGGTTATGCATCTTTCGACTCCCGGGATCAGATCAAAGAACTGGAATCCATTCGGAGAAATATTCTCTAGCTCAGAGAGGAAAGCTGGCATTTAAAAATTCATGCAATCTGGCTGCGGGCAGGGGATGAAAACACCAAGTTCTTTCAGAACTATGCCAAAGGTAGGAAAAACTCAAATACTATTTGGGAGATGCAGAAAGAGAATGGGGAGATGGCTCGATATTTTGAGGACCTAGCCTCTCTAGGGGTAAATCATTTTAAAATCCTCTTTAGAGCACCTAAGGAAGCCTCCATTGCTGAGGTAATTAGAGTGGCTCAATTTTATCCCAGATATATTGAGGAGGAAGGGAATGCTTCCATCATGGATCTTGTTTCTAGAGAGGAGGTTGAAGACATTCTCAAATCAATGCAGAAGGATAAAAGTCTAGGGCCGGATGGCTGGATGGTGGAATTTTTTCAACATTTCTTTGATTCAATGGGAGATGAGCTGGTAGCAGTGGTGGAAGAATCTAGGTGCACAGGAACCATTTACCAACCTTTCAACACTATTTTCTTAGCCCTCATACCTAAGTCAAATCAGCCAGGTTCTTTTGATGATTTCAGGCCTATTTCCTTGTGTACCTGCATCTATAAAGTTATTTCAAAAGTCATTGCTTCAAGGCTAAAACCTTTTATGTCCAAGAATATATCGGCTGAGAAATTTGGCTTTTTAGATGGCAGGCAAATCCATGAGGCGGTTGGAGTAGCTCAAGAAACTCTCCACAGTTTAAAATTAAGAGGGAAGAAAGGTGTTATAGTAAAAATTGATCTGTCAAAGGCCTACGACAGAATTAGTTGGATGTACCTCAGACTCTTATTAACTCATCTTGGCTTCAGTTTTGAATTTGTGAGATGGGTAATGGGTTGCATCACTTTGTCTTCCATTGCAATTTTGGTTAATGGGGTTGCTTCTATGTTTTTCAACCCTAAGAGAGGGCTCTGTCAAGGTTGTCCTCTCTCCCCCTTACTCTTCTTGTTGGCAGCTGAAGGCATCAGTCTAATGATTCATGAGGCTAAGAGACAAGGAAACCTTAAGGGAATTGAAGTGGCGGTAAACCTCTGGGTCTCTCATCTACTCTTTTTGGATGATATCTTATTTTTTAGTAATGGAAGTATCGAGGACTACAGGGCCCTAAAAAATATCCTATATCTCTTCCTGAAAGCCACAGGCCTCTATATAAATGAGCAAAAATCAACTCTAATGATCGTGGGTTTGACCAGGGAGGAAGTGGAAAGGGTGGAAGATTACTTACAGTTTGAGGTCAAGTCTTTGCAGGACAAGTTCAAATACTTGGGCTTCTTCTTAATACCAGATAAGTACTAAATTCAGAACTGGAAATGGCTCCTTGCAGAAATCAGAACAAAATTGAAACGCTGGAGCTTTAAATGGTTGTCTAGAGCAAGGAGGTTGGTCCTTATAAAATCTGTGCTGATGGCAGTCCTTATGTACTGGGCTAGTCTTACCTGGGTACCCAAAGGTTTATTGGCTTCCATTAAAAAACTTTGTAGCAGATTCCTGTGGGCAGGATCTAAGGTTGAACATGTGACTCCCTGGATAGCCTAGGATAAAATTGTTAGGCCTAAAGAATGGGGAGGGTGGGGTATTAAAAATCTCTTCCCTTTATCCCAGTCACTTGCTGCTAAGCTCACCTGGAGACTCATCTCGGAAGAGAACCTCTGGACTTCAGTTACTAAAAGAAAATATATCGATCCAGTCCCAATGCTTGAATGGTTAAGACTGCCTCAGAAATCTTCCAAAAATGCTTCTGTGGTTTGGAAGGCAGTGGTAGCCTCTGTTAGAATTCTTGAACAGGGATTGGCATGGAATGTGGGGGATGGAACTCAGGTTAGGTTAGGGCGTGATCCTTGGGTAGGCTGCACACAGAGGTTTTCTCTTTCTCCGGACCTAGTCGCTTTCTTAAATAATAGGGGTGTTTACAGTTTAAACCATGTGATTGATCAAAGGAACACTTCCATATGGAGTCAAGGATGTTTGTCTGGAAGGGACCTCTAATTGGAAGACCGGTGGCTTGAAGAGTGGGAAAAATTTAGAATGGATCTCCAAAAATCTTCAATTTGGATCATTGATTCAAGGGATGAACTCAGATGGGTTCACACTCAAAATGGGGTTTATTCACCGAAGCTGGGTTATAAGTGGTTGATGGCCCAAAATGGGTGGGAGGTCCCAGCTTGGTGAGAAAAACCACTTTGGAAACTAAAAGGACCACCTAAGGCCAGACTCTTTTTCTGGTGTATCCTTCATAAGAGAGTTCCAACATGGGATTTCTTACAAAGGAGAGGGAAGATTGGTCCTGGTTGGTGCTTTCTTTACAAAGCTAGTGAGGAAACTGTGCAGCATCTCTTCCTCTCTTGCCCCTTCAATGTAAGCCTATGGACTGAATCGTTAAGGATCCTCAAACTTCCTTATAAATGGGAAGGTCAGGAGGTGCAGGAAGCATGGCACAGGTGGTGGCAGGAAGCTCCCAATGATAGAGTGAGATATTTTCCTCTTCTGATAGCCTGGGGGACTTGGATTGCCAGGAATCAGGTGATTTTCAAAGGCTCAGCATTCCCTATCGAAAGATTGGCAGCGGAAGGGGTTGCAATCTATGATAGCATTCCTATCCCAGCAGACCCCCCTTTAAACTAAACTGTTCAGCAGGAAGTTATCAGAGAAGGTGTTTTGCGGGCTTATTTTGACGGAGCTTCAGACATAAATGGGAGGTGTGGTGCGGGGATGGTTATACATCTTTCATCTGAAAAAGTCATCAAAGATTCTATTGGCCTTGGACAAGGGACTAACAATTTTGCTGAACTGAAAGCTCCTCACCTTCTCCTCCGTTGGTTAACTTTTAGGAATATGAGAATGGTCCAGCTTTTTGGGGACTCTATGAATATCGTTAAATGGTTCAATGGGACTCAACACTACAGAAAATATATTTTTCTTCTTTTACTTAATGAAATTTCTCGCCTAAAATGTCATTTCACTGAGATCTTTGTTTGCCACATTTACAGGGAACGAAACCATGTTGTAGATCGCCTTTCTAAAGAGGGTGTTGAGCAAGATTTGGGGACCTAGTTAGTTGTTGAAGAGGAAAACGGGCTCGTTCGTCCTATGGAATAGCCCGTTTTCGCATAATGCCTATGAGTATGCTTTAAAGTGGATCTCTAAATGTACATATTCTGTTGTTTTTATTTTTCCTAAACTTTTCAAAAAACTTCATATGGTTTCTAGAGTTGTTTTCCTTTTTTAAGGAGGCCCTGGATATCCGATAAAACTCTGCTTCTTTTGTATGGATAGGAACCGGGATAGTGCTTACTGTTGGTTTCTAGATGGCCTTGATAATCTTTTTTCTCACATAGATACAAAATTCTGTTTCTTGTACACCTCTATTTCGGATTGTCTTCCTTTAAAGGAACTTGGAAGGTGTGCCAGAACAAGATTGCTTTTGAACAATGATATTTTTTGGATTGGGTTGTTAAAGAAAATACATGTGTGTATTTCAAAACAGTTGAGACTGTTTCTCTTCCTCTCCTGAAGGAGAAAAGGAGTTCATCAGAAATGCTCTGCATATGCTATGTAACTTTCTATAATTAATAGATGGTTCGATTTTTTTCTGTGGAAAAAAAAATAATGTATAAATTTTAATATAATATATATTAAATTAATTTATGTAAATTAAAAATAATAATAATTTAATAATTAAACAATATAAAATATTTTTTATTAATGAAATCACATCAATTAAAATAATATTAATTTAATTTAATATTGTATTTAATTGAAACGAAAATTAAAAATATATATATTTAAATGTTTTAAAATTAAATAATATAAATTATTATAAATAAATAAATAAATTTAAAATAAGTAATTATTGTGTTGATAAAGGTTTTTAGTAAATGTTAAAAATTAAAAATTAAATTTGTATTTTTAAATTTATATTTAGTTTTTTATTAAATAACATCAAAATAAAATACTAAATAGCCCATCATAAATGACTCACAAACACATTTTGAAAGGAAAAAATAATACAAATCAAAATTAAATTTTGAAGAGAAAAAATTAATGTAATAAATGATATTCAGAAATCATGAAAAGGTAAAGGTGGTTGTTCATAAGATTAACATTATCAATAATTATAAATATAAATATGTGTTAACAAGGAAAAGACTACAACAACTTTACATGGAGTGGCAAAATACATAAAGAACAAATCATAGTAAAGGAACTCTACAGCACAATGATAGTGGCACACTCTGGATCCGAGACTCCTCTATGGATTAAGGACATGTGGGGCTCAAGGGCTCAAAAAAAGCAGATCATTTTTTATTGGCTGGTTTGGCAAGATAAAAATTTAATATGGAATAATCTATAGCGCAGAGGGATATAAGGACTGGGAAGATGTGGTCTTTGTGGAGGCGCAAATGAAGACAACAGAAATCTGTTCTATGATTTCCCCTTTTCCAAGTTGACTCTACAACTCATATTTAATAAATTTAATTTTCTTTTATCTGAATATGATAATCCTGAAGACTGTTTCATATGGTGGATAGAGAAGGGAAAGCAATATAAGATTATTCCCATACTTCATTGGAATTTGTGGTTGTGTAGAAATCGTTAGATTTTCGAAGAACAGGTAAGAACGCTGGATTGGATTGGAAATCAAGTCTTTCTCTAATGGGAAAATATGAAGATTGAAGACAAACTTCCTTCAGATTTATCTATCAGAAATCTCCCCCATGAGATTAACTATCCACCTGGGTTCTTTTACTGGGCTGCCCAGAATCAGAGATGTGGTTGTGGGGCTTATTTGTTGATCACTCCATCTTCACTGGTATGGAGGCATTGGTAGCAACATGAGGGCCGAGTCTCTCGCACTCTAGGGGCTTTTGTGGTTCGCTCATCACTTGTGTATTGATAAACTGTCTATTTTCGAGAATTCACAAGTCTTAATCGACCACTTCAATAAGGGCACTGCATTGAATCCGGAACTCCTAATGTCTTGGTTGGGTAGGATTAGGATTCTGCGTGAGAAATTCTGTATGTTTTTTACCTTTTTTCTATATGACAGCTGAAACTACTGCCGATACGATTCTGTTGGAAATTGAGAAATTCCAGAATTAAAAATGGAGAATAAACTCCCTCTCTAACACAGAGAAAATATTTAAAAATTTGTACTCACAGTAACAGAATTTTCACATAAAAAAAAAATTCTATTAAAAAAACTTGTTACAATGCTTCCTCACTCCAGAGGAATTACAATAAAAATCTGACTGCTGCAAACACAGTTCAGAAATAAAACACTCTTCTCTGTCTCACACAGAAAATTTAAATTAAACACACTGCTGTGTAATTTAGATTTTTACACTCTGTTGTGTAAAAAAAACTTCACTGTCTCTGTCTATTTAAAAATAAACAGCTCTCTGTTTTACAAAAATATACTCTGCAGTGTATATTTTTAATTCTGCTCTCTCTCTGTCTTTTTCAAATCAACTAACGCACTGCTGTGCTTGATTTTTAATTCTGCTCTGTCTATGTAAAAAAAAAAAAAAAAATTACATTACATCTCTGTTGTATTTATAAACGAAATATCTCATTTCCATTAAATGCTATTCGTTGACAAACTTGCCAAAAACATCACCGCTTGTTTTTTTTATTAATGGCATTAAAAACTTCTGTCAGCACCATTAAAAAAAATTAATGACAAATTTGTATCGGTGGCACCGTTTAAAAAAAATTATGCGGCAGTGGTGGTCGATTGGTGGCGCGTGAGTGGCTGGTGGGCGGAGCCACCACAGCCTTGGTGATTGCGGGGGGTCGAGACAACCCGTACAAACCAAATGGGGTGACCCCCTGTAATAAATCTTAGCCGCACATCTTGGGTCAACGCCCAACTAGCTGGTCAACTGCGGGGGGTCGGCAATTTGTTAACCGTCGTGTTGTTCCTGCCCCCGCACTCCGTTGATCTGCGCATACCTGCTCCTGGTTTAACTCCACGCCTGATCGACCATGTTTTCCGCGCTCCGCCTGCAACTCGATCGGCAGTTGGAATTACATTCCAACACTCCCCCTTAATTTCAACTGCTGGGTTTTCCTGCATACCCATGCATTCTCTGAAATGTTCAAAGCTTTTCTGCGCAAGTGGCTTTGTGAGGATATCTGCAAACTGATCCTCCGTTCTACAATGCTGCAAAACGATCTCGCCATTGCTAACCAATTCACGTATGAAGTGAAACTTGGTATCAATGTGTTTAGTCCTCTTATGAAAAACAGAATTTTTAGACAATGCAATAGCTGAGCTATTGTCACAAAAGATCACTGTCCCTTTTACCTGTTCTTGACATAAGCTTCTCAACATTTTCCGCATCCAAACTGCTTGACATGCTGCTGCTGTAGCTGCCACATACTCTGCTTCTGCCGTAGACAATGCTACAGTGGGTTGTTTCTTAGAAGCCCATGAAATGGCTCCTGAACCCATGTGAAAAACATAACCGGAAGTGCTCTTCCGATCATCAACACTTCCAGCTCAATCACTGTCCGTGTATCCAACTAAATCTGAACATTCTGAAGTAGTATAAAAAATACCAAACATTTTAGTACCTTTAACATACCTCAAAATCCTTTTTGCTGCTTGCCAATGTGCATCCTTTGGTTTTTCCATGAACCTAGAAATCAAACTAACAACATCCATTATGTCCGGCCTAGTTGCAGTCAAGTACATAAGGCTGCCAACTATGCTCTTGTATAAACTAGGATCAAAATCCTTACTGCTGTCCTCTCTGCTAAGCTTTAATCCCATCATTGTGGGAGTGATTGCTGCTTTGCATTCTTGCATGTTAAATCTTTCAAGAACCTCATTAACATACTTTTCCTGTGAGATAAAAATCCCATTTTCATCTTGTTCTACTTCTATTCCCAAGAAGTATCTCAACAAACCCATATCAGTCATTTCAAATTCTTCCTTCATGACTGTTTTGAAATGTTCAATAAGGCAATCATCATTACCTGTAAAGATAACATCATCAACATACAAGACTACAATCAAGATTTTACCGTCTTGTTCTTTGATGTAGAGGGTGGGTTCTCCCTCACACTTCTCAAAACCATTTTCCAGTAGATATGAATCTATCCTACTGTACCACGCTCTTGGCGCTTGCTTCAGCCCATAAAGAGCCTTCTTCAACTTGCATACTTTGTGCTCTTCGCCTTTCTTCTCATAGCCAAGAGGTTGATCAATGTAAACCTCTTCCATTAACACTCCATTTAGGAATGCTGACTTCACGTCCATTTGGTAAACTTTCCACTTGTTTTGTGCTGCTATGGACAACACTGCTCTCACGGTTTCCATTCTGGCAACCGGTGCGAAAGTTTCCTCATAATCTATGCCATGCTTCTGCTTATAGCCTTTGACAACAAGCCTTGCTTTGTGTCTCTCTATCTTGCCTTCAGCATTACTCTTGGTCTTGTAGACCCATTTAACACCTATGACATCTTTACCTTTTGGGAGTTCAACCAAATCCCAAGTTTTGTTCCTCTCTATGGCATTAAGTTCCTCATCCATAGCTTCTATCCATTTCTTATCCTTGATGGCTTCTTCGAAATGAACAGGATCATCAACATGACAATATAAAGCAAACAAAGAATTGATACCTTCATTTTTTATATCTTGTTCATAAATCTCTTTCAAACTTCTAAATTTCTTACCTCTTACAGTAGGTGTATTAGTGCTTGAAGAAGCACTTGAATTTCCTCCTTGTGGTGTGCTTGGAGAAGCACTTTCATTTCTTCTCAAAGGTGTACTTTGCTGCCCTTGTATTGGTGCTGCTGTTTGGGGATGTATTTCAGCCACCTCATCATCATTCTCATCATGAGATAAACAGTGTTTAACATTCATTGTTTTCTCTATGCTTCCATCCCAAGCTTCCTCTTCAATGAACTGAACATCCCTGCTCACAAGAAACTTCTTGCTGGATGGGTTATATAACCTGTATGCCTTGGATTCCTCACTGTATCCAATGAAAATACATTTCTCCCCCTTGCTGTCCAACTTCTTCCTTAGCTGATCCGGAATGTGTGCATAAGCTACACATCCAAAAACCTTCATATGTGTGACGCTTTGCTTTGCGCCACTCCATGCCTCTTTTGGCACTTTGTTCATGACTGCTTTTGTAGGGCACCTGTTCAAGATATACGCTGCACAATGTACAACTTCGGCCCAATAATCATTAGGCAAATGCTTTGCCTTTAACATACTCCTCGCCATGTCCATTATGGTTCGGTTCTTCCTTTCGGCCACTCCATTTTGCTGCGGTGTATATCTAGTTGTAAACTGCTTATGTATTCCATTTTCTCTACAAAAACGTAGAAAATCTTTAGATATATACTCACCTCCTCTATCAGTCCTTAAGACCTTGATATGCAGCCCACTCTGGTTCTCAACAAGTGCTTTGAAATTGCGGAATTTTTCAAACACTTCACTTTTCTTTTTCAAAAAATAAACCCAAGTTTTTCTTGTAAAATCATCTATAAATGTTAAGACATAGTGGCTTCTAGCAAGTGATGGAGTTTGCATCGGTCCACACACATCTGAGTGGACAATCTCTAAGGGTGCTTTTGCCCTTATGCTTTTCCCGGAAGGAAAACTTTCTCTGTGTTGTTTCCCAAGAATACAACCTTCACAAAGGCTGTCTGGTTTCTCTATCAATGGTAAACCACTTACCATTCCTTTTCTGTTCAACAAATTTAGACCTCCAAAGTTGAGATGACCAAATCTCAAGTGCCATAACCAATTATCATCCTTTGGTTCGCTTTGGTAAGTCTCTTGTGCAACTGCTGCTTTCTCTTCACCATTCTTCAAGTCTGCTCTCATTCTGAGAGGGAACATCCTGTTCCTTGTCATCTTCACTTCAGCAATACATGCTTTGCTGGGTGGTTTATCCATGATGGTACAAACATCATTATCAAAGAAAACATTATATCCCTTATGAACAAGTTGTCCAATACTTAAGAGATTACACTTCATTCCTGGAACATAATAAACATCTGCTATGGTTTTCTTTGCACCTAATCTTGTCAAAACATTTACATCTCCTTTTCCCATAACAGAAACTTTGCTATCAGTTCCTAGTGTGACTTGTGACTGCACACTTTCATCTAACATAGAAAACATTGCTAAGTTTCCTGTCATATGGTTACTACAACCAGAGTCTAGAAACCATAAGTCTTCACTCTTTTCTTCAGCCATATTACAAGCTAAAAACAAATTACTTTGGCTGCTGTTTTCTTTTGTGAAATTTGCACTAGTTCCACTTCTCATATCTTGTTTCTTCTTTCTACATTCATTAGCATAATGACCATATTTCTTACAATTGTAACATTGGACATTGGATTTGTCATACCTTTGTCCTTGATCATTCTGTTGTCCACTTTGCTGGCTGCTTTGGCCGTGTTGCTGATTTGGATTGCTGCCCCTTCCTTGAGCATTTGCTGGACTGTTCCTTCCACCTCTGTTCTGGCTTCTGCCTCTTCCTCTTCCTTTGCCTTGCCCTCTTCCTTTTCCGAAAGACATCTGGGACTTAAAAGCATGTTCAAGAGATGAGTTTTCACTCCTACTCAATCTCTGTTCATGGGTAATCAGTGATGCATGTAATTCATCCACTGAAAACTTTGTGAGATCCCTTGTCTCTTCTATGGTGGTGACAATCACATCGAATCTTGAGGGTAAGCTTCTCAAGAGTTTTTCCACAATCCTCTTGTCCTCAAGAGTCTCTCCATGAGATCTGATTTGAGTGACCATTCCAATCACATGAGTGAAGAATGAGTCAATATTATCTGACTCTTTCATGCAGAGAGTCTCAAAGTCTCTCCTCAGCAACTGAAGTTTTGTTGTCTTCACTTTCTCCATTCCCTGATAAGCTGTCTTGAGATTTTCCCATGCTTCACTGGATTTCTTAGCTGCTTCTATCCTCGGAAACACACTCTCATGCACTGCTTGATACAAGAAGAAAAGAGCCTTGGCATCTCTCTTCTTATTGTTCTTCAACTGTTCTCTTCCTGCTTGATTTAAAAGAAGAAACTCTACTTCATTTGCTGGCTCTTCAAAGCCATCCTCAACTAGTTCCCATAACTCTTGGGAGACAAATAAAGCCCTCATAGTTATTGACCAGTAGTCATAATTCTTCCCATTAAATTGTGGGAGATGGACATTTCCCAAACTCATACCTGTGCTAGAGCCAGCCATTCTGCACTCTAACTATGATAAAAAAACACTTGACTGTGTGTTTTAATTAACAACCTGTTCTACAACAGTAACACCAAACTGTATAGAGAAATACCTTTAAATTCTTCTTGTCTGAACCTTCACTCTGCTGGAGAGGCTTCTGCAAAAACGAACTCCTTTCCTTCAGCGTATTTGACCTTCAAATAGCTTGGATTGGCTCTGATACCATGTTGGAAATTGAGAAATTCCAGAATTAAAAATGGAGAATAAACTCCCTCTCTAACACAGAGAAAATATTTAAAAATTTGTACTCACAGTAACAGAATTTTCACATAAAAAAAAATTCTATTAAAAAAACTTGTTACAATGCTTCCTCACTCCAGAGGAATTACAATAAAAATCTGACTGCTGCAAACACAGTTCAGAAATAAAACACTCTTCTCTGTCTCACACAGAAAATTTAAATTAAACACACCGCCGGTGTAATTTAGATTTTTACACTCGTGTGTAAAAACTTCACTTCGTCTCTCTGTTTATTTAAAAATAAATAAATTGCTTTTACAAAAATATACTCTCCGCAAGGTATATTTACCCCCGTCTCTCCGTCTTTTCAAACAACTAACGACCGTCGTGCTTCGATTTTTTTTAATTCTGTCCGTCTATGTAAAAAAAAAAAAAAAAATTACATTACATCTCTGTTGTATTTATAAACGAAATATCTCATTTCCATTAAATGCTATTCGTTGACAAACTTGCCAAAAACATCACCGCTTGTTTTTTTTATTAATGGCATTAAAAACTTCTGTCAGCACCATTAAAAAAAATTAATGACAAATTTGTATCGGTGGCACCGTTTAAAAAAAATTCTGCGGCAGTGGTGGTCGATTGGTGGCGCGTGAGTGGCTGGTGGGCGGAGCCACCACAGCCTTGGTGAT
This sequence comes from Pinus albicaulis, assembly GCA_034641835.2. Lineage (NCBI taxonomy): Eukaryota > Viridiplantae > Streptophyta > Pinopsida > Pinales > Pinaceae > Pinus > Pinus albicaulis. The sequence continues at coordinate 462,091,047 of CM076577.1, forward strand.
TGCGGGGGGTCGAGACAGCCCGTACAAACCAAATGGGGTGACCCCCCGTAATAAATCTCAGCCGCACATCTTGGGTCAACGCCCAACTGGCTGGTCAACTGCGGGGGGTCGGCAATTTGTTAACCGTCGTGCTGTTCCTGCCCCCGCACTCCGTTGATCTGCGCATACCTGCTCCTGGTTTAACTCCACGCCTGATCGACCATGTTTTCCGCGCTCCACCTGCAACTCGATCGGCAGTTGGAATTACATTCCAACAGATTCCAGGGATTTCTGTTGATAAGGTTTCGGCCTGTAGGCTAGGCAGATTTTTGAATTTTGAACAACTGAATAGGAACTGAGAAAGTTGTTTTGGAACTTTTTGAAGGGGTTTCTGGTCTCATGAGGTATACGGGTTTAGACTGTGTACGTGAATTATAAGTTGTTGCTTTTCTCTTGGTTTTTTTAAAGAGATGTAAGACTGAACAATTAAGCTTATTGCGTTGGTACTTTATATAAACCAGCAGTTTTTTTGGTCTGAAAAAAACAGTACATCGACATATCTTTTTTATAACATTATGCAGCGGACGGTCGAGTTGTCGTGATTGATTATGATTGTGAGATCGATAATTTTTCTTAACATTAAAAGTTTGAACGACTTCTCTTATTAAAATTATCCGACATATCTCTTACTAACATAACATATCTTTTTGATAACATTATCCAGTGGACGATGGAGCAGCATATCTTTTTGATAACATTATCTCTTTGATAATATTTTTGTTGGTTCATGTCAATGTTCGAGTTGACTATGATTATGACTTTGATAAATTTTCATAACATAACAAAATTCGAACAACTTTAGTTATAAAAATCAAAATTAATTTCATGCTTTAAGGTCCCGGATCGATTTCATGAAAAACAAAAAATACCATTTTCATAATATCATTTCTTAACAGCTTGATCGCCATACATTCTAAAAATGATATTTTTATTTTTCATGAAAATCCAACTAAGCGAGCTTTTGCACCATTTTTTTTTAATGAAATGAGATCTCCACGAGTTTGTATAGCTATTAAGAAGAAAAACATTGATGTGATTTGATCAACATCAAATTTTAAGTGTTCTAATCATACATAAATTACAAGACATGTTTCAATAATTTTTTTAAAATTATAACCATTACTATTGTAGATAAATATTAATAAAAAAAATTGTAATAAATAAATAAAATAAAATAAAATAAATCAACTAAATTTTATTTTTTTAAATTAAAAATTATTTACTCTATTAGACCAAACTAATATGTGGTCAACTTTTACCAAATGCATTAATCATAAGAAAATGTATATGATAATATTGAAGGGATTCAAAGTTTTTTTTGCTTCTCATATGGACGTGCATTGTAATTAGCTAAGGAGGTAGTTGTTGAGATTCAACAAGATGATGAGCTTAGTGAAAAGAGTTGCCTTCACTAAGTGGGTCCGCAGGCTATTTTTTGCACAAAGTCTATTTTTAGACTATGTTTATTTTTTAGACATGTTGATCATATTCTATGAGTTGCAGGATGTTATTTGTGGATGGTTGGTCAAGTTGGAAAAATAGATGGACTTCTATTTTTAGACATATTGGGCGGAATCTATTTTTAGATTGCTAGTCTAAAAATAGATATGTCTAATATTATTAGCTCTTAATAATATTTGGACTATAAACATTATCTTATTCTCTTGGAGCACTTCAGTTAAGTGCACAGATGTGGCACGGGAGCTGACAGAAGGAATTACGCTATTCCTGAGGGTTAAGTGGAGCTATTTCATGGAGACTTCAGTTAGAACTCATGTGACAAAGTTTGGTGGAGTTATTGAGGTAGTTGGTGGAGTTGTGTTCAGTTTAACTTAGTTAAACATAGTTGAGCTAGTTGTATCTAGTCTAACTGATTGATACACTAATGAGAGTGGTGTGAATTAATTATTAATTAATTCACTAATTATTAACTCATTAATCAACTGAAGAATACATCAGTTAACTACAGTGCATGGACAGTTTCAGTGGAGACCAGTGGAGAGGTAGGTGAAAGAGCAAGTGTGACTATCAGTTGTGACTATAGTGATGCATTGATTGCATCCAACACTTAGTGGAGATGCCAATGAGGATTGCGTGAGCAAGGCTGGCTGGATTTGAGTTCATTCAGAGCCATTTTTCAAATAGGATTGTAGAGGGCAAAGAAGAAAAGTAGACCTGCATGGATTTGAAGATCGGCTCGATTAGTGTGTAGCGATCAGATTGTACTGAGAGCTTGATATGATCAGCTTTGTATGAGGATTGTTACATGATCTCTATGACATATATTATATACAGATAGTTGGGGTTTTTAGCTTCAGGCTTTCCCATTAAACAGTTGTGTTAATGTGTGTGAATTTTCATGGTTTCACGTGTGCATTGCAATTGATTTAATTTCCGCATATGATGATCAATAGTGAAATAGATTTTGTATTGTGCATGAAGTTAAAATAGTGTGTGATCAGGAGAATCTTGGATATATAACACATAAGTTATATAATTTCTACATGGTATCAAATTGATATTGATCAGAGCAGATTGCAATTATTGAAGCGGTCGAGTTTTGTGCTGGTGGAATTCGAATTTGTTGCAGTGTTTTCTTGGTGTCGAAATTGAGCATTCATTGAAATGTCTTTCAACGGATTGCGATTGGAGTATGCCCTTGATGGCAGCTCGAATTATATTGCATGGAAGGACAGGATGGAGGTGGTGCTGGATGATAATGGGTTGAAAGAGTTCATAGATGCAGAAATTCCAAAACTTGCTTCTAGTGATGCAGCCGCACTTGACACATGGCAAAAGAAGACAGCAAAGTGTCGAAGGATTCTGTTGGAAGGTGTGAAGGATCACATAGTGTCCAGCCTTCACGGTAAATCTTCTCCATTCTTAATGTGGAAAACTTTGACAGACTTGTTCCAAAGCAGAAGCGACCAAAGGAAGTTGGCGCTTAAATACAAGCTCAGAAAAATAAAAATGGAGAAAGGCGACAGTATACCAAAATACCTCACGAAGTTTGTCCACTGCAAGGATGAACTGGGAAGTGTGGGGGTTACTGTAGATGAAGAATACTTGGTGAGCTTGGCTCTCCTTGGGCTTCCAAAGAGTTGGCATAGCTACGAGGACTCTGTCAATGGTCGGGAGAAACTACCAGGATGGGAGTGACTTTGGTCGGATCTTGTGCAGGAGGAGATAAGGCGGGGTACCAAGGATGGATCTTCATCGAAGAATGAAGATGAAGAAAATTGCGCTTTGGCTGCCAAAGCAAGGAAAGGGAAGGGAAATAAAAATCCTTCTCAATCCAGTGAAAAAGGCAAGAAGCGGGACTTGTCTAAGGTGAAGTGCTTTCACTGTCACCAACACGGACATTACGCCACTAATTGTCCACAGAAGAAGAAAAATAAGCAGGCTGCTGGATCTGTAGCTGGAGAGGCCTTAGCCTCGCAGTTTGAGCTGGATTTTTCGTTTATCGCATGCTTGGTTTCAAGTGCGATGGGATCAGTGTGGTTTCTTGACAGTGGTGCGTCTTTCCATATGATCGGAGACAAAGATTTGTTTAGTGATCTGGATGAGAAGGATCTTGGAGTGCACATCGAGATGGGCGATGATGGTAGATACAGTGCGACTGGTATCAAGACCATTTCCTTTGAGAGGGAGTCTGGTAAACCTTTCATATTGAAGGATGTCATGCATGTTCCAAGATTGAAGAAGAATCTGATCTTTGTGGCGATGTTGGAAGACAAGGGTTATGATGTTGTTTTTAGCGAGGGAAAGGATTTCCTGCACTGTAAAACAACTGGTGAAACCCAAAGGATAGGGGTTCGGTTAAGAACCTTTATCAATTGCAGGTAGATGGCTGCGCAGAAATGGCAGGCAAAGCAGAAGGAGTGGTGAGCTGAGATGAGGGCGAATTGTGGCACAGGAGATTGGGCCATCTTCACCATGGCGCTTTGAAAATTTTGCAGCAGATTTCTACTGGGCTTCCCAAGGGTACACTTGCGCAATCAGATCAGTGCAAGGGATGTAATTTTGGAAAATTTGTGAAGACCACTTTTCATGAGAAGGATAGTCGTGCCACGACGATCCTTGAGAGAATTCACAAAGATGTGTGTGGACCTTTCTCGGTTGCTTCGACAGCAAAGCACAGGTATTACGTGATATTTTTTGATGACTTTTCTCGTAAGTGATGGATCTTCTTCATGCAAAAGAAGAGCGATACATACTCAAAGTTCTGTGAGTTCAAGGCGCTGGTTGAGAAAGAGTCGGGGAAGCAGGTGAAAGTTCTAAGGAGCAATAATGGTGGTGAATACATCTCTGGTGAATTCAAGGACTTTTGCAGCGCAGAAGGAATTCGAAGAGAGCTCATAGTGCCTCATAACCCACAGCAAAATGGGGTCGCAAAGAGAAAGAACAGAACGATCATGGGTGTTTCACAGGCGATGCTGCATGACCAGGGTTTTCCCATACACTTGTGGGCTGAAGCATGCAAAACCGTTGTCCTCATAGAGTACTTGGCATGAATACACCCGAAGAGGCGTTTTTTGGTAAGAAGCCTGATATTTCTCATTTGAAGATTTTTGGCTCACCTGTTTACATTCATGTGATGAAGGATGCCAGGAAGAAGCTGGAGCCGACCGCAGAGGTTGGGATATTTGTGGGGTACACAGAAACACCCCACAATTATCGTGTGTATTGTTAGACAGTCAGATGATTGTGCGATGGGATATCAAATTTCATGAGGAGAAAGCCATGAAGTTGTCGCTTGAGAGGGAGCTACACTTGCATGCAGATGAGGAGCTACTAGTTCCTAAAGATGAGCCTTTGCATGTGGATCAGCCACAAGAGGAGGTTCATGGAGTGGAAGAAACCACTCATGCAGTGCCAAACATCGGAGGGCGGAAGCGCACTACAGAAGCTGAGCGACTGAATCTTGATGCAGCGCAGAATGTAGGAGCACCTACATCATAGCGCAGATAGAGACAGTCACCTGACCGATTTACTAGATACATGGCTCTGATGATCAAGTGTATCGTGACAGAACCATCTTCTTTCGAGGAAGCTGTGGAGGATCCTGCATGGGTAGATGCCATGGTGGAAGAGTATGATTCGATTGTCAGAAACAATGCATGGGAGATTATCCCAAGGTCGAAAGGGAATTCAGTGGTAGGTTCGAGATGGATCTACAAAGTGAAGCAAGCTGCTAACGGGAGCGTCAAGAAGTACAAGGAAAGATTTGTTGCCCGGGGCTTCTCACAGATCGAGGGGATAGACTATGAAGAAACCTTTGCACTTGTCACAAGGTATTATTCCATACGGACCATCCTTGCTCTCTCAGTGCAGATGGGTTGGCACATTCATCAGATGGATGTGAAGATTGTGTTCCTCAACGGATTCATTGAGGAGGAGGTGTACATAGAGCAGCCTGAAGGATTCAAAATCTTCAGCAGAGAATCGCATGTATGCAGGCTCAAAAGCGTGTTGTATGGGTTGAAACAAGCACCTCGTGCTTGGTACACATGAATAGACAGTTATTTCACTGGTCTTGGTTTCGCCAAGAGTGAGGCGGATCCGAACCTATACCAGATTGTGGTGGAGGGTAAGTTTCTGTTCATTGTACTTTATGTAGATGATTTGATACTAACAGGTGATGAATTGTTGATACACTCATGCAAGGCAGATCTTGCAAAGGAGTTTTAGATGAAGGATTTGGGCCTCCTTCTTTATTTCTTGGGATTGGAAATTTGGTAGCGGAAGGGTGAATTGTTTGTGTCTCAAGGCAAGTATGCCCGGGAGATACTGGAGAAGTTAAACATGCAAGGCTGCAAGCCTATCGACACTCCTCTTCCTGGTGGTTGGAGGAAAGAGGATGCTACATCGGTAGAGGTAGTGGATGCCACTGTTTATCGACAGTTGGTTGGTTCGCTCATGTATCTATTCAATACACGACCGGACATATGATATGCTGTTAACCAGCTTTCACAAGCTATGGTTAAGCCTACCAAGCTCTTTTGGAAGGTAGGCAAGCATGTCCTGAGATATCTCAGGGGCACATCGAGATATGGACTGTGGTACAGACAGTTGGATGAGTTGAAGCTGCATGGCTTCACGGATGTAGATTAGGCAGGGAGCCCAACAGACAGAAAGAGCACTTCTGGAGGGATATTAAGTATCGGGTCTACAGCAGTTTCTTGGTACAGCAGGAAATAGAGATCCGTGGCACTCAGTTCAGCGAAGGCCGAGTACATCGCAGCAAGTTTGGCCACATGCGAGGCTATATGGATGAGGAAGATCCTAGTCAGGTTGTTCGGTTCACACTTAGATCCTACTGTGATATATTGTGATAATCAGAGTTTCATTAAACTCTTTGTTAATCAAATATTTCATGATATATCTAAACATATTTACATCCGGTATCATCATATCAGAGATTGTGTGCAGCGGAAGATCATGTTACTTTCTTACATTTCTATAGAGGATCAGGATGCAGATATTCTGACAAAGGCGCTCACCAGGAGCAAATTCAAATACCATAGAGATAGGATCGGGGTGGCAGATAATTCCTATCTTGTTGACAAGGAATGTTGAGATTCAACAAAATGATGAGCTTAGTGAAAAGAGTCGCCTTCACTAAGTGGGCCCGTAGGCTATTTTTGGCGCAAAGTCTATTTTTAGGCTATGTCTATTTTTAGACATGTCGATCATATTCTATGAGTTGCAGGATGCTATTTGGGGATGGTTGGTCAAGTTGGAAAAATATATGGACTTCTATTTTTAGACATATTGGGTGGAATCTATTTTTAGATTGCCAATTTAAAAATAGATATGTCAAATATTATTAGCTCTTAATAATATTTGGACTCTAAACATTATCTTATTCTCTTGGAGCACTTCAGTTAAGTGCACAGATGTGGCACAGCAGCTGACAGAAGAAATTATGCTATTCCTGAGGTTTTACTGGAGCTATTGCATGGAGGACTTCAGTTAGAACTCATGTGACAGAGTTTGGTGGAGTTATAGAAGTAGTTGGTGGAGTTGTATTCAGTTTAAATCAGTTAGTCTCAGTTGAGCTAGTTGTATCTAGTCTAACTTATTGATACACTAGTGAGAGTGGTGTGAATTAATTAGTTAATTAATTTACTAAATATTAACTCATTAATCAACTTAATAATACATCAGTTAACTACAGTGCATGGACAGTTTCAGTGGAGACCAATGGAGAGGTAGGTGTAAGAGTAAGTGTATTTAGAGCATGTGACTATAGTGATGCATTGATTGCATCCAACACTCGGTGGAGATGCTGATGAGGATTGCGTGAAAGGTTAGGTTGGATTGGAGTTCATTAAAGCCATTCTTCGGCAAAGGATATATGAAATAGAGCGGCCTTCTTGGTGTGAGATTGGTGCATGGATTTGCAAGATCGGGCACGATTAGGTGTGCAATGATTATGTTGCTATCTTGAGAGCTTGATATGATCAGCTTTGTATGAGGACTGTTACATGATCTCTATGACATATATTATATACAGATAGTTGGGGTTTTTAGCTTCAGGCTTTCCCGTTAAACAGTTGTGTTAATGTGTGTGAATTTTTATGGTTTCATGTGTGCATTGCAATTGATTTAATTTGCGCATGTGATGATCAATAATGGAATAGATTTTGTATTGTGCATGAAGTTAAAATAGTGTGTGATCAGGAGAATCTTGGATATATAACACATAAGTTATATAATTTCTACAGTAGTTTAGTTAGGATAGAGTTTTGTTTTATATATTTTATTTTATTTATTTATGCATATTTTATTTATTTTAATTAATTTTATTTGTTTTATATTTTTTGTGTTATTTTATTCATTTCATTTATTTTATTATTTTTTATTTATATTTTAATTTTTAATTTATATTTTAAGTATTAATTTATTTTTTCCTTTTTTAAATTAAATTTTTCGTATTTTGATTATTAAATTGATTTTACTTTATTTTTAATTTATTTATTATTTAATTTTAAGTTTTAGTTTTTTATTTCAAATTATTATAATAATGATTAGCCTGATGGGGTGTGTGCTTATGCGAATAGTTGGGTGGCGGATAGCACTTATGTGGAGACATGATATTTTATATAGGGTGAGGTGGTGGGAGGGCAGGCATGCCGCTCCCTCGTAATGTAATTTTTAATTGGTAAGTTTCTGAATGTCTGGGCTGATGGCAGTGTAGAAGGAAGTTTTTAATGGACTGAGGAGGTACCTGGTTGGGTCATTCTGTGAACAAACCGCTTGAGAAAACAAGCCTTGTGTATTACGTGGGCTATCAGTGGGAGTCACAAAGGAAAATTCACACATGCAACCTATGGTGTAGGCAAGGAATTTGGATCCTCTAAAGGACGGTGTGAGCTTGGACTTCAGGGTGGTGGAGCTCTCGTGGTAAGTGGTCTCGTCTCTTACTTCTTGTTAGTTTTAGCCTATTCTGGTATGCTTTGCCTGCTGGGAGGTTTTTCCCCATTGTTCAGTGTGTTGGGTTTTACGGGAAGTGGGCTCGAAGCACGCTCTAGGTGTTGTGGTTCACGGGTTGGTTTTCCCAACACTCTATGTTTGTTAGGTTGACTATGAATTGAGTTTTGTGGGGTCGCTTGCAGTTTTTAGGCTCCTTTTTAATCTTTGATTTTTAAATATTGTTATATTTAGTGCATTGGGGAATTAATCCCTTAAAATTTGTATATGTGCTTGAAGTGAAAACTATGTTATTACTTGGGGTGCTCGGGGTAACCTGGGGAGTTGAGGGGATCCTCCCTCGGTTGTTGGAAAAGGGATGAGGATTTCAGGCACGCCATATCTTTATCCTAATGAGGGGACTCTAGCAAAGGTGGAATTATCAGTTTTTTGCAAGGTGATAAAAGTTGTATGTCTAGTGTGCAGGCTTGCAGAGGCAGGAAAAGTGTCAGTGGAGTGATGTCTTGTGGGAGATGGGAATTATCGACCTTGTGTGTGGGTGGATTTCAGGGGGGATTATTCATTCAATTCCTTTCATTATTGGCAGAGGTGGCAGGATAGTGGGTTGGGAGCATCCTCTGCGAACGTTGTCGTGGTTGTAGTGGTGTTGGGAGGGAAGGATCCCAATTGTTGGTGCAAGAAATTTTTGGCTTCTTGGGGTTTCTTGTGATGTAGAAGGGACCATGAAACTAGCCCCAAGGTACTATCATGTGGACAGAGGCTATCCAGCGTCACTTGGTCCCAAAATGAAATCTAGCCGAGGGGGTACTATGGACGATTGTGGTCATGGAGGTGGCAATATTCCAAGTGGGAGTCATGCCTGTGGAGGTGGAGAAAATAGGAGAGACAATAGAGGCAGTAGTAGAAGAGTGGTTGGGTGTGGTCTAGGTTATGGGGGTACTCAGCGTTGTAACGCTCTATTTAGGTCTATAGGATAGATTGTGCAAGTAATGTTGGAGGCTTGGGATAGAACCCGTCGGGAAGAGCATGAGGTAGTGATGGCAGCTCTTCAGTAATTGCAATATTTCCAAATCCATCTTTGTGAGTGGGTGGTTGGGGTGTGGCGCGGCGAGACTCTTCTCTCGGCCAAGCTGGATAAATTGGGTCATGGCTAACTCATGTGGAGCAGCATGCATGTTGTCAGTTCTTCCCTCCTCCCCCCTCGGGACAGGGACGTACAATCTCGCATCCATCACTTCTAATGATTAGCTATGGTGACTGGTGTGATATGCATTTTGCAGGTGTTTTGGTGTTTTTTTCCTAGTAGGATTTGGACAGCGTCGCTCAGTATATTTTGGATATTTTGTAATGGTAGGTTATTGATGGTTAACAAACCTGGTCGAGGTGAGACCACTAGTTTTCTTTTATGCTATGTAAATTTTTTTCATAATTAATAGAAAGTATGATTCACAAATATATATATATGTATAACTTATAAGTATTAATTTTTTTTCAATTATTAATTTAAGATTAAGACCTTTAATTTTTCATGCAATAAAATCATGATTTTACAAGTTATAATGATCATTTTAATAACAAACCTAAAGCAGGTAGACGTGAGTATTTTGTTATGAAGATTCGAGCACAATATTATGATCATAAGACTATGAAAGGAAGTCATATAACGAGGGAAACGTAAGGAAAAAACACAAAAGGATATATGTGTTCTAAAGGAGGGCCAAATCAAGCACCAACATGTTGCAAATAAAAAATTTAGGATTTCAAATTTTGTATCTCCATGTCACATCCCAAATGTTGTGCTTTTCCGCTGCTCGTGATTTGGTTATGTAGATCTATAATTATTTTTTCTCTCTCAGCTACCTTCTTTTTCAATGATCCAATAAGTACTGGTGGTAGGCATACAGTACACCCACATAATTCGTGGTTGATATAGTGTCCTTTAAAACCTTAACTCATTCTTTTAGCTGGGATTTCTCCAAGTCCATTGAAGACATTTGTTTTACTCCTGTATCCTAACTTGTACCTTTACCATTACCCTTACCTTTATCCCCACTCTCAGTACCACCTTCTTTACTATGTCGATATTTTTCCTTTTCAAGTTCTTTAATCTTGTGTTCTGCCCAGATAATTTCAAGATAGCTCTCTTTCAACTTATTTGCTTGCCTATCACAGGTTCTCTCCAACTTAGTCACTTTTTTCTTGTATTCTTCAACCTGTGATTCATGCTTCTATTGGTCCTCTTTAGATTTATTTACAAATTAAACCTTTAAATATTCAATAAATTTACCTTTTTCATTCAATATCCTGACTAATTTAGCATCAAAATTATTTGAAGTTTCCAATGGAGATATATTAAGAACCTTTGGTCTTCTTCTCAACTTCTCTTCAAGTTCACTAATTTTTTCATCATATGTAGCTTGAACTTCTTTGAAATTTACTTGTAGTGCATCTATCTCCCTCATACCTTCGTCGCTTATTATGGATACTTTATTATGCAATTCATAAATAATTGTATCCTTGGAATTTATGTCTTTCATTAATTTTTTTGTTTACTGCACAATTGTTGATTGCAACACTACAACCTTCTTCATCAATTCAATAATACCCTTCTCCTTTAGTTCATACTTTTCCTTCCAACTGTATATAGAGTAAGAATCCTCATTTCAACTTATTTGTAATGGATCATTCTATAATATACTGAGAAAACAAATATGTTTTCTAAATTATATGTTGGACTGTGCACATTTAAACTTGGAGATGTATACGTTGAATCACCGATAAAAGGGAAATTATATTGAAGTGGCAATTGTTTTGAAGGAATTTTGTCTATTATAGAAAAATCATCATTACATGTTTCCATATAATGGTCCATACCTTCCTGTGCCTCATATTCCTCCATACATACACGTAAGTCTGCTACAACACTACCAGTTATATCTTCAGCATGGAAAATTGTATTAGAAAAATTTTCCATACCTTCAATCGGAGTTTGTTCAGGTTTTCCTCAATGATTTTTTTTGGTTTTGAATAACTGGCCTCATGCAGTCACTAGAAATATCAAGCTTGAGATTATTCATAATTGTCCTAAGGACAACTTGAATCAAGGATTTGTATAGTCCTTGAGGAACATCTTACATTTTTAATACATTCCTCGGAACAAATACTTTTTTCCCACATATGTTACTAGCCATTTCAATATTTTCTAGCTTAGGGGTTTTCTTGGAGTTAAATTATTATGCAATTAGCTCACAAAATATAAGAAAATATAAATCAATGACTTTGAAATCAGCCTCGTCGAGGGGGAAACTCCCTTTACTTTACATAAATGAACAATTATTGGATGATACAAATGAAAACACCTCCTTTCTATATAGGATTCCAATGGGTCACAATATAATCCTATTCGACATAACAATAACAATGTAAGGGCACAAAAATAACAATAGTGGGCTTCTATGGGGAACAATAACAACAATATGGGGACTGCATGGGCACAACAATAACAATAAGGGGGTTATATTAACATTAAAAATAAGGGGATACAATAGTATTATAGGGACCTAGCATGCCCCTCTCCTTCAAAAAAGTGTTTTCCTCAATGCTTGAGTAGTTTTGGATGCTTCTGTATAAAATTCTCATCCTCCCATGTAGAATATAAGTTCTTCCACTTGATGAGATACTCTGAAATTGATCGATTTTGTAGCTGTCAAGTTCTTGTTTTTGTAAATACTTTCAGTTCCAATATTATTTTTCCTTCTTTGTCAAGTTCTAGAAATATTGTTTGAACTGGGAGCTTATCACCTATAACCTTCTTTAAGCATGAAACATAGAAAAATGGGTGCACTCGGGAAGATGCGGAAAGCTCCAATTTGTAAGCCATAGTACCAATATTTTGCAACACTTTGTAAGGACCATAATACTTTGGTGATAATTTATTATCCTTCTTAGCTTTCTTGAGGGACATTTGTTTGTATGGTTGTAGCCATAAAAATACCCAGTCGCCTACATCAAAACTTCTTTCACTACAATGTTGATATGGCTACTATTTCATTCGATTTTTCGCCAAGGTGAGGTTATCCTTTAAGAGTTGGAGAACTTTTTGTTGATGCTCGATGTGATCTTCCACTGCTTGAACCTTAGAATATTCTCTTAAAGATGATGTGATGGAGGGTGGATGATATCCCTAAAGTTCCACAAATGGAGTCATTTTTGCTGCAGTATGGAAGGAAGTGTTATACCACCATTCAGCCAGAGGTAACCACTTGACACATTGTGTCTGTTCATTAGATACAAAGCAACAAAGATATCCTTCCAAAAATTTGTTCACTGTCTCATTTTTCCCATCAGATTGAGGATGATATGATTGCGAACCAAGGTCTGAAATTTGTACAGAAATTTCATTAAGATTTCAGCTTCACGTTGTAAAAACTTCAGCTTTTGAAGCCTCGCAGAAAAAATAAATAAATAAATAATTATAGCGAAAATTCCAAGATGACTTGTTTAAAGAAGCAAAACCCTAGAATCCCAAGCTCTAATACCAAATGTTATGCAACCAGCTGACAAAATAGAATAAAATATAGATCAATGACTTAGAAATAAGCCTCTTTGAGGGGGCATCCTCCTTTACATTACATAAATGAAAAATTCTTGGATGATACAAATGAAAAAACCTCCTTTCTATATATAGGAGTCCAATGGGTCATAATATAATCCTAGCCGACATAGCAATAACAATGTAAGGGCTGAATGCACGCTAAATGAATAATGTGCGTTGAATGCACTTTACATTTCCACGTGATTTAGGTGACACACCTTGCTAATTCATTGGTGTTGGGTGCTCGCTAACATCTTGCCCAAAGGTCACAACCATCAGTAATATAACTCCATATTGATAGAGTAAGCTCTCACCCTGAAAACTTATGGAACTATAACCATATACAGAATGGAATACCAATCATAATTCATGGACCTAGACATTGATGTGGAAACTCTCATAGATGTAATTGTGGTCGTGGAAAAAAAAAATGCACACGGAACCTAGCAGAAAAAATATAATACAGTCAAAAAAGCAACCATATCTGCTCCATGATGCTCTGGAATGAAGGATGTCTCCCCAAAAGGGCTACAAAACAATTTCCACATTGGTCCATTAAGGGAGACAAAGTCCCCAATAAAATTTTCAGAGGTGATTGGAATGGAATGGACACCTCAATAAATCCTTCCAAACAAGAAGCAAAAAAAATTTAACAGCAAAAAATCAGTCAAAGTCGCAGAAGAGATTCAAAAATTAATCCTGGGAGTCGATTTATATTGGGAAAATGTAGTTCGACTCAAAAAACATATGCTTGTAGGAAGATGGGATTTCATTAAAATGAACGATATTTATATGAAATATTGGACACAAAAAATCGGGCTTCTCTTCTCGGTTATCGGTCGAAGGTCAGTGCGATGGTCAATGGATGGTTTGGATTCCACTTCCTAAATTAGGACAACTCCATGAATATTGTCGACTAACCTTGGGTCAAAGTTCGGGGTTTTCTATTAAGGAAAGCCTTGGAAAGTTGTCTTTGACCCTGTTGTTGAGACTCCAAAAAGAAAAATTATATGGGAAAAACTTCCTAGGCTCCCCATTGAACTATGGACGAAGGGAGTCATAAAGGAATTAGCCAACAAAATAGGAAATCTATATTATGTTGTTGAAGGATGCATGGGACTACTAGATAAGAAAGCTGCCTAATTTCTAGTAGAAGTGGATGTTATGAAACCAACTCACAAAATAGAAGAAAAGAGAGATCAATGACATAGAAATCAGCCTCTTCGAGGGGGAAACCTCCTTTAAATTACATAAATGAACAATTCTTTGATGATACAAATGAGAAAACCTCATTTCAATATATAGGAGTCCAATGGGTCACAATATAATCCTAGCTGACATAACAATAACAATGTAAGGGCACAACAATAACAATAGTGGGCTTCTATGGGGCAAAATAATAACAATATGGGGACTACATGGGCACAAAACTAACAATAAGGGGGCTATACTAACAATAAAATTAAAGGGATACATTATTATTATAGGGACCTAGCATGCCCCTCTCCCTCAAAAAAGTGTTGTCCTCAACACTTGAGAATTTTTGGATGCTTCTTTATAAAATTCTCGTCCTCCCATGTCAAATATTCAGTGGGTAAGTTCTTCCACTTGATGAGATACTCTGAAATTGATCGATTTTGTAGCTGTCGAGTTCTTGTTTCTATGACTGCTTCAAGTTCCAATATGATTTTTCCTTCTTCGTCAAGTTCTGGAAATATTGTTTGAACTGGGAGCTTGTCACCTGTAACCTTCTTTAAGCATGAAACATGGAAAATTGGGTGCACTCGTGAAGATTCAGGAAGCTCCAATTTGTATTACATAGTACCAATCTTTTGCAACACCTTGTAAGTGATAACTTATTATCCTTCTTAGCTTGCTTGAGGGGCATTTGTTTGTATGGTTGTAGCCGTAAAAATACACATTCACCTACATCAAAACTTATTTTGTTATGATGTTGATCTACTTTTTGTTTCATTCGATTATGCGCCAAAGTGAGGTTATCCTTTAATAATTTGAGAACTTGTTGTTGATGCTCGATGTGATCTTCCACTGCTTGAACATTAGAATTTTCTCTTAAAGATGATGTGATGGACGGTGGATGATATCCATAAAGTGCCATAAATGGGGTCACTTTTGCTGCAATATGGAAGGAAGTGTTATACCACCATTCAGCCATAGGTAACCACTTGACCCATTGTGTCCGTTTATCAAATACAAAGCAACGAAGATATCCTTCCAAACATTTGTTCACTATCTCATTTTTCCCATCATATTGAGAATGATATGATGAGCTATAACCTAATTTAGTACCCAAAAAAGAAAATAATTATGTCCAAAAAATTCCTATAAAAATGGGATCTCTGTCGCTTACAATTTTATTTTGGTTTCCATGTAGCTTTTGAATTGTTTCCATAATTGCAGTAGCAACTATACTAGATTTAAATGGATGAAATAATGCACAAAAATGTGCATACTTGGTAAGTTTGTCAACTACCACCATGATGAAATTCTTTCCTTCATACTTGGGTAAACCTGTGATAAAATCCTTTGAAATCTCCTCCCAACATTGACTTGGAATAGACAAAGGTTGTAATAGACCTAGGGTCTTAATTGTCTCAACTTTATTTTGTTGGCAAACCAAAAAATCTGCCATAAACTTTTGAATATTAGATTTAAGGCCATCCCAAAAAAAATCATTCTTGACCCTATGGTAAGTTTTTAAAAATCATGAGTTCCCTCCTAAGGGAGAGGTGTGCAATTCCAAAATAATCTTTTGTTTGAGTTGGGAATTCTTACAAAGATATAAGTGATATTTGTACCCTACTAAATCATTTTCCAGCTAAATGTTTCAGATGTACTAGGATCTTGCTGCAAATTTTTAATGAGTGTCCACACCTCTTCATCATTCTTCCATTCATCCCTTGCTTTGATTATCCACTCAGGTTGGATAATAGAAATGGCACAAAGAAATGCTTCCACATCCTCATATTTTCTTGAGAGTGCATATGCAACAACATGTTGCCTCCATTTTTTGTATATGATTTCAAAGTCATAACCTAACATCTTTATGGCCCATTTTTTTTTCTCTTATAAAGATAATATTTGTTCCAAAAAGTATTTAAGACTATCATGATCTGTTTTTACCCATAATTGTCTTCCCATTAGGTAAGGTCACCATTGTTTTAGTGCATGTAGTATTGCCAACATTTCCTTCTCATAAATAGGTTTATGTAAATACTTTCCTTTGATTGGACAACTTTTAAAATCAATGGGTCTTCCTTCTTGCATTAAAACTATGCCAATTCAATTTCTTGACGCATCACATTCCACAATAAAAGTTTTTGTGAAGTCTGGAGTAGCTAATACCGGTGCTTGGCACATTGCCTCTTTAACATGTTCAAAAGCCTTAGTTGCTTCTGGAGTCCAAGAAAATGCATCTTTCTTCAGTAATGATGTTAGAGGTGTCGATATTCTCCCATAATTCTTGACAAAATTGCGATAATACCCTGTTAACCCCAGAAATCCTCGAATATGCTTTATGGTTGTGGGGATTTTCCATTCCTCAATGGATTTAATTTTGTTAGGGTCTACCTTAACACCCTCATGAGATACAATATGACCTAAATATTCCACCTTCTATTCTCCAAAGAAAAATTTGGAGGTTTTTACATATAACTGTTTCTCCTCCAATAGTTTGAGCACCCTTTCAACATGTTGAACATGATCCTTCTAAGACTTGTTGTAGATTAGTATATCTTCAAAAAATACTAACACAAAATTTCTAAGGAAGGGTTTGAAAACGGAATTCATCAAACCTTGAAAGGTGGAAGGTGCATTAGTAAGGCTAAAAGGCATGACCAAAAATTCATAATGACCCTCATGAAAACTGAATGTTGTTTTCGAAATGTCTTTAGTCTTAATTCTTATTTGATGATATTGAGAAAGAAGGTCCAAATTGCTGAAGTAAATTGCTCCATGTAATTGATCCAATAATTCATCAATGATGGGGATGGGAAATTTATCTTTAATAGTGAGCTTATTTAGCTCCCTATAATCCGGACACATACGCCATGATTCATCCTTCTTGTGCACCAATAATACTGGAGCAGAGAAAGAACTTTGACTAGGTTGAATTATACTAGCCTCTAGCATTTCTGCAACCATACATTCAGTCTCACTCTTTTGAGCATAAGGATATTTGTAAGGCACGATGTTTGGAGGAACACTTCCTGGAATCAAATGAATAGCATGATCATGATCATGAATAGGTGGGAGTCGTTTGGGAGTCTCAAACACCTTGGAATGATTTTCCAATACTTTTTGGAGATATGGAGAAATAGATTATTCTGATGTTTGAACCTCTAGTGAGCATAATTGTTCAATTATGCCTCGTTGTTATTTCTTCAAAACATTTGTCATGACATTAGAGATGATTATCTTTCCTAGATTCCCTGTGATACCCCATAATTCAACTTCCTTTCCTTTCGAAAAAAAAATCAAGAAAAGTTCTTGAAAATTAAAAGCTACCTTCCCTAAATATTGTAACCATTATACTCCTAGTACAACATCAGCACCACCAATTGGAATGGAGAGAATTGGACTATTCAATACATATTCCCCCATGGTTAGCTTGATATTATGACACTTTCTAGAGAAATTTATAGTTACTCCATTTGCAACCATCACTTGACACTCTGGTGTTTGGTATATGAAGCAATTCAATTCCTTGGCTACCTTACAATAAATAAAATTATGGGTACTACCCGAATCAATCATCACAATTACATTTTTCTTCTTGATATTTCCTTCTATTTTAAGAGTTTGAGGAGTGGTAGTTCCTGCCAATGCATTACAAGATATGGTTGGATTCATTTATTATTCCTCTAGGGTTGGTTCATGGTGTATATCTTCTTCTTTTGAAGGTTCTCATTCCTTTTTTCCTCTTCTTCGCAATCTTTGTAAAATAATTTCTCCTCATCACACTTATGACTTTTACTGTATTTTCTTTCACAGCTATACCAAAGCCATTTTTCTCTTTTTTCTTCCAATGGTTGTGGTCTCAACCTTGTAGGTTGTGGAAGTTAAGGAGTAGCAACACTTACATATTTATAGTTGTGAGTGGTAGGCTTCCTTGTTGCCATAATTTTTCTTTCAATTTTTTTCTTCCCAACCTCAATGCCTTCTCCAATGAATTGGGTTCCCATAGGCAAAACTCATGTTGGATGTTATCCTTTAAATTCCCTATGAAAACATCAATCATGTTCCACTCTGGAATATCCTTTACCCTTATATTCAATTTTGGAAATCCTTAATATGCTCCACCATTGAACCCTTTTGTTTGAGATTTATCAATTGGCTAAAGAAGGTGTTGCTCTTTGTATCCTCATAATGTGTTACCATTTCCTCCATAAAAATTGACCAAGTGACAATTTTTTTACGAGAGCAAAGCCATCGATACCATAAAAATGTATTGGGTTCTAAATATAAAGTCACAATGCATACCTTTTTTTTGTTTTGCATATTATGGAGATCAAAGTATTGCTCCATCTGTAGTATCCATGTCACGAGATCCTTGCCATAAAACTTCCTCATATCGATATTTGGAATATAGTGGGTCTTCAATCCAAAATTAGATTTTATGAAATCATAATTAACATTTATTTTATTCTCATCATGAGTTTCCTCTACTACCTTTTCGCCATTAGGAATCATTTCTTGTAGCAACTTTGTCAAACCTTCCATGTCTGATTTTAGATCATTCTTCATGTCTTCCATGTTTCCTTTCAGTTTTTCTTATATACTATCGATATTAGCTTCCATACCATCCATCTTAGCTTCCATTCAATTCTTGAAACCATCCATATTAGTTTCCATGCCTTTCTTCAAACCATCTGTCTTCGCTTCCATTTCATTTTTTTGTTACTTTTTGTGAAAGCGAAACTTGTTGCACTTGGTCTCGTAATTTTGATATATCATGTTTCACTTCTTCCTCTTCATGCGTCATACTAGATATTTCTTAGGGCTTAATGGGTGTGGAATTATTTTTGGGAGGTATTATAGAACTCAATATTGATATCTATGCTTCAATATTCCCTTTGAATCACTTCAAACTGATTTTTCAAACAAAAGTTATGCATTTTTTTTTAAATACACACATTTTTCTTATTTTTAGGAACTCAATTTTGAAACGGTTGTAACTCTATAATTTCGAATCTCCAAGATCTAAACATTGGTCTTGTCATAGACCTCTAAGTCTTCTTTCCAATGCCATAGGTCACACCTAATTTTGATTCTCCAAGTTAAAGTTATGCCCAATCGCCCATAATGACCTAATTATGGGTTGATTCAGCAGAGCAAACTTGTTCAGCGTGCCACATGTCATTGTTTGACATTCGGCTATGAAATTGATATAAAAGAAACTACAAACTATTTGAATTAGTTCACATATTACAAAATTCCAATCTAATGTCTGAAACGAAAGTTATAACGATTTTCCCTTGACCACTTCTTTGAGATGAAATTATGGAGCCTTCAAAAACCCTAACTTCCACATATCATATCTTTGAAAATATAGCGAACCAAGATCTAAAATTTTTACAAGAATTTCCTCAGGATTTCGGCTCAAATGGGTTTTTTTTAGCTTTCGAAACTTCGTACGAAAAATAGTTATAGCGAAAATTCCAATATGGCCTGTTTGCAGCAGCGAAACCCTAGAATCCAAAACTATGATACCAAATGTTATGAAACCAGCTCATAAAATAGAAGAAAAGAGAGATAAATGACTTAGAAATCAGCCTCTTCGAGGGGGAAACCTCCTTTACATTACATAAATGAACAATTCTTGGATGATACAAATGGAAAAACCTCCTTTCTATATATAAGAGTCCAACAGGTCACAATATAATCCTATCCGACATAACAATAACAATAGTGGCCTTCTATGGGGCACAATAATAACAATATGGGGACTATATGGGCACAAAAATAACAATATGGGGGCTATACTAACAATAACAATAAGGGGATACAGTAGTATTATAGGGACCTAGCAATGAATCTATTAGGGAGGCTGCCAGCAGCGATTGACTTTTTCCGGGCCACTTTCTCCATGATACAACAGATCAACTATTGGGGAATCTCGTTTAGATGTCTTGAATTTCATAATATTGATCATATTTTGGAAAATTGTACTAACCATTTCAGGGATTCGAATAAGACGTCGAAGGAGATCACCTTTCACAATAGGCAACCAGACATGAGAGATAAGGGTACATTTATGGGAAGACACCCTGCTAGAAAGTCAAGTATAACAAAGGAAATTCCACAAAATGTTCTCTAATACCATATTACAAGTGGTGTTCTAATGTTTTCATAGGATTTTGAGTATGGGGAGCATGGTAAAACTGCTAATGAGATAATGAAGGCTCCCTCATTCGACTCTTTGTTTGGTCAATTTAGTGTGTCCTAAATTGTTGCATTTAATTTGTCAATCCGGGAATCGTAAGCTGATGAAGTGCGGCGCACTATATGTGCAAGATAACCTATTTCTTAACTTTTTGTCGTTTTTGGTTTTCTAAGGTGAAATGGAAATTCTAAGATGAAAACAAGTTTGGTTATGTTTGTTCAAGGAAGTGATATCCCCTATAATGATTTACCAACTTGAAATTTTTAAAAAGCAAATTGAAATTTACAATGACAAGACTTGAAGGAAAATGGAAATGTACTGCTGAAATGAAAAGGTGCTGCTAATCTAATAAATCAAAACAGTAAACTAGGGAGCATGAAAACCAAACTATTCTTGCTGCCAACTAAACACAAAAGAAGCTATGCTTAAGGAAATTCAAAATTGCAACAAAATAAATCTAAATCAGATTACATCAATTTATCTTCTGACCCTTCATCATTAGTCCAGCTATGATTTTCGGAAGTAATCATAAACAATTTGAGTAACTGATATTTAATTTGCGGAAAGTAAACTAATACTAAACCGTACACTCATGATTCAATCCCTCACCATCAGTCCAGCTGTGGCTTTCGGAGGCAACTGAAGATGTCATGCATGATTTAATATATCTAAATTTGCAGAAAAGAAACTAATACTAAACTACACATTTCATAATGCAATCCCTCACCATCAATCCAGCTGTGGCTTTCGGAGGCAACTGAAGATGCTATGAGCAGCTTAATATATCTAAATTTGCAGAAAAGAAACTAATACTAAACTACACATTTCATAATGCAATCCCTCGCCATCAGTCCAGCTGTGGCTTTCGGAGGCAACTAAAGATGCTATGAGCAGATTAGTATATCTAAATTTAACTACTGAAGCAGAAAAACAAAGCTGAAATGTACAGAGCAATACTGAAGTTAAACAAAAGCTATGAAAATCAAACTAGCAGCAAAACAATGTTAGTTCAATGTCACTAATCAAAAAGCTATGAAAATTCCCGGGCTGTCTATCTAAAACCTGCAATCAAGAAAACTGATCAGTGATTAAAAATCATAAAACATGAAAGACAGAAATGAAATGGAAATTATGGAAATGTATAAACAGAAATGAAACAACTGCAAAGTATGAACATATGGATGGATTATGATACAATGATTTTTAAATAAATGAAATGAGAAATATACACTAATACACAAAACCTTAGCTGAGCAGGGGCCCTCTACACAGCCTTGGTAACGGTCCTCAAACACGAATTAAGTCTCAAACACGAATTAAGTTGAAAAACAGAGTCTTCTCATATTAAAAAGCAGTTCATTACAGAATGGTAGTGTTACGGCACAAGTGCAGCGTAATCACTACAGAGCAGACTAAAAGATAACAGAGACTCTATTCGCTAACATCAACTAACTTCTTGTGCGTATGCAAACGCACTATATATAACAACAAACTATAACTGTTTCCTAAAGTTCATGCTAACGGAGAGCACGTAGACCACTACGTCCACGGATATAGGAGTATGGCCGTGTTGGAAAGCAGATCTACGAAAGGTGGATGCTTGAATTCGACTCTAGAACCCTGTACAGATGTCGATTTAACCTCCGCAGGCTTAGAAACGGCCGTATGGATCTTTATGTGACACGAAACAGAGTCCGGCCGACATGAAACTCCATGGTTGACTTCCATGTGGACGCCTTTGACCGCGGCTTCTTTGGATGAGTTTGCTTGAACCAATAGGACACAAACCATGTCCACGTCATTCCTGACCTGCCCATGTGGCTCATTTTCCTTGTAGACACCTGTAGCATAGAGTTTCACAAAATAGCTGCGGAAAGTTGCAGCAGCTGCGGAAAGTGGCAAGATTCCGCAACTGAATGAACAAAATCTAGATCAAATAGAAAACACAAAAATATAATTAAAAACCATGTTAGATGCCCTTTTGCACATGATATTGACAATTTGGGAGGTTTAGGTGAGTGAAAAAGGTATGGAAAAATGCATGGAAAAGATGCAAATTTGGGACTCAACATACCCCCACTCTGAAGGTGTTGCATGTCCTCATGCAACCAAAATTTTGATACTCTTTGTTCAGTTCATGTGCCTTGATACTTCAGCCAGCACATCCAATCCTCTTCTCTTCTTCTTTGGTACTGCCATCATTCTGGGTTTCTTCATTAAGCACCTAAATTTGATATTTACAAGTGCTCTGTTCAATTTCTGGCATTTCCTTTTCAATTTCTTATTCTTCTTTTGCCATATTCCCAAATGTAACATAGTATTATCATGGATGATCTTGTCCAGTTTGCCTTGTTCTTTCAATGTTTCATTTTCATTTTTGATGTGCCGATTTAAAAGCTCCAGCTCAAAAATTTCCTGTTTTAATGACTGAACTAAATCATCCTGCAATGTATGAGGCTGAATGGAAGAGGTACTTGGACCTGTGGTCGCCTTTTCCAAGGATTCTATATAGTCATATACCTCCTGCTGCTTGGGGTCTACTTCCGGTGTCATTTTCATTGGGCTGTCCCCAAAATGCTGTAAAGGAGAATTATGTTCAAAATCTGGCCGAGGAGGGCTTACATTAATATTTTGCTGAGAATAAGATGGAGTATGCTCATTGTCTGATTGGGAATGAAAGGAACCAGGTTCACTAACTGACTGAGATGGACTATGGTCACTTGGGGACTGTTCAGATGTCTCCTCACCCAAATCAATGAAATGAGGACCCTTAATTTGCGTTTTTCTCAATTTCCCCTTAAGCCTGCTGCTTCTCCTCACACGCTGTGGTACACTATCCTTTTGTTTTTGTTTTCCTTTTTCTGTCTTCTTGGGCATGGATGACTGTTTTTGAAGATAAACTAATCTTTCTGATAGTATTTGATGATCTTCTTCTTCAGAAGAAGGAGTTTTATGTACAGCCTCAATAGTTTCTCTTTCTTTTGGTATTATTGGCTTCTTACCTTTGATATCCTTCTTCTTTCTTTTTACCAATCTCTCTTCCCTATCAGTTCTTTCCATAGTAATAGTAGGAGTGTTTTGGATTTCCTCAATTGTTCTTTTCCTCCTACTTCTTTTTGTTGTGCTAGCTGCGGGAATTTCCTTAGCAAGAGTAATTTGGGTTTCAACATTCATTCTTTTTCTTCTACTCCTTCTAATTGAACTACCTTCAGGAATTTCCTGAGGTTCTTCAAAGAAGTTTCTAACTAGGAATTGTTCCCATGTATCTTTTCTTTCCTTTAGCTCCTTTTCAATCAGAATTTTTATAAGGTCGTGGTGATAAAGATGAGGCTTCCCAGCATTCCTAAGTGTTTTTGAACAAGCATGCCCATTTTCTTCAAGCTATTGAATAGAAAAATAAGGAGATTCTAGAGCTTTATTTTCAGAAAATCTATCAATATCCTGTGTATGAGTGGCATTTATTGATGAAGATCCAAACCATTTTCTATTTAAATAGTTTTCAGTTATTTAAGACAAGTAAAGGCCTATCTATTTTTATTGCATGCAACAGATTCTCTTGTGCCGAAGATATCCACACTTTGAAACTCAGAGATTATTCTCTATGTCTTCATTCATCGATATAATTTTTATTTTTAAACTAACGTTCTTCTTGGTAGGTCATTGTTATTATTGATGTTTCATTATCTAAAAACTCTTTGATGTCTCATCATTTTCCGAGCCATCAAATGACCTTACAAACGCTTTCGTAACTTCTTTGTGGTAACCTCTGAATTTCTGAATAAAACGCAGCCATTTAGCTTTCTTCAATATCTCTTTTGCTTGCGGATATCCCTCTATAAACTTTGGTCCTTCCGGCTCTGCCCTTAATAATTTTCCCATTTCACTTCTCTGTGCTTCACAAGTTTGCTTTCGTGAGGGTTTAAGTGGAAATGGAACGATGGAATACACAGGATCGAGCACAATACTGTGGGGATGTTATCATAAAATGAGAATGAGCACCATAAACAGAATGGAGTAAGACTGTGGGTGGATATACGGAAGTGAGAATGAGCAAAAGGAACGAAATGGAGTGAAACAGGGAGTGAGAATGAGTAGAGTGGGGTTTCATAAACACGACAGAGACACGATAAAGAGGTTAACAAAGTATAATATATTCGGCCGCGTTTTGAATTTTGGTGGCTGTGTAATAAATATAAACACGTTTCAATCAACGGTTATGAAGTTATGCGGCTTGTAAGAGTCCTTTGTCAACTCAAATACGTCTCATTATCTCCGGTGGGATATTGGAACATGAGTGAGAATTGGAATTTCAATGATGAAACCGTTTATGAATGAATGCAAGAGGATAACATGGAGATCGTGACAGGTTACGGAACTGTCAATATAATCATTGCGCGTAATGGGTAGAGCTCATGGTTTGAAACTATATAAAAATGTGTTTTTCAATACTATTTGAAATAAATTTTATTCATACCTTTGGAACCTTTGCTTTTGCCCTTGGTCTTCAACTGACTGATCTCCATTGGTGTCTTGAATGCTCCATTGATCTTCTCTCCTGCATTTTATTTCATAATTATGAAAATAACATCTGACTGTACATTCTCTTTGAAAACAGAGTAGTAGCTGCGGAATCTGCTTCTGGCTGCGGAAACTGGAGTCAGCTGCGGAAACAGATGTCAGCTGCGGAAACTGACACAGCCATTACTTGGTTGAATAGAAATGAACAAATGACAGATGACCAGGTGGAAATGGTCATAAAAAAGATTTTTATTGATGGAATGGATGAAATGAAGTGGAGTGAAGTGAAATGAAATGAAATGAAATGAAATGAAGTGGAATGAAATGGAGTGGGTGGTGAAATGAAATGAAATGAAAGACGGATTTTTTTTTGGAAAATATAGAGTGTCAGGTGTCCCTGATTTTCACCCCATATTTTCTGTATAAGACTGCCAATCAATGATTGGTTTTCAGGCTTATACCATTTTTTTTTATTTTTTATTTTTTTTAACTTGAAAAACAAAAGCTAGGCTGGTGGAGAAGAAGAATTCTTCTGTACCAGCCTGATTGCAGAACTTTCTTGAAACATCTTGACAAAATCCTCTTTAGAGAGTGGCTTATGATAAACTTTCAATCTATGGCCATTCACAACAAGAGGAGTTTGAAACTCATCAATGGTCTTGATTCTTACAGCTCCATTGCTAAAGATTTTGTCAATCTCATATGGCCCAAGCCAATGAGTCTGAAATTTCCCTTGAAAATATTTAAACTTGGAGTCAAATAGCAATGCCCAATCTCCTTCTTGAAACTTCTTCTCTTTGATATATTTGTCATGCCATTTAGTTCTTTGATATTGAACTACATCAGTTCTTAGAATTGCTTCTTGTCTGATCTCATCTAGCTCATTCAACTGCTCCATTCTATGCTTTTGGGCTTCTGATAAGTCCATCCCCAACTGAACTGCTATCTTGAAGGTCTTAACTTGGAACTCAATGGGGAGCAAGACTTCTTTCCCATAAACAATTTCATAGGGAGAATGTCCTGTTGTATTCCTCCATATAGTTCTGTAGGCCCACAAGGCTTCTGGAAGCCTTTCTGCCCAATCTCTTCTATGTAGATGAACAGTTTTGGTGATGATACTTTCAAGAACTTTGTTTGTGGACTCCACTTGACCATTTGCTTGTGGATGGTAAGGAGTAGATCTTTTGTGCTTGATTTTGTATTCTTCCATCAATTTCTCCACCAAGTTGGATGTGAATTGGCTTCCCTGATCTGTCACAATTTCTCTTGGAACACCAAAGCGAGTAAAAATATCCTAATAAAGAAAATGAACAACTGAATTTTCAGTAGCAGATACTAATGCTTTGGCTTCTACCCATTTAGTAACATAATCAGTACAAACCAATATATACTTCCTTTGCTTAGATGGTGGATTAATAGGTCCAATGAAATCTAAAGCCCATTTTTCAAAGGGTTCAATGAGTACCTGTGTTTGCAATGGCATTTCATTTGAAAGGGTAGGTTTCCCTACTCTTCGGCAGCTATCACACCTTTTGACATATTGTTTTGCATCTTTGAAGAGGGAAGGCCAATAATATCCCAAGGAAAGGATTTTATAGGCCGTCCTTTTGTCCACAAAGTGTCCGCCGCATGGTTCATCATGACATGCCTTAAGAATATCAGGCATTTCATCTTCCCTGACACATCTTCTGATCACAAGATCTGGCCCTGTTTTAAACAATTCGTTAGAAATCCATGAATATTTTGAACTCTCCTGAATAATCTTTCGTTTTTCTCTTGGAAATAAATGTGAAGGTAGTTTCCTTGTAACCAAATAGTTAGCAATATCTACATACCAAGGGGTCTTAATAGTTACTGCAAACAAGTATTCATCAGGAAATTTATCTTCTACAGGAGAATCTTCTTTAGTATTTTGAATCCTAGACAAGAAATCAGCTACTGTATTCTGTTTTCCTGGTCTATCCAACACAGTAATATTGAATTCTTGCAAAAGTAAAATCCATCTTGTCACTCTGCCATTAGTAACAAGTTTGTTCATTAAATATCTAATTGCAGAATGGTCAGTATGAATAAAAGTTTCATAGCCTGTTATGTAATGTCTAAACTTATTAATTGCATGAACAACAGCTAAAAACTCTTTTTCAGTCACAGTATAGTTCAACTCTGTGGGAGTCAAATTTTTACTTGTGTAATAAATGGCATAAGGAATTAAATCTTTTTGACCCAACACAGCTCCAAGAGCTGTATCTGAAGCATCTGTAGAAATATGGAAAGGAAGTTTCCAATTTGTTCCTCTCAAGATAGGTGCTTCAGATATTCTTGTTTTCAAAGTTTCAAAAGCCGATTGACAATCAGGATCCCATTTAAATTCACAGTCTTTTGTAAGCAATTTGAAGAGTGGAGATGCTATTTTAGTGAAGTTTTCTATAAATCTTCTATAGTAACCAGTAAATCCTAGAAAACTTCGAACATCTCTTTGACAATTTGGAATAGGCAACTTGGAGATGACTTCAACTTTTGATCTATCAACCTTAATCCCATCTCCTGAAATATGATGTCCTAAAACAATCCCTTCAGTAAACATCATAAAGCATTTTTCATGGCTTAATGAAAGGTTTGTTTTTTTACATCTTATGAGAACTTTTTCCAAATTTTCTAATGCCTCTTCAAATGAATTACCATAAACTGTAAAATCATCCATATAAACCTCTACACAATCATGGATTAGATCAGAAAAAATTCCTAGTACTGCTCTTTGGAATGTTGCTGGTGCATTGCATAACCCAAAAGGAAGCACTCGGTAGGCAAAAGTTCCCCATGGACAAGTAAATGTGGTCTTATCTTGATCTTCAGGTGCTACCTGAATTTGATTATAGCCACTAAAACCATCCAAAAATGAAAAGTACTTTTTACCTGCTAATGTATCTAATACCCGATCAATAAAAGGCAAAGGAAAGTGATCCTTCAAAGTTGCTTTGTTCAACTCCCTGTAATCAATGCATACTCTCCATTTACCATTCTTTTTAGGTACTATAACCAAAGGAGAAACCCATCGGCTATCTCAAATTGGATAAATGAAGTTTACATTGAGAAGTTTTTGGAGCTCTTCTTTCACTATCTCCCTAAGATTTGGATTCATCCTTCTTTGAGGTTGTCTGATTGGTCTACCGTTTTCCTCAATATAGATATGATGGATGCAAGTCTTAGGATCAATACCCTTCATGTCAGTATACTCCCATGCAAATGCAGTAGAATGTTTTTGCAAGATTCTGGTTAGTTCTTCTTGTTGTGACTTCTCCAAATGTTTGTTGATATTCAATGTCTTTTCTTGAAAAATCTCAATAGCAGAATTACCAAACTCTTCCATAGAGTAAAGAGACATTTGTCTTGATGATAAATATTCTATGTCAGATTCCAACTGAAATTGTGTGGGGTCATATTTTGAAGATGTCTCAAAATTTTCTAATGTGTTCAGAATTTGACTATCCTCACTGATTTCAGAAATGGTAAAGACAGGTTGTATAGTGTCCTCATCATCGACCCATTCATTGTCTCCTATTTTTGTGATTGCTCTTGCTGGAGGATACAAATTGAATTTCTTTGTCGAATTACCATTAGAAATGTACATGTCTCCAGATCTACAACTAATAAAAGCATCAGCTGTGGCCAGCCAAGGTCTTCCTAAGATAATTGGATGTCCTCCTAGATTACTTTGGGGAGTCAAAATCATAAAGTCTACTGGATATTCCCAAGAATCTAAGGAGACTGAAATATCTTCTAATACACCATCTGGTTTAATAACCGATCGATCTGCAAGTTGCAACAAAGTAGGTGTAAAAAGAAGGTTAGGAAGTTTTAACTGTTCCATAGTCTGTCTACTCATAATGTTGATAGCAGCCCCTAAGTCAATCAATGTGTTTGGAATTTCTATCCCATTTATATGTGTCTTGACAATTGGACTTCCTGGATCTACATACTTCTGCATGGTAATTTTTCCCATCATAATGTCTCCAATCTTTCCTACCAGGTGGATTCTTCTTGTGTCCTTTAGCTTCCTTCCTGGTCTTTTGAAACTCAACTCCTTTATGGTTTTTGCTAGAATAGGAATTTCTCGAATGGCTTGTAGCAATGGAATCTTGATACAAACATTCTTCAATTCATCTAGAAAGTCATAGTTAGGCAAAAAGATTTGTTTTTCCACCCCCTTATCAATTTGTAGTCTTTCTGGAAAAGGAGGTGTAGATGAAGATACAGGTTGCTCAACTATAGGAGTTGTGGATGTTAGCTTTTCTTTTTCTTTTTGAATTTTTGAATTTTGAAGAGATTCTTCCTCGGAACCCTTATTGACTTGAAGAGAGTCCTCCTCAGAGGTATCTTGCTCTTGAATGTCTATAGAAGGTTTTTCTAAAACTCTACCAGATCTGAGTTGTACATCGTTGAGAGGAACAATCATATAGGTAGGAAATTGTTGTCCTTCTACCATATAAGTAGCTTGAGGATTCTTATTGTTAGGATTTGGCAATGGCTGAGCTGGAAGTTGATTTGTCTTCTGTTGGTATGGGAGCATGAGTTGAGGATTTGTATTTTGTTGAGAAGGTTGTTGTTGTGGAAATGGCAATGAAAGTTGTGGATTTTGGCTTGGAAATTGTGGAGCTTGTTGATTTTGAAAAGATGGAGGATATCGATAAAATTGAGCAAATCTCCCATAAGGATTTTGCATCCCTTGTACCCATGGCTGATATGAATTTTGATGTTGGGGCCAAGATTGTTGCCAAGGAGTCCAATTTGGTGGGGTTTGAAGATTCATAGGGTTATTAAACCCTTGAGATTGTTGTCCCTGCCAAGGTCTCCTTGCGACAAAACAGAGAGATTCTATTGAATTTGGATCTTCTTGAAAAAAAGCTTTGAGTCCAGGGATTGAAGGACAATCCTTGATTTCATGATTTTCTGAGCAAATCATACATGTTTCTACAACTTTTGCATCCAAGGGACATTCCCTTAAAGCATGTTTCTTTCTACATTTCGGACAAAAGATGGCTAAGGCATCTGTTTCTGCTTTCTGCTTGTTTTGGATTTTAAGGGTGTCTAGTTGTTCACTAAGGCTCCTTAAGATATCAGTTTTGAACTCATCAAGCATATTACCAATCTCTGCCCTACTTACTGATCCAGTTGCAGATTTGTTAGCCCTAATAAGAGAAGGATCCCTAGGCCCTTTTCCTGTTTTAGATTTTCCCCTCGAGAGATGGACACATAATTCTGTTATGTCACGAAGTGGAAGTTGAGAAATGTCTCCTTTCCCCATCATGTTTAAAATATCTATCCATTCATCTCTAATGGCTTTTAATATGAGGGCTTTCAAATTTTCATCATCTAAGTTGCTCATCTTTGCTCTTTTTAAGTTGTATTGAAATCTTTCAATTAAATCTTCCAAATTTTCATCTTCTTTTTGCATCATTTTGAATACCTCATCCTTGTGATTGGTGGGCATACAATAGTCCAAATATCTATCCAAAAATGTTTGTTTCATATCATTCCAAGTCCTAATAGATTGAGTGGCTAATCCCATGAACCATTTCAAAGCAGATCCCTTCAATGTTGAAGGAAACAGTTTGAGTTTTTGAGAATCTTCCATATAGTCATAAGTTCGGCACACAACTTCAAACTCAAACAAAAATATTTCAGGATCCTCACTTCGTAATCCATAAAAGTTAGGGAGAACAGATGGTGAAATATTTTTCATTGTTGCATGAGTTTCCTCATCAACTATAGGGAATCCCAACAAATCCCTCTTTCTACCATTATTTCCTTCACCATTGTTATCTCCATTATCTCCTCCTCTTCTACCTCCACCTCTATTTATTACTTCCTCTGCCATGATAGTTTCTTTAGAGTCTTTGTGGTCCTCTAGTTCTTCTACCAAGGAAGGATGAGAGAAAGTCTCTTTGTTTTCTAAGTGGGTTTTAGTAGGTGGTATAGGAGAATCCTCTAATTCAGCTGTTCCTTGACTTCCAAAAATCTTAAGGCTAGGGGTAGATGGTGGTGAATCTGGTCTGTGCCTTGAAGAAGATGGAGTTGTGAAAATCGAACTCTTGGCTTTAGCTATAAACCTTCCCCTAGAATCTCTTGCTCTATGCATGTCATTTTTTTTATTTTTAAAAAAAAAGTTGGGCTAATAATTCTCTTTCTGATCTTCCAGATCACACTAGGTGTAAGAAGAGAGCATACTTAAGAAATTACTAAACCAATAACTCTCTTTTCTGATCCTCCAGATCACACTAGGTGCAAGAGGAGAGCATACTTCAAGAAGTTATCAAGTTTTCCCTTCTTTTATGATTTTATGTTTTTTTTTAAGAAGCCACCTAGTTACACTTCCCCGGCAACGGCGCCAAAATGTTTGGTCAATTTAGTGTGTCCTAAATTGCTGCATTTAATTTGTCAATCCGGGAATCGTAAGCTGATGAAGTGCGGCGCACTATATGTGCAAGATAACCTATTTCTTAACTTTTGTCGTTTTTGGTCTATCTAAGGTGAAATGGAAATTCTAAAATGAAAAACAAGTTTGGTTATATTTGTTCAAGGAAGTGATATCCCCTATAATGATTTACCAACTTGAAACTTTTAAAAGCAAATTGAAAATTACAATGACAAGACTTGAAAGAAAGTAAAAGTGTACTGCTGAAATGAAAAGGTGCTGCTAATCTAATGAATCAAAACAGTAAACTAGTGAACATGAAAACCAAACTATTATTGCTGCCAACTAAACACAAAAGAAACTATGCTTAAGGAAATTCAAAATTGCAACAAAATAAATCTAAATCAGATTACATCAATTCATTTTCTGACCCTTCATCATTAGACCAGCTATGACTTTCGGAAGTAATCATAAACAACTTGTGTAACTGATATTTAATTTGCAGAAAGTAAACTAATACCAAACCATACACTCATGATTCAACTTCACCATCACCCACCAGGGCTTTCTGAGGCAAATCAAGATGTCATGCATTATTTAATATATCTAAATTTGCAGAAAAGAAACTAATACTAAACTACACATTTCATAATGCAATCCCTCACCATCAGTCCAGCTGTGGCTTTCGGAGGCAACTGAAGATGCTATGAGCACCTTAATATATCTAAATTTGCAGAAAAGAAACTAATACTAAACTACACATTTCATAATGCAGTCCCTCACCATCAGTCCAGCTGTGGCTTTCGGAGGCAACCGAAGATGCTATGAGCAAGATCAGTATTTGGGAGTTTAACTATTCTGCTATAAACCTAAAACTCAACAAGCAGAGTACATCGAAGTTAAACAAAGCTATGAAAAGCAAACTAGTTATAACAAAGGTTCCATGTCACTAATCAAAAAGTTATGAAAATGCCCGGGCTGCCTATCTAAAACCTGAAAAACATAAACACTGATCAGTGATTAACAATCATAAAGCATGAAAGACAGAAATGAAATGGAAATTATGGAAGTATATAAACAGAAATGAAACAACTGCAAAGTATGAACATATAAATGGATTATGATACAATGATTTCTAAAGAAACGAAATGAGAAATATACACTAATACACAAAACCTTAGCTGAGCAGGGGCCCTCTACACAGCCTTGGCAACGGTCCTCAAACACGAATTAAGTTGAAAAACAGAGTCTTCTCATATTAAAAAGGCAAATATTACAGTATCAGTATGTGATTAAGACAAGTGCAGCGTAATCACTACAGAGCAGACTAAAAGATAACAGAGCCTACATTCACGAACATCAAATAACAACTAAATTTTTGTGCATATGCAAACGCACTATATATATAACAACAAACTGTAACTGTCTCCTAAAGTTCATGCTGGCAGAGAGCACGTAGACCACTACGTCCACGGATATAGGAGCATGGCCGTGTTGGAAAGTCTGGAAAGGCATCTACTTAATACAGATGTTTGAATTACCTAGAACTGCATGCATGTCAATTTAACCTCCACAAAGCCAGAAACGGCCGTATGGATGTTTATATGACACGAAACAGAGTCCGGCCGACATGAAACTCCATAGTTGACTTCCATGTGGACGCCTTTGACCGCGGCTTCTTTGGACGAGTTTGCTTGAACCAATAGGACACGAAACATGTCCACGTCATTCCTGACCTGCCCATGTGGCTCGTTTCCCTTGTAGACACCTGTAGCATAGAGTTTCACAAAATAGCTGCGGAAAGTTGCAGCAGCTGCGGAAAGTGGCAAGATTCCGCAGCTGAATGAAAAAAATCTAGATCAAATAGCAAACCCAAAAATATAATTAAAAACCATGTTAAATGCTCTTTTGCACATGATATCGACAATTTGGGAGGTTTAGGAGAGTGAAAAAGGTATGGAAAAGTGTATGGAAAAGATGCAAATTTGGGACTCAACATACTCCCATAAAAAGAAAAGGGAAATAATTAGTTCTTTCAGCAGAAAAAACAAGCAAGACTTCGCTTTTGTCCCTTATTTGCAACCGAAACACTGTTGACTTGATCCCCTCTCCCATTTGGGAAGAAATGGATATTCTGAATCCGGAGGATTATTCTGGACCCAGTCTAGAACGGATGTCATTCGAGAAAAATCACACACATTGTAAAGAACCATAGATTGATCGGAATAAGTCTTCTACACTAAAAAATTGTAAGAGGAATAAAGTCCCTAACTTTATAAAATTAACTCTTACTAGGGACTTCGAAACAGAAATGAATTCCAAGTTCTCAGAAACTCTAGAGGAGACTCTATTTCCATCCTTTGATCTGGGACCCTCAACTGATTCTATTGATCCAAGGGAAGACTCACTCATTTGGGACCTTAGAGTAGCGCATCCCATATCTTTTGGTTTCCAATGAAGCTAATGTCCCTAAATCTTAGAGGGCTAGGATCTACCCATTCAAAAGTATTCCTAAAGTTCCACATCTTGGACAAACTCCCATCAATTGTTCTCCTACAAGACACTATGATGACTAAGGAAAAATCCTTGGAGATCTTACTTAGTATTCACCCCACATGCAATGTGTAGAAATTTGATAACTGATATGTTATACACCGAGATTCTCCTAATCACACACTATTTTAACTTCATGCACAATACAGAATCTCTTCTACCATTGATCATTAATTACGAAAATAAAAACAATCGCATGCGCACATTAAAACCATAAACAATCACACATATGAACACAATATTTTATGGGAAAGCTTAAAGCTGAAAACCCCCAACTATCTGTATATGATATGTCATAGAGATCATGTAGAAATCATTATACAAAGCTCCTCACAAAGCTCTTAGTACAATATCTGATTGCTACACACTAATCAAGCCTGATCTAGCAAATCACATGCTCCAATCTCTCTCACCTGATAGCCTGCCTTTCATCGCGAAATCCCCGTTTAAAATAATGGTTCATTAAGAATCCCATGACCACCCAGATTGCACCGTGCAATCCTGATTGGCATCTCCAACCACTGTGTGTTGCAAATCATGCAACACTATGGTCACAACTGATAGTCACACTGCTCTTTCACCTACCTCTTCACCGGTCTCCACTGAAATTGTCCATGCACTGTAGTTAACTGATGTATTCTTTAGTTGATTAATGAGTTAATAATTAGTGAATTAATTAATAATTAATTCACACCACTCTCACCAGTGTATCAATCAGTTTGAATAGATACAACTAGCTCAACTATGTTTAACTTAGTTAAACTGAACACAACTCCACCAACTACCTCAATAACTCCACTACAAACTCTCTCACATGAGTTCTAACCGAAGTCTCCATGCAATAGCTCCAATTAACCCTTGTGGAATAGCGTACCCTTCACATACCAGGAAGACCAGGTAATTCTAACTCGAAGTGCTCCAAGAGAATAAGATAATAAGTTTATAGTCCAAATATTATTAAGAGATAATATTCGACATATCTATTTTTAGACTGGCAATCTAAAAATAGATTCCGCCCAATATGTATAAAAATAGAAGTCCATCTATTTTTCCAACTTGACCAACCATCCACAAATAGCATCCTGCAACTCATAGAATATGATCAACATGTCTAAAAATAGACATAGTCTAAAAATAAACTTTGCACCAAAAATAGCCTGCGGGCCCACTTAGTGAAGGCGACTTCTTTCCACTAAGCTCATCATCTTGTTGCAATCTCAACTCTCCCTCTCAACAAGATAAGGATTATCTGCCACCCCTATCCTGCCCCTGTGGTATTCGAATTTTCTCCTGGTGAGCGCCTTCGTCAAGATATCAGCATCCTAATCCTCCATGGGAATGTATGAAAGTAACATGATCTTCCACTGCACACAATCTCTGATATGATGATACCGAATGTCAATGTGTTTATATCTATCATAAAATACTAGACTAACTGAGAGTTTAATGCAACTCTAATTATCACAATATATCACAGTAGGATCTAAGTGTGAACCGAACAACCCGACCAGGATCTTCCTCATCCATATAGCCTCGCATGTAGCCAAACTCGCTGCCATATACTCGGCCTCTACTAAACTGAGTGCCACGGATCTCTGCTTCCTGCTATACCAAGAAACTATTGTCGACCCAATACTGAAAATCCCTCCAAATGTGCTCTTTCTGTCTATTGGGCTCCTTGCCCAATCTGCATCCGTGAAGCCACATAGCCTCACCTCATCCGACTGTCTGTACCATAATCAATATCCCAATGTGCCTTTGAGATATCTCAATACATGCTTGCCTACCTTCCAAAAGAGCTTTGTAGGCTTAACCATAGCTTGTGAAAGCTGGTTAACAGCATAGCATATGTCGGGTCGTGTATTGACCAGATACATAAGCAACCCCACCAACTGTCGGTAAACAGTGGCATCCACTACCTCTGCCGATGTGGCATCCTCTTTCCTCCATCCACCAGGAAGAGGAGTGTCAATAGGCTTGCAGCCATGCATGTTGAACTTATTTAGTATCTCCCGAGCATACTTGCCTTGAGACACAAATATTCCATCATTTCGCTGCCAAATTTCCAATCCCAGGAAATAATGAAGGAGGCCCAAGTCCTTCATCTCAAACTCCTTTGCAAGATCAGCCTTGCATGAGTGTATCAACATTTCATCACCTGTCAAAATAAAATCATCTACATAAAGTATAATGATCAACAACTTACCCTCCACCACAATCTGGTATAGGTTCGGATCCGCCTCAGTCTTGGAGAATCCAAGTCCGGTAAAGTAACTATCGATCCATGTGTACCAAGCACGAGGTGCTTGTTTCAACCCATACAGCGCTCTTTTGAGCCTGCACACATGCGACTCGTTGTTGAAGATCTCAAAACCTTCGGGATGCTCTATATACACCTCCTCCTCAATCACCTCGTTGAGGAACGCAGTCTTCACATCCATCTAATGAATGTGCCACCCCATCTGCGCTGAGAGAGCAATAATCGTCTGTATGGAAGAATACCTTGTGACAGGTGCAAAGGTTTCCTCATAATCGATCCCCTCAATCTGTGAGAAGCCTTGGGCAACAAATCTTGCCTTGTACTTCTCCACTCTCCCGTCAGCTGCTTGCTTCACTTTGTAGATCCATCTCGAATCCACCACTGATTTCCCTTCCGGCCTTGGGACAATCTCCCATGCACTGTTTCTGACAATCGAATCATACTCTTCCACCATGGTGGTTTGGTTCATAGATCCTCCACAGTTTCCTCGAAAGAGGTGGCTCTGTCATGATACACTTGCTCATTAGAGCCATGTATCCAATATACCGGTGAGGTGATTCTCTCTGTTTGCACTCTGATGTAGGTGCTCCTACAATCTTCTCTGCATCCTAATTCAGTCTCTCAGCTTCTGTAGTGCGCTTCCGCCC
This sequence comes from Pinus albicaulis, assembly GCA_034641835.2. Classification (NCBI taxonomy): domain Eukaryota; kingdom Viridiplantae; phylum Streptophyta; class Pinopsida; order Pinales; family Pinaceae; genus Pinus; species Pinus albicaulis. The sequence continues at coordinate 462,127,911 of CM076577.1, forward strand.
TCTGATGTTTGGCGCTGCATGAGTGGTCTCTTCTACTCCATGAACCTCCTCTTGTGGCTGATCCACATCCTAAGGCTCATCCTTAGGAACTAATAGCTCCTCATCTGCATGCAAGTGTGGCTCCCTCTCAAGCGAACACTTCATGGCTTTCTCCTCCTGAAATTTGATATCCCGTCGCACAACAGTCTTGCGACTGTCTGGCAAATACACACGATAGTTGTGGGGCGTATCATTGTACCCCACAAATATCCCAACCTCTGCGGTCGGCTCCAGCTTCTTCCTGGCATCCTTCGTCACATGAATGTAAACAGGTGAACCAAAAATCCTCAAATGGGAAATATCAGACCTCTTACCAGAAAACACCTCCTCGGGTGTACTCATGCCAAGTATCCCGTGAGGACAATGGTTCTGCACATATACTGTAGTATTGGTAGTGCTCCTACCTGCAGGTATGGGAAGGCCCTAATCATGCAACATCGCCCGTGCAGCACCCACGATTGTTCTGTTCTTTCGCTCCGCGACCCCATTCTGTTGTGGGTTATGAGCCGCTATGAGCTCTCTTCGAATTCCTTCTGCGCTGCAAAATTCCTTGAATTCTCCAGAGATTAATTCACCACCATTGTCGCTCCTAAGAGCCTTCACCTGCTTCCCCGATTCTTCCTCAACCAGTGCCTTGAACTCACAGAACTTTGAGTATGTCTCGCTCTTCTTCATGCAGAAGAAGATCCAGCACTTACGAGAAAAATCATCAACAAATATCACATAGTACCTGTGATTTGCTTTCAAAGCTACTGAGAAAGGTCCACACACGTCTGTGTGAATTCTCTCAAGGATCGCCGTGGCGTGACTATCCTTCTCATGAAAAGTGGCTTTCACAAATTTTCCCAAAGTACATCCCTTGCACTGATCTGACTGCGCAAGTGTACCTTTGGGAATCCTGGTAGAAATCTGCTGCAAAATTTTCAAATCTCCATGGTGAAGGTGGCCCAATCTCCTGTGCCACATCTCGCCATCATCCCGGCTCACCACTCCTTCTACCTTGGTTGCCATTGCTGCGCAGCCATCTACTTGCAATTGATAAAGGTTCTTAACTCGAACCCCTATCCTCCAGGTCTCACCAGTTGCCTTACTGCGCAGGAAAGCCTTTCCCTCGCTAAAGACAACATCATATCCCCTCTCTTCTAACATCGCCACAGATATCAATCTCTTCTTCAATCCTGGAACATGCATCACTTCCTTAAATACGAAGGGTTTACTAGACTCCCTCTCAAAGGAAATGGTACCGATACCGGTCGCACTGTATCTACCATCATTGCCCATCTCGATGTGCACTCCAAGATCTTTCTCATCCAGATCAATAAACAAATATTTGTCTCCGGTCATATGAAAAGAAGCACCACTGTCAAGAAACCACACTGAACCCATCACACTTGAGACCAAGCATGCGATCAGCGAAAAATCCAGCTCAAACTGCGAGGCTAAGGCCTCTCCATCTACAGATCCAGCAGCTTGCTTATTTTTCTTCCTCTGTGGACAATTAGTGGCGTAATGTCCGTGTTGGTGACAATGAAAGCACTTCACCTTGGACATGTCCTGCTTCTTGCCTTTCGCATCGGATTGAGAAGCATTCTTCTTTCTCTTCCCCTTCCTTGCTTTGGTAGCCAAAGCACAATTTTATTCATCTAATTTCTTTGATGAAGATCCGTCCCTGGTACTTCGCCTTATCTCCTCTTGCACAAGATCCGACCAAAGTTGCTCCCATCCTGGAAATTTCTCCCGACCATTGACAGAGTCCTGATAGGAATGCCAACTCTTCGGAAGCCCAAGGAGATCCAAGCTCACCAAGTACTCATCATCAACATTCACCCCCACACTTCCCATCTCATCCCTGCATTGGATGAACTTCGTGAGGTACTTGGGCATACTATCGCCTTTCTCCATTTTTATGTTCCCGAGTTTGTCCTTGAGCGCCAACTTCCTCTGGTCACTCTTGCTTTGAAATAAATCTGTCAAAGCTTTCCACATCAAGAATGGAGAAGCCTTACCATGAAGCCTAGACACTATCTGATCCTTCACACCTTCCAACAGAATTCTTCGACACTTTGTTGTCTTCTTTTGCCATGCGTCAAGTACGACAGCATCACTAGAAGTAGGTTTTGGAATTTCTGCATCTATGAACTCCTTCAACCCATTGTCATCCATCACCGCCTCCATCCTGTCCTTCCATGCAATATAATTCGAGCTTCCCTCAAGGGCATACTCCAATCGTAATCCGTTGAAAGACATCTCAACTTTGACACCAAGAAAACACTACTGCAAATTCGAATTCCACCAGCACAAAACTCAATCGCTTCAATGTTTTGCAATTGCTCCAATGATCAATATCGCTTTGATACCATGTAGAAATTTGATAACTAATATGTTATACACCGAGATTCTCCTGATCACACACTATTTTAACTTCATGCACAATACAGAATCTCTTCTACCATTGAAATTAATTACGAAAATAAAAACAATCGCATGCGCACATTAAAACCATAAATAATCACACATATGAACACAGTATTTTATAGGAAAGCTTAAAGCTAAAAACCCCCAACTATGTATTTATTATATGTCATAGAGATCATGTAAAAATCATCATACAAAGCTCCTCACAAGCTCTCAGTACAATCTCCAATTGCTACACACTAATCAAGCTCGATCTAGCAAATCACATGCTCCAACCTCTGCCACCTGATAGCCTGCCTCTACTGCGCAATCCCTGCTGGAGAATGGCTCATAATGAACTTCGAAACACCTAGATTTTACCGCGCAATCCTCATTGGCATCTCCATCAATGTGTGGTGCAAACTCATGCACCAGTATAGTCACAACTGATAGTCACACTGCTCTTTCACCTACCTCTTCACTGGTGTCCACTAAAACTATCCATGTACTGAAGTTAACTGATGTATTCTTTAGTTGATTAATGAGTTTATAATTAGTGAATTAATTAATAATTAATTTACACCACTCTCACTAGTGTATCAATCAGTTATACTAGATACAACTAGCTCAACTATGTTTAACTCAGTTAAACTGAACACAACTCCATTAACTTCCTCAATCAACTCCACCAAACTCTCTCACATGAGTTCTAACTAAAGACTCCATGCAATAGCTCCAATTAACCCTTAGGAATAGCGTAATTCCTTCTGTCATCTCCTGTGCCACATCTGTGCACTTAACTGAAGTGCTCCAAGAGAATAAGATAATGTTTATAGTCCAAATATTATTAAGAGCTAATAATATTCGACATATCTATTTTTAGACTGGCAATCTAAAAATAGATTCCGCCTAATATGTCTAAAAATAGAAGTCCATATATTTTTTCCAACTTGACCAACCATCCACAAATAGCATCCTGCAACTCATAGAACATGATCCATATGTCTAAAAATAGACATAGTCTAAAAATAGACTTTGCGCCAAAAATAGCCTGCAGGCCCACTTAGTGAAGGCGACTTCTTTCCACTAAGCTCGTCATCTTGTTGCAATCTCAACACAATGGTTGCACTACCAACACCTCGGGAAATTCTGGTGGACTTGTTGTATTATGGGATCCCGCCTTTTTCTCCTTTTTGGCCTATAAACTGATTTTAGGCATAATCTTGACAGGACATGTTTAGGGATGGAGTAGTAAACTCTGAATTCTTAATATGTATGGCACTTACAGAAATTGTAAGCCCTTTTGGGAATTGATTGAAATTCAGGCTTATTGGACATCCACTCGTTAATTTTTGCAAGGGAATTAAATTTAACATTGAATGCAGGTGAATGTTGGGGACACAGGGCTAATCCAAACCCTTTGGCAGCTTTTTTCACATATATCTTCAACTGTAATGCTCTCTGACACATTTCTCCTGATCCAATATGTCCAACTTGGCGAAATGATGGGATGGGTACAAAATACATTGGTAAAATAATTGACATATTTTTTAAGGATTCCAATTTATCACTTAGATTGAAAAGCCTCGAGTCTTGGACTTTCTTCTCGGATATATATGATCATGAAACCATCATTCTATAATGGCTAGATGACCTGGTGGACATTAAAGTTCTGTTAAAATTTAACCAAATGTGTGCTAATGAGATTGATTTCCAGGACCTAGTTCTGTAATTTTGGTCTTGCCCTATCTCTCCTGATAACATAAATCCGACAAAGGTGGTTATTAAAAAGCTAAAGAGGATGAAAACTACAATAAAGAATTGGATTGAAAATAAAAATCAGATTCTCAAAAAGGAGCTCCATTCAATAGACAAATAAATTTCCATGTTGATGGACCCTATTGTGCCGGGCTACTTTTCTATTCAAAAACATAGAGAAATTTTAGAGTTGATTTCCAGAAAAGATAAAATCCTAAAATTACAGGAAGAAGATTGGTGCCAGAAAAGCAGAGTTTCATGGATCAAAGGAAGTGACCGAAATACAAATTTTTTTCATAAGGATGCGTCCAAAAGGAAACAGACTATATCAATTTGGTCAATCGAAGATGAAGGAGGGCATTCTTACACATCCTTCAAAGAGATCAAAGAAATTTCATTTCATCATTTCAAAAATCAATTTCAGGAAAGGGAGGAAACTCATATGGTCGATAAGATGGAACTAGTCTAGCTCTTTCCTACATGGATCAGCAACGAAAATACATCGTCGATGGACAATCAGCTTGCCAATGAGGAGCTACTACAAACCCTCAAGGACATGGCCAAGGACAAAATCCCTGGGCCGAATGGTTGGCCTTGTGAATTATTTCTTTTCTTCTTTGAACTAATGGGCTTGGATTTGTTAAAGATGATGGAAGCGGTCAGAATCTCTGGCAAAATTCCAGGTGCAATAAATTCAACCTTTCTCACTCTTATTCCTAAGAAACACAATCCTACGTCTCTCAATGACTATGGGACTATTTCTCTTTTCAATTCAGTATATAAAATGATGTCCAAACTTATTGTTAACCGCGTCAAAAATATCATCTCCCCATATATTTTTCAAGAACAGTTTGGTTTCTTGCCCTGCAGGAGAATCCAAGATGCAGTGGCCATTATTTAAGAAATCATTCATTCAGTCAAATCAAGGAATCAAAAATCATGTTCCATGAAAATTGACCTCATCCGGGCCTTTGATTGTGTTGGTTGGGAGTTCCTCACTATGATTCTATACAAAATCAGTTTCAAACATAGACATGTCTGATGGATAATGGCCTACATCTATGGCGGTCTTCATCAATGGGGAACCCACCAACTTCTTCAAAATGAATAGAGGATTGACATAAGGTTGTGCACTGTCTCCTTTGTTGTTTATTCTTGTTACAGATTCATTAAGCAGGGGGATTGACTCCATGAAAAAGGCTAGTGCCATAAAAGGTTTTGGGATATCCAAACACAAGTGACTATCACATCTGCTTTTTGTTAACTATATTATGTGTGCTGGGGAGGAAAAAATATCTGAATGGGTAGCAAACCATAATATTTTTATGAAATTTAGAAATGCATCTAGCCTTTACATTAATAAAAATGAAACAGAACTTATTTCTGATGACAGTACCTCGATGGAGATAATTGGGGTTGTTTCTTTGTTTGAGATTAAGATTTTCCCATTGTCAAATGGCTTAAAATACCTGGGCTGCCATTTGAAACCTAACAATTACAATATTTCAGACTATGATTGGTTTGTGAACAAATTTGAGTGAATGTTATGCCATTGGGATCATAGGTGGTTAACTCTTTGAGGTAGAGTTGTCGTGATTCGAGCAGTTTTCCAAAGCATCCCTGTATATTAGATGCATATATTTCACATCCCTCAATCCACTATGAAGAAAATTGAATCTAGTGTGCGATATTTCCTATGGTCGGGATCTGGTACTAAAATAAAACCCCCCTTATTGGCCTCCATCTAATCTCTAGAACAATTAATAATGGAAGTTGGGGCTTCCTTAATTTTAGAAATTTCAACCTCGCTCTTTTTTCTGCCAACCTATGGCGCATCTTTGGTGAACAGGGTCTATGGCAAAAAATCATGGCAGAAAAATATATTCACAACCGTGGATTGGAGGAATGGATCCGCAATGGTGTTCCATTCACTACATGCATGTCTACTACCTAGAGAAGCCTATGGAGTGTTGTCCCTTGGCTTTGCAGTAACCTTTTTTGGGCTGTTGGCAACAGTTTACAGGTCAATGTGGGGATGGATGCCATTAAAGGCATGCCTGGAAGCCCCTAATTATCCACTTCTCTCATCACCTCTCTTAATCAGTAGGGATGCTCCACTTTGGCCAACATAGTGAGGGGCCCTCAAGTGCTCATGTCCCCCTAATTGGCCACTTGCATAGGAAATTAGCATCCCAGAATATCTGGCGGCTGAATGGGAAGTTTATCGCAGAAACCTTGGATAGACTGGTATCATGTATTCCCCCCGTCCAGATTATCTAGTTTGTGGCAGCCATTTATTGGATAGAAGAATATCAATTTTAGAAGCATATGAACACATCAGTTCTTGCTCTCCAACCCTATGATTTTCCAAGCTCACTGCTCAATTGTGGTCCTGGGATGTTCCCCTCAAGATTATATGTTTCAATTTGGTTATTTTGCCCAATTGGATTTTAACCTGGGACACGCTCATGAAGAAAGGATTTATGAGACCTGGTAGATGCCCTCATTGTGGATCTACGCTAGAAGACTATACTCACCTCTTCATTAAATGCCCTTTCACACAGGAAATCTAGAAGAAGGTATCCTCTCTCTTGGGGACGCTAATCATTGGCAATAGTTCCTCCATTGCGGACTGGATTTTCTCTTGGGGCTTCTAATCTAAAGAGCTTCGGGTTGTTCCTCTATATGTATTCTGGGGCGTTTGGCACTCTGAGAATGAGTACTTAATTGATGATACTTATCCTAATATTAATTTTACTACACTCCGCATCTTCGCTAACTTTCAAGATATTGGCCCCTAATGTCCCAAAGAATCTGTCAGGTCCATTGTTCTTACTGACTTGTCAAATATACTTCCAATTTTATTTTTGATGGAGCTTCTACAGGTGGGTAATGAATATGTCGTGTCTCCCATCACATCAACTCAGTTCTATTCTATCAATTCAGGTGGTTTGTCGGCATGGGGGACAACAGTAGTGTAGAAATGCTCACCTTATGGGGTGCATTATAGATGGATTTATGGGTCAACGTTGATTGCATTATGGTTTTTGGTGACTCCCTTTCTATGATCATTTGGATTCAAGACCGCAACGCCTTACAGATCCCCTTACTTTTCAATTGGATGCAATGGATTTCGGTCCTTAAGCCCCTCTTCTCGGAGATCTCCTTCCAACGTGTCTTCCAAGAGCAAAATTTAGAAGTAGATGCACTTTCCAAGCATGCTATGTCCCTACAGCCTGGGTAGATACATTACAAATTTTTTTCTGAGGGGAAGTCATTTTTTCTAGGCTCTTTCAAATTTTGTTAATATCTTCCTGCTCCCCTCAATTTACTTTGGGTTTGTTGGTCCCCCGTTTCATGCTCTGTTTCCATATGTGGCCACAAGGTGGAAATTACAACATTACTATGGCTTACATTTTATTTGCCTTTTGGATATTCACAAACATGGGTATTTTCACTATAATTTGAACAAGATCTTCGACAATGTATAACACTTTCCCATTAATGAAACTGTTACAGCTTTTTTTCTCCTAAAAATAAATCAGAATAAAAAAAGGGCACAACAATAACAATAGTGGGCTTCTATGGGGCACAATAATAACAATATGGGGACTACATGGGCACAAAAATAACAATAAGGGGGCTATACTAACAATAAAAATAAGGGGATACACTAGTATTTGCAATGTTCCTAATTAGCCCAAGCTAATTGGAACATTTAAATTTTGTTTTATTTTCCATTTATGAATAAATGACTAACGGAGGACATGTAAAACTCCTTAGATCAATGAATAAATCAATGCTCAATGTGAACAAAGCTATATCTAAGCCAGTTACATAAAATCCACTTGTGTGTGAAATAGGTTTGAGTTATTTGACTGGGTCAACAGGACCAAATCCACAACGTTGTCTAGGTTCAATGTATCTCCTAAAGGGGCAACGCAGTTCTAGAAGGAGGACCACATGTGAAAAGGGTTAAATGATTCAAGGTGGTTTAGGGTTTTTCACATATTCATCTTATAAAAGGAAGGAGAAGGCTCAAGGAAAAGGTTGTTGATGATAATTAGATTTTGAGATTGCTTGAGCAACTCAAACTCTCTTGGTTTTTTAGCTAGAGAGAGGAATTTCTTGTTTAGGAATTCCTCCTCCTTCCTTGAGGGTCTCTTGGAAGAGATTGTGCTGCATACGTCCACTATCCGGCATTTTGGCCAAGCTTCTTCTTCCATCTACAACGCAGATCCTATGGAGGGTTTGGTTGTCTTTGAAATCAACAGCAAGTGGAATCAGATCTAAAGAGTTCTATTGCATATTTTCAGTGGGGAAGTAATCTAAACCATTGGCAAGAATGAAATAGCTATTTTGAGCTCTAGATACTTATCTTGGCATCGGGCCAAAGTGTGCATCACTTCAGTAGCGCAGTTAGCTTCAACAACTACATTATTTTGCAGGCAGAGTTGCAGTGTCTATTTGCTAGCAGTTTGGACTAGAGATCTCCGGTGAAAGGGCTTCTTTCCTTCAGTGAGGTGATCCGTGGATTGGCCAACCAATCCATGTCATATTTCATATCTGATCTGTTGTGTGATGTATTCTTTAGAAATTTCTGAAGTTTACTGCAGATCCATGGTGTAGATCTCAGATCTATTTAGTGTTCTTTACTTTCAGCTAAGAATGTACTAAGAAGGCATTTTTGCATATAGATCCAATTTATATCTATCATTTTTTCATATGATATATTATAGATATGAAACTCAATAAAACACTGCTTCATATTTCTGAAAATAACGTTGTCATATTCTGCAGTCTTTTCTCATGTGTTGCAGCACTTCTTTTAGAGCTTTCCTTTATGAAAATATATGTTTTTCTTAGCCTTAATCATTTGAATATAATTCTAAGTATAAATAATGATTTTCATTCATAAACTCAGCTAATCCCTTTAGAAAATCACGTTGTAGAAGCTTCATTAATTTCTGCATACTCCAAGTCATGGGAAATCAGGGTTTTTAAGCCTAGTTTGGGGAGGAGGAACTGTTTAACTTAGCTATAATGCTTTTTTTTAAGCTTAAATTCAGAGCATAGGTCCCTCATGACCTAATATAAAATAACCTCCCGCCATTTCTCTTATTTTTATGCATATTTCTGAATACACTCATTTTAGGGCCAAAATCATCACTTTTCCCCACCTTTTTGCCCATAAAACGCTGTATAAAGTTGCTACTATTGTATTTATTGAAGGATATGAATTATAACATCTGTTATGAGATTTTTTGATGCTTCATAACCAATATTTTGTCAAATATTTCTTAATTTCCATATTTGGTACATTACAGTGGTATCAGAGCAAGATCTTTGGCTCAGCCTGTGGCTTCAAGCCAAAGTGTTGAATCCCTGAAGTAGGAATATTTCAAGCTCTATAGACAAATTTTTCATATGGATAGGTAGCCTTTGGATCTCATACTTTTCTCAAAGGTGACATATTCAGTAAATGCCCCTACAGTCAATCTCTGGAATATATTCTTGATACTCCTGAAGAGGGAACTTTAAAGCAGTATCAGAGAAGAGAAGAAACAGAGATCAGAATGATGGAGAGGATGATTTTTCTCTCATCAATTTTCAGATCTAAGAAGGGCCTCTCCAAAGAGGTAAATCAAAAAAGAGAAATAAGATGCACCGAGACTCCTAGAGGGTTTCAAGGAGAAGAAAGTTGCAATGAGGCCTACAAAGGGTTTCAAGAAGGAGAGGAAGACCCATGCACTTCCTACCCTCACAAAGAAGATGTATTTTACAGAATAAATAAGAGCATGGCTCCACCACTTGGAAGAATGACAGAAGAGGAGATCTCCTTGCTCCTTTTCTAGACCCTCAAGGGTATTGAGGAAGATCTCAAGGAGATTGAGAAGGTGGAGACTTGTACCAGCTCTGGCACAACCTTGGAAGAGTAGCCTTCATGTTCAGTAATGAAGGAAGACTACATATTTGCAGAAGAATCTCTTGCTTCTACATCTCACCGAGGTATGATTAAAGATTCATCTATTGTCATTTCAGCACATTGTATGAAGAGATCTACATCTTTGCATGCTGCTGATTTAGAGAAACAGAGTTGCACTGCGCTTTGAAAAGGCAATGAGGAAGAAGAGAGAAACCATTCCTCGTTAGAGAATTCACGTGGAAGCTTCATTCATGAAGCAATATAGGGTGGAATGATGGATGGTAGACATCTTGAAGAGAGAAACCCTTTCTCCCTTCTAGATGACTCTTTCTCAATGAGCACACCCCTGCTCAAAGAGAAACTTCTACTTGCAGCAAATCCATGGCCCCTTTGGTTTTTGAATGGCCATGCATGAGGAGAAGGCCTCATGGGAAGAATTCATTGGAGGTGCACTTCAACACATCATGGAGTGCAAAGTTCTTCAACAGTTTGAGGAGGATCTTCCCTTCTCACGGGAGCAGATAGTAGATGGAGGACATCTTCGGATGGATAACATCTCTCATGGATGTGTTGGAAATTTCTTGAGCCATGCACATCATGATGGGAGGTTTTTTCCTACCACCTATTTGGGTCCTCATAGGGTCAAATTGATCCTCAGGAAGATTGCATTTCAAGATCCCATGAAATGCAGGAATTTTATTTGGGATGATGGTAGCCCTCATGGGAGGAGTACCAGGATGAAGGGTGGAAGGAGACATCGACAAATGGTTGAGTGGATGTGGATGGAGAGCAAGAAGCTGGAAAGCTACTTGCATATCTATGACACTGGGCAGTAGGAGGCTTGGCTGCGTTGGTTTCTCTTGAAAGAGTTTGGTCATCACTCTCTTTCTAAGGGTATGTGGCAGAATACTTGCATCATGAGGCAGCAAAGAGTATGGGCACATTGTGTTGGCATAACATTCTTCATGTCAAGCACCATGTTGTCACTACATGATTTGGATGATGGAAGTATGAGGAGGTAGCAAAAGATTTTGTTGCTTGGGATGTTTTTGAGAGAGCAAGGGAAAATTTGCTCTCACAGTTTTCATGATGTTGCAGGAGTAGAGGATGGCACTATCATAGTGCAAAGGGGTTACTCCTTGACCTTAGATGTTCAAGAAGGACTTTCTTCATGGGAAGGACTTCTCATATGTAGCAGCATTATGGGAGATGCCTTTAACATTCTGCATGTCAAATATTGGAGCTATGTGTTGATGGGAGCCTATTTGCATAGGCCAAAAGCGTTATCACTTTGGAGCTGGGATTTATTGATGGAGTATTTCCATGATCACTTCTCATTCGATGCACTTGGTGAGCAAAGAGGAGGTGAAGAAGATGAAGTGGTAGATGGAGACATATATTATTGTGGTGTGCTTTTCTTGACTTGGGTTTCCAAGCAGGAGGAGAAGGAATTTCATGCAGCACTTGGTGGATCCCCCTTCATGGGAGTGTGCCAAACTATTATTGAGGATTCATTCATGAGTCCATGTATCTTCTTGCTTCCAACATATGGTGAGAGATTTTGCTTGCATCCTCTTACCATCTTTTGGCCGTGCATTGCTCCACAAGAGGGCAAGTTATTCATTGAGACCCATGATCTACATTGGGCCAAGTTATATGATGGAGACAGCCATCTCTTGTGTGGCCTTGGGCAAAGATGTTTTTCTTACATGTATGTTCATTTGATTCATATTATTAACCATGTAACAGGAAACAATTTGCCATGTATTCTTCTAAAGCAACAGTATGTAAAATTGCGTTGTGAAGACTTGGGAAACTGTTGGTACTCTCTTGCATCACACAGAATCTTCAGTATTTCCTTCATGATAATGATAGTCATGTTCTCAATTGATGATATTGCTTTTATCTTGATGGGAGACATGATGTTGAGTGAGGCACATGGTTTGGATGTGTCCTTTTGGGAAGTAGGTTCCCACATTTTCTGTAGTACATGTTCTAATGGGAACATGGGAAGGGTTGTGGCCACCACGACCAAACACTTGTTTCTCTTGGAGGTGGGCCATGTGTGTGATGGAATACCTTATGATGATACCCTTCCGTCCATCACATATAGAACATTTTGGGCTAACTGGTTTTACAGCATTGGATGGGGGATCCTTGTAGATTTATTCTTCATGATGCCACTTGAGGGCAATATCCTTGCAGCCCAAGATCAGTTTGCACTCTACACTTATCTTAAGTGGAGAGGAGAACATTGTGGGGTAGGCTATCTTGTCTACCATGTGCATATTTTCAGCCCACCTATTTTGCAGGAGCTCAAGGTGGAGGAACATTTTCAGGAGTTTCCATGTTGGGAGGTAACTCACTTTGTGTGGATGATTGCTTGGGGATGGAGGATCCACATGGGAATGTTGTTTCTCACTACATTTCAGATTCCATGCCTCAAGGGAGCCTCTAGGCAGCACCTTATTGCCTTCTTTAGTACTCTACTTATTCATGATTATAGCTATTCAACCAATTTACATGCTTGGGAGAGGAAATATGGAGATTCATTGTTGACACAGCATCTCATTATTTGGAGAAGATCGTCTTATGTGGGTGATACAGTAGGAGGAGGGGACATCCTTCAGTTCTATCATTGCAGTTGCTTGAGGAAAAGCAACATTTGGGAGGGGATGACTGTAATGTTCCTAATTAGCCCAAGCTAATTGGAACATTTAAATTTTGTTTTATTTTCCATTTATGAATAAATGACTAAGGGAGAACATGTAAAACTCCTTAGATCAATGAATAAATCAATGCTCAATGTGAAAAAAGCTATATCTGAGCCAGTTACATAAAATCCACTTGTGTGTGAAACAGGTTTGATCTATTTGACTGGGGTCAATAGGACCAAATCTACAGTGTTGTCTAGGTTCAATGTATCTCCTAAAGGGGCAGCGCAGTTCTAGAAGGAGGACCACATGTGAAAAGGGTTAAGTGATTCAAGGTGGTTTAGGGTTTTTCACATCTTCATCTTATAAAAGGAAGGAGAAGGCTCAAGGAAAAGGTTGTTGATGATAATTAGATTTTGAGATTGCTTGAGCAACTCAAACTCTCTTGGTTGTTTAGCTACAGAGAGGAATTTCCTGTTTAGGAATTCCTCCTCCTTCCTTGAGGGTCTCTTGGAGGAGATTGTGCTGCATTGGTCCACTATCTATAATTTTTGCCAAGCTTCTTTTTCCATCTACAACACAGATCATGTTGAGGGTTTGGTTGTCTTTGAAAGCAGTTGCAAGTGGAATCAGATCTATGCAGATCTGAAGAGTTCTATTGCATCTTTTCAGTGGGGAAGTCATCTAAACCATTGGCAATAGTGCAATAGCTATTTTGAGCTCCATATACTTATCTTGGCATGAGGCCAAAGTGTGCATCACTTCAGCAGCGCAGTTAGCTTCAGCAACTGCGTTATTTTGCAGGCAAAGCTGCAGTGTCTATTTCCTAGCAGTTTGGAGGAGAGATCTCCGGTGAAAGGGCTTATTTCCTTCACTGAGGTGATCCATGGATTTTCCAACCAATCCATGTCATATTTCAGATCTGATCTACTGTGTGATGTATTCTTCAGAAATTTCTGAAGTTTATAGCAGATCCATGGTGTAGATCTCAGATCTATTCAGTGTTCTTTACTTTCAGCTGAGATCCCCAAGGGGAATGTAATAAGAAGGAATTTTTGCATATAGATCCATTTAGATATATAATTTTGTCCTCTGATATTTTATATATCTGAAACTCAATAAACCACTGCTTCATATTTCTGAAAATAACACTATCATAGTCTGCAGTCTTTTCTCATGTGTTGCAGCACTTCTTTTGGAGCTTTCCTTTATGAAAAGATCTATTTTTCTTAGCCTTAATCATTTGAATCTCATTCTAAGTCTCTATACTGATTTTTATGCATAAAATCAGCTAATCCCTTCAGAAAATCACGTTGTAGAAGCTTCAGTAATACTCCAAGTAATGGGAAATCAGGGTTTTTAAGCCTGGTTTGGGAAGGAGGAACTGTTTAACATAGCTATAATTCTTTTTTTGAGCTGAAATTTGGATAATAGGTCCCTCGTGACCTAATATAAAATAACATCCCGCCATTTCTCTTATTTTTATGCATATTTCTGAATACACTCATTTTAGGGCCAAAATCATCACTTTTCCCCACCTTTTTGCCCATAAAACGCTGTATAAAGTTGATGTTGTTGTATTTACTGAAGGATCTAAATTATAACATATGTTATGAGATTTTTTGATGCTGCATAACCAATATTTTGTCAAATATTGCTTAATTTCCAGATTTGGAACATTACAGTATTATAGGGACCTAGCATAAAAATTGCTACCCCTATGTGTGGAATTTTTGTTTCTCTTGTAACCAAATCAAGATTCAGGTAAATCCTCTACCCAAATATTTTTTATTTCATGGTTTTATCATCATAATTTTCTATGGCCTCGTTTATCTCATCATTTTGGAAATCAAGTTGTCCAAATATAAATTTATAAACCTCTCCTCTTCTGAGGATAACTAGCATGCAATTGTTTGTATCTCTCCATGCATAGACACACTCTTTGAATTTTTTTATTTTGAACTTCTCATCGGAACTCCTTGTGTCAACTATCTGCGGAGAAGAGGACACCCATGTTTCAATTGAGGCCATCGTTGTGTGAGTTCAAAGCACATTAGCTGAATGCATGTTGAATGCAAGAATGCACGCTAAATAAACTGTGAGGAATGCACGTTGAATGCAAGAATACACGTTGAATAAACCATAAGGAATGCATCTTGAATGCAAGAATGTGTGTTGAATAAACTGCGAATAATCCACGCACAAATGAGTTTTTGTTTTTAACATATTGATTTATTTTTCTATAAATCACTTTTATAAA
This sequence comes from Pinus albicaulis, assembly GCA_034641835.2. Classification (NCBI taxonomy): domain Eukaryota; kingdom Viridiplantae; phylum Streptophyta; class Pinopsida; order Pinales; family Pinaceae; genus Pinus; species Pinus albicaulis. Next base: position 462,142,942 of record CM076577.1, read on the forward strand.
GAAAATAAAATTTTATTAAGAAAATAAAATTTTATTAAGTAAATAAAATTGTTTATTAGGTGCTTTAAATTTTCTCCTTTGCTCGTATTTTTTCTCAGACACAAAATAAAAAAATTCAAATTTAATATTTATATATAAGATACAATTTATTAAAACTAACACTTTTAAAAATAGGGTTGCAAGATTTTGATGGCATGTAAGATGGCCATCACTTCTTTCTCATAGGTAGGATGACCAAATTTCCATCTTGCTACTACTTATTGATAAATGATAGTAAATGTCCATTTTGCATTAAAATGGTACCCAAACTTTTTTATAGTAAATGTCCTAACTAGGTCACTTGACCTATTCCTGAACTTAAAACCCTAAAAAATATGTACAATATAGAAAAACCTTAAAATAAACCCTGCAAATCCTAGGTGCTATCTCTTTATTTATCCCTTGACAACATTTAAATCTAATAACTACTAAAACAAGTTCATTCAACCTTAATTATATGTTTTTAACCATGAAACTACAAGTTTCAACTATTAAAATTCAAATTTGATTTTTCTTAGTCCATCCCCTTGTTCCCAAACATTCCTGGTGTGCATCTATTTGAGGCACACAAATCTCGCCTTTTACCCTATGAAATCCATGCAATTTGGAGTATTCTTGAACAACATAAACATATATATGAAAAATTAAATCTATTTAATTGTATTAATGTTACCTATGAGTTAAAAAATTATCTCCAAGTTGAATCATTCAATTTGGCCTTGAAATGAAGGTTGGGCGGCGTGCATTTTTGTGAAGCGGGCAAAAATTTTATTGCTTCACTAAAATGCACACCCAGGCTTCATTTATTGGCCAATATTATTGATTCAAAGTTTATATTATTTATTTAATGTTTTTACGCACATTTACATTGTTGTATATTTACTTTGAATTTAAATATTTATACTTCAAATTTCATACAACATTCTAAGTTTTGCTTCGAGTTACCTTAAGTGAAAATTGTGTATAAGTGGGAAACATAGTTATGTAGGATATTTGTCAGACATGATGCAAGGTTATATCCTAAATTTAGTTATTGTCCAATCATGTCCCATTTGAAATTTCATTACCAAGAGTGTAATTGGTTTGGCCTGGGAGTGCACATTTTTTTCTGACTTGAACATTGACATATATGATGAATTGTTACATTGGTATACTAGTATTTCAGGGAATAAGATTTATTTTAGGATAATGAGTATGAAATGTTGTAGAAAAATTTTGTATATTTAGGATGGAATGATCATTGTTGTGCTTCAAATTAATTAGATGTCCTTCTGTGCATTTATTTGAGGCACACAATGCCCGCCTTTTACCTTATAAAATCATTCCAATTTGGAGTATTCATGCATATCATAAATTTAATGAGGATGAGTTATTGTCCACCCAAATTTAATGAGGATGTACTTTATGCTATGTGGGGAGTCATTTTCCCCACACATTTCAAATGTCCCTTAGGTCATGTATAAATAGGAACATACTTCTAATTTGTAAATCGTAACACATTGGTGACAATAGGAAGTACTTCACTCTCTTTTAAATTTTTATTTTTCTTGTTTGGAATTCTACTACTATTGAGGAAGAGTAAAATTGTTGTGGAATTGATGCTCATGATGATGAAATTTTTTTGTTTATGAGGTACTATGTGTTTTTCTTATATTGGTTTTAAGTTTTCATGCTCTAAAATTTGTTTAACAATGAAATTTTATGTATTTTCTTAAGGTATTATCATGGCATGTTAGCACCCGTGTGGATCTTAAATATTGAAAGTTAGTATAAAGGCCCTATTTGATAGTGAATCCCATAAGTTACTTCATTCTTTTATTTAGAATTCTATTCACCATTTTCATGTGTGTTTGGAATTCATTTTCAATACTTTTCCAATCGATGAGTGGCATTGAAACCCTAGATCTACTTAGACTTCACTGCCAAACAACAAAGAAGAACTAGTCCTATTTGTCTACATTCTCCTTACCTATCTATCTTTAAACCTTAACTAGGTCACTTGACCTGATATTAAACTTAAAACCCTAAAAATATGCACAATATAGAAAAACCCTAAAATATACCTTGCAAATCCTAGGTGTTATTTCTTTATATATCCCTTGGAAACATTTAAACCTAGTTACTACTAAAATAATTCCATCCACTCGTAACTTAATTATAGGATTTTAACTAAGAAACTACAATTTTAACTATTAACATTCAAATTTGATTTTTCTTAGTCCATCCCCTTGTTCCTAGGCATTCCTGATGTGCATTTATTTGAGGCACACAAACCCTATCTTTTACCCAATGAAATCCATTCAACTTGGAGTATTCCTTAACAACATAAATATATATGTAAAAAACTAAAAATATTTAATTGTATTAATTTTACCTATGAGTAAAAAAATACTCTCCTATTTTAATCATTCAATTTTTCCTTGAAATGAAGGTTGGGCGTGCATTTGTGTGAAGCAGACAAAAATTTCCATGCTTCACTAAAATGGACACCGAGGGTTCATTTATCGGCCAATATCATTTATTCAAACTGTATATTATTTAGTTAATGGTTTTATAGACTTTTACATTTGTATATCTTTACTTTGAGCTTAAATATTTATACTTCAAATTTCATACAACATTCTAAGTTTTGTTTCAACTTGCCTTATGTGAAAGTTGTGTATAAGTGGGAACCATAGTTATGTAGGATATTTTTCATACACGATGCAAGGTTATATCCTAATTTTAGAAATTTTCAAATGTCTCATTTCAAAATTCATTACCAAGGGTGTAATTGGTTTGGCTTTGGAGTGCATATTTGTTTTGGATGTGATAATTGGTAGATATTATCAATTACTATTCTGATAGACTTGGATTTCAATGCATAACATTTATTTTATGAAAATGTGATATAGATTGGATCATTATATTTCTTTTCATCCATTATGATGCATTTGGAGTGGAAAAAGTGGAGGACTCAATTCATGGGACTATTTTTACTTGCGGGACCCAGTTTGACAAAACGGGGTCTAAAACCTTTTGGGACTGTTATGAGGCATCAAAAGGATTTTTTTGGGGTTAAAACTATGTCGCTTTGGTGTGGCACCATTTTGTGTTGTTATACACTCGTAGATATTTACAATGACGCAAGAATCGTATCAATCGAAGTATGTATGCAAAATTTGTGCCACTCATAAGTTGACCTTCGTGTTTTCACACCTATAATTTGGGAGGATGTTGCATCATACCCCATTATTCATGGAAAAGGGGCTAGACACGTGTTTATGATGTAAAATACTCTATAATATTTTATATTGTAGCTCTAGTTAAGAGTTGATGTAGTCAAAATTAACCACTAGTAGGCTATTGGGTTGTGTTGCAACCAGGCCACTAGTAGGCTATCGGGTTGTGTTATAGCCAGGCCACTAGCAGGCTATCAAGTTGTGTTGCAACTAGGCCACTAGGAGGAAGAGGAATTCCATTCTTTCAGGATAATTTTGTTCTATAAATGAGAAAAGATAGCCAGGAGAGATACGAGGTAGAGCACACAAAGAGTATTTTTTCACTGTAGCAGCCCATGGATCACATGCATTACTTCTTTGTACCTACAACGTTATTTTCTAGGCATAGAAAGAGAGCAAAGCAATGTCACCTTCCATCTGGGTTTTCTCCCGAAAGGGTTTCCCATAGCATATTTTGTTTCCAATGTGTGTGTGTGAGATTATTTTGTCGTTCACTATTTCTCTACATAATTTTCATTCACATGTAGGCACTAATTACAGTTAAATCTGTAGATATGGAAGTTTATATAAATTGTAATAGTGTATAATTTTCATAATTCTAATATAATATTATCATATTTGTTGTGACAAACTATCCAATGGAATATCCATGAATTTTTACAGATCATTTGGTATCATAGTAGGTTTCTTTGGGTATTTTGTGAATATTGTAGGGATCTAGATTGGCAAGGCCGAAAATTATAAAACCCTGATCATGGCAACAAATATGTAAATGAACCTTGTGATCCTATAGAGGTGAGGTTTACGCGGTTGGAACAACAAGTCGCAAATATCAACCATGATGGAAGCCTCCTCATGGCGACCTTGAATAGAAATTTGTGGATATTTGGAGAAGATGGGGTTTCGAATGTGGAGGAAAAACCAGAACAGGGATCAGAATATCAGGGAGAAACGGAGAACTAGTCGAAGAAAGGACCCGGAAAATATCAACCAAGTTCGAGTGTCATGAACCAATCACAATCCCTATTTAAAATGGAAGCAAAATTTGATATCAAGTCGTACAATGGCGAGATAGACGCTCTAAAGTTGAACCATTTATTTCAGCAACTGGAAGTTTAGTTCAATGTCCATCAGATTGAGGAAGGGAAAAAGATGTCATTCACACAGCTGAAATTAGAGGGCCATGCACTGAATTGATGAGAAAGCCACATGGAAACCCTAAGTTTGGAGGGAGACCCAATAGTGATAGAGTGAGAGGATTTAAAAACCCTCATTAAGTCACAGTTTTATCCCATTGGGTATGTGGAGGACCAGTGGATTTGGTGGCATTATTTCACGCAAAATTCATACCAAAGCGTGCATGAGTACACCAAGGAATTTAGAAATATGAATATAATGTTGGGTGTTTCTCTAAAGAACCTAGATGTATGCCTCAAGTATTTGGAGGGTTTGCACCGTTGTCTGCGTGATCAGGTGATGATGTTCAAGCCCAAATCGGTGGATGAGGCTTGTGTATAGACATAATACCTAGAAAACATAGGCATAAAGAGAGCGCAATCAAGTCGACTGAAGAAGGAGGAGAAACAGGATGTTTCTACAGAGGGGAAGAAGAAGCAAAAAGGGAGAAAAGATAAAAATACGGCAACCAAAGTGCACCAGTGTAAATATCCCAACGACCACTACAATCGCTGCAACATTGATGGCCATATAGAGGAGAATTTTTGGAAGTTGCATCCAGAGCTAAACCTAAAGAACAAGAAGAAAGATAACAAGAAGAAGAATCTCATGGCCACGGATTCTAGCAACCAAGTTGAAAGTAGCTTGGATGTGGATAAGATATAATTTGAACGTCAGTGCGGAAGGAAGTGAATGTGAGTATCATTTAGCATCAAGGAGAGAAAGAAATGACCAAAATCTTCCATATAAAGATACATGTCAAGAAGACAAAAATTTATGCTATGTTTGACTCTGAATCGTAGGTGAATCTCATTGTAGTATAATTGGTCAACAAGTTGGGACTGGAAGTTCGTGATCATCCAAACCCATATCCATTGGGATGGGTAAATTAAGATGCAGATTTGAAGGTAACAAAATAGTGTAAAATTAGATTTGATATGTGTTGATTTTATTGATGAAATAGATCTAGATGTGGTTCCCCTTGATGTATGTGGAGTCGTGTTTGGGAGTCCATATACGTACATGTGTGATGGAATATTCATGAAGAGAGATAATTAGTAAAAACTCGTCAAGGATGGAAAATCAATCATCATCAATGCATAGAAAGGCAAGTCAAAAAATTCGCTACTAAGTTCCAAACAAGCCAAGAAATTGATGAGTTCCACCAAGAAGTATGTTTTCTTGTTTTTAAGAGAAATTTAGTCTGCGGAGGAGTCAATAAGAGGTAAGGCATCCCTAGAGGGGTGAAGAAGAAGAAAAAATAATTAGAGGAGTTTGTTTTCTGATAGCCTAAAGGGTTACCACCTAAGAGAGAAGTGGAGCACGAGATCTAGTTATTGCTAGACTCCCAATTGCCAAATATTGGGTTGAACAAACAATATGTTATAGAAGCAGTGGGGTGAATAAATAGTTGCAGCATTTGTTAGAACGGGGTGGCATTTGACCGAGTACATCACCATGTGGGTCACCCATCATTATTGTGTTGAAGAAGGATGGGACTTGGCGGATGTTTATATATTACAGGGCGTTGAACAAAATCACGCTCAAGAATAGATACCCAGTGCCCAAGATAGATGATTTGTTGGATTAGTTGCAGCAAGAAAAATACTTCACCAAGTTAGACTTGAAGTTTGGATATCACCAAGTTAGAGTCAAAGAAGAAGATACATGGAAGCTTGCGTTCAAAACCAGGTAAGTTTTGTATGAGTGGTTAGTCATGCCATTTGGCCTATGTAATGCACCGACTACATTTATGAGATTATTGAATGATGTATTGTGCCCTTTTATAGGTTCATTTGTTATTGTCTATCTGGATGATATAATATTATATAGTGCTACCTAGGAGGAGCATATGTAACATTTGACGTATGTGCTAGAAACATTGAAGAAGCACTAGTTTTTATCAAATCTTAAGAAGTGTGAGTTTGCACAACAGTATTTGGTGTATATGGGGTATGTGATCGGTGGAGGAGAGATGAAGATAGATCCTTTGATCTGAATAAAAAGTGGCCTACACCCATCGCATTCATCCACCCATGGTATTTATCTGCTCATTTTATTGTAAGTAGCATCTAACCATGGTATTCATTCACCCATGGTATGTATCCACCCATGGTATTCATCCACACATGGAATTCACCCATGGTATTGTAAGTGGGATCCACCCATGGTATTGTAAGTGACATCTACCCATCGTATTCATTCACCCATGGTATTTACCCACCCATGGAATTTTCCTATGGTATTGTAACTAAAAAAACTATAAGTAACGAGTCACATTTTGTAATACAACAGATTGTCTACCACAATGTAGCTTTCACAGTTACTCTATGTTTTAATAAAATGTTTCTTTGTGGGTTTTTCTTACTGTGTGTTCTCATCTCTTTTATTCTTACATTTCAAATTTTCAGATCTTGGGGGCCTCCCCCCCCCCCAAGATCCATTTCAATTTTTTAGATCTTGGGGGCCTCTCCAGATCTTGGGGGGAGGCCCCCAAGATCTAAAAAATTAAAATGGACCTTGGGGAGGGGGGGGGAGCGAGATCTAAAAATTTGAAATTCCAAAAGAAAAGAGAGGAGAACGCATAGTAAACAAAACCCACAAAGAAACTTTTTATTAAAACAAAGAATAACTATAAAAGCTACATTGTGGTGGACAATCTGTCATTTTACAAAATCTGACTTGTTACTTATAGTTTTTTTTAGTTACAATGCCACAGGTAAATTCCATGGGTGGGTAAATACCATGGGTGAATGAATGCCATGGGTAGATGTCACTTACAATACCATGGGTGATGAATACCATGGGTGGATTACACTTACAATACCATGGGTAAATTCCATCTGTGGATGAATACCATGGGTGGATACATACCATGGGTGAATGAATACCATGGATAGATGCCCCTTACAATACCATGGGTAGATGAATATCACAGGTGTAGTCCACTTTCCATTCAAATCATTCCTTCCCCCTTAAGAAGCAATGGTACCCATTGCGTGAAGTTCTCTCCTAAAAATCCTTTGTTGAATATGAAGAGCCACTGAAGAAAATGGTTTTGTGTGGTTAACCTATAACCCTGATGAATGAAGATCCGAGGATAGATATACCCTGTAATGCTTGTAACCAACTGTGATACTGACAATGTGTGGCCTAGAAAATGACTTCGATGAAGTGTGGGTTTGTGGATGACCCATAACCATCACAAATGAAGATCCGAGGATAGAGATACCATGTAATGCTTGTGACCAACTGTGATGCTAACAATGTGCTGCCTAGCAAATGGACTTCCATGAAGTGTGGGTTTTTGGATGATCCAGAACCATGAAAAAAGAAGATCCGAGGACAGATATACCCTGTAATTATTGTAACCAATTTTGATACTAACAGTGTGTGGCCTAGCAAATGGAATTTGATGACAAGGATTTTGTGTGGTTGACCCATAACCGTGATGTTGATTTTTGATGAAGTAGCAGGTGCCTACATAGCCTGGGGTGGGAGGGAATGTCTCCAAAGAACCCAAGATGGATGTTGCTATGCTGAAACTGATGAATGTGAAGTAGGTGCCTACTAAATCGGGGTGGGAGGGCATGTCTTGAAAGTGAACCCGCTCTAAATGTTGCTCCGGATATAAAATCTAATTTAAAATGGCCATAAATTGGTCAATGTAACTCAAAATATTTATTGTAACTTATTTTTGAAAATAGGATGACCTTTCTGTATCTTCCTATGTGATTGAAATCCCTATCTGGACACTCTAGAAACCCAGATTCGCACTGCAACTATCTCGTTGTCACAAAAGTTTTGAAAAAATAGTTGATTTTAAATTAGTAATATCTCTCTCATCAAAACTCCAATTTGAACATTTTTTTTAATTGGGTGATTTTTCAATAGGAGCTCGGATATGTAATAATTTTTCTGAAATGTTGCACAAAAATTGCTAAAATTGATAGGAGAGCCGCCATCCATGAATTGTCGTCAGAAAAATTTCTGCAACAAGCTGATTTTAAATCAATGATATCTCCCTCATCCAGACTCCGATTCGGCCGATTGTTTTTTTTAATTTGGGTATTTATTGCAAGGAATCAATATATGTTATTTGATTTTGGATATTTTTCACCAAAAATTTCAGATCTGATCTGCAAACTCATCGTCCAATAAAAATTCCTGCCAAAAAATGAAAAAATAAAAATAAAAAATCTTCCCACTTGGCCCAAGAAAGTGCTCCGTGGAAGTTGTAGCACTTGCATGATATTGATGAAGTTTACTGCAAAAAAAAAAAAATTGAAATATGATTCAAACTTTCATTCCCATGGAGTCGTAAGAGGCCCCCAAGGTCTAAAAAATTTAAATTCAAGAAGAAAAGTGAGGAGAAGACACAGTCAACAAAACACACAAAGAAATTTTTTATTAAAACAGAGAGTAATAGTAAAAGATACAAAGTGGTGGACAAACTATCCTTTTACAAAATGTGACTTGTTACTTATAGTTTTTTTTAGTTACTGTACCACAGGTAAATTCCATGGGTGGGTAAATACCATGGGTGAATGAATACCATGGGTAGATGTCACTTACAATACCATACCTGTATGATGAATACCATGGGTGGATTCCACTTACAATACCATACATGTATGATGAATACCATGGGTGGATTCCACTTACAATACCATGGGTAAATTCCATGTGTGGATGAATATCATGGGTTTATACATACCATGGGTGAATGAATACCATTGATATATTCCACTTACAATACCATGGGTGGATGAATACAATGGGTGTAGGCCACTTCCCATTCAGATCATCCTTCCAAGATGGAGACCATCATGAAATGGTCAGTGCCTACTAATATTTCTAAGGTCAGGAGTTTCATTGGGGCAGCATTGTACCTAAAAAAATTCATAGTCTCGTTTTCAGCAGTAGTAGCACCACTCCACTCCATAACAACAAGTGGAAAGAGTTTCTAGCAGGGAAAATTTCAGCGGAGGGCTTTAAAGGAGCTAAATAAGAAGATCATTCAAGCACCAGTATAGCATTACCAAACTTGCAACAACTTTTCTAAGTGTAGGCAGATGTGAGTGGGTATGTTATGGGAGTTGTCCTGATGTAGGGAGGAAGGTTTGTATGCTACCATTCTCAAGTTTTTCATGGGGAAGTTCTTAACTACCCTAGGTATGACAAGGAGCTATATGCCATGGTGCAATTTGTGAAGAATTGGAAGCATTATCTGATGGGAAAGGAGATAGTAATCCACACATTTCACCAGTCATTACAGTACTTGTAGGCCTATAGTAAGCTACAGCAGACCGGGCATTACAAGTGGATGGGGTTTTTACAACATCTTCATTTGGTAATAAACTATAAGAAGGGCAGCACAATTAAGTTGGATGACATGCCTTCAAGGCCACCCACATCAAATATTACAGCTTTGGGGACTCTTATACACATGGAGCCATTCATCCATGCTACATACAGAGAGGAATATATAGAGGATGAGGACTTCGAGGTATCAATAGTTGCAGGGTCACAGTCATGTGCATGATGGTGACAACACCATTGAATACCATCTCAAGGAGGGGTTACTCTACAGGATGAATAAGCTATGTGTTTCTAAAGGTGAGCGATTGCAACTGATTATAGAGGCTCAGACCTCCAAGGTTGCAGGGAACTTTGGTGTAGGGAATATCGTGGCTAAGTTGCAGAAGTATGTATATTGGACCAAGATGCAAGAGAAGATACTAGGTTCATAAGAGGATGCATGATTTGTTGTACCAGCAAGCCTAGTAACAGGAAATAGATTATATATCACCCCTTACCTGTACCTACTCATCCTTGGGAAATAATTTCCATGGACTTTTTTGGAGGTTTACCAACAACTAGGAAGGGACATGACTACCTGTTCATGATAGTTGACAGGTTCAACAAGATGTGTGTTTTGATACCATGTAAAAATACCATCAGCGGGTAAGAAGCAACCAACTTGTTCTTTGGACAAATTTGAGTGCACTTTGGGATACCAAGGCGCATCGTTTCAGACAAGAATACAAGATTTCTTAGTGCATTATGGACTACATTGTGGGAGAAGATGGACACAAAGCTAAAGAGATCTACGACATTCCATCCATAGGAAAATGGACAAAGAAAAGTATTCAACAAGACTTTGGTGCAACTTCAGAGGGGATACAACTAGAAGCATCTGAAGACTTGGGATTAAAATTTGGTATATATACAACATTCATACAATAGAGCAGTCCACACTTCTATAGGAAATTCCCCATTTGATACTTGTATTGGATATTTTCCGCCTTCACCTTTGGATATTTCATATGCGCAGTAAGGAGGAGTGAGGTAATTTATTACAAGAGATGCTTTGAGGGTTGAAAATTTTATAGAGAAGATCAGGCAGATCCATCTACAGGTACAAGAAACACTGTATAAGTCACAGGAGAAGTATAAGGCCTAGCATGATCAACAAAAAATAGAGAAATCATTCAAGGTGGGAGACAAAGTATGGTTACAGCTGAATAAGGAGAGGTTGCAGGGGCCTTATAAGAAAATCAAGGCTCTAAGGTATGGTCCCTTTGAGATACTGGAAAAGGTGGGTGGGAATTCCTATCGACTCATTTTATAGCCATACATGCATATTTACTCAGTTGTGAATGTAGAGAATTTGAAACTCTATGAGCCTTCCATGCCAGATTAGGAAGAGGAACATGTCCTAACTTCTGTGGAGGATTTGACACCAGATGCTCAGGCGTAGTTGAAAGAAGATACAGTTTTGTAGGAGAGGTCCAAAACTACAAGACAGGGGCAGCATGACCTTTCGCAAATTGGATTGAATAGACAACTTCCAAGCAAAGCTAAATGGTACACTAGAGAGAAGGTGGAGGAAAAATTTCCTCACCTTGTTCAGTAAAAAAAATTTGGGACAAAAAGCCTCCCAAAATGGGAGGTGTGATCTAGATTGGATCATTATATTTTTTCATCCATATCAATGCATTTGGTGTGGAAAATGTGGAGGAATCATCTCATGGGACCATTTTTACTGGTGGTACCCAGTTTGGCAAAACGGGGTATGAAACCTTTTAGGAGTGTTGAGACATCAAATGAAGTTTTTTGGAGGTAAAAATTTGGCACTTTAATGTAGCACCATTTCATTTTTTTCTACACATACAAATCTTTCCAACGACGCAAGAAGCGTGTCAATCAGAGTCCATATGCAAAAGTTATGCCACTTAGAATTTGAACTTCTTCTTTTCACCCCTATAATTCGGGAGGATGACACATCAGCCCCACTATTCATGGAAAAGGGGCTAGCCACGTGTTTATGATGTAAAATACTCTAGAAAATTATATATTGTAACTCTAGTTAAGAGTTTATATAGTCAAAATTAACCACTAGTAGGCTATCAAGATGTGTTATAACCGGGTCACAAGGAGGAGGCATTCCATTTTTTCGAGAGAATTTTGCTCCATAGCTGAGAAAAGATAGCCAAGAGAGATAGGAGGTATAGCACATAGAGAGGTTTTGTGCACTGTAGCATCCCATGAACCACATGAATTACTTCTTTGTACCTGCAGCCTTATTTTCCAGACAGAGAAAGAGAGCGAAGCAGCCTAACCTTCCAGCTGGGTTTTCTCTCGAAAGGTTTCCCAGAGCTTATTTTGTATCTTATGTGTGTTTGTGAGCTTATTTTTTCATTATCTATTTTTCCACATAATTTCCATTCGCATGCAAGCACTAATTACAGTTAAATATATAGATATTGAAGTTTAAATAAACTGTAATAGTGCCAAATTTTTAGATTTCTACTATAATATTATCAAATCTGTTGTGATGAACTGTCCAGTGGAATATCCACAGGAGTTTACGGATCAAAATTACTATGATATGTTTCCTAAAATTATTAGACATTCAATTGAGTATAGTTCCTAGTGTGCATTTATTTGAGGCACACAAACCTTGACTTTAACCCTACGAAATCGATCCAATTTGGCATATTCTTGCACAACAAAAATTTCTATGTTCAAAGTTACTCTTAATTATGATTAAAAAAAATGTTCGCTAATCTATATCATTCAATTTGGCCTTGTAATGAAGGTTGGGTGTGCATTTTTATGAAGTAGGCCAAAATTTCCTTCCTTAACTAAAATTCACACCAAGGCTTGATTTATTGGTAAATATGATTGATTCAAATTGTAAACTTTTATTTAATTATTTTAGACACTTTTGAGTTATTATATATTTACTTTGATCCTTAAATAATTACGCTTCATATTTCATACAACACTCCAAGTTTTCATAACCAAATGGTTAGATCCAAACAGTGGGTGGGTTTGGGCGGGGCCTCGGATCACTCACCGGTTTATTTGGAATTTCTAGCAGGTGAACAGAAACCGCATTCATCATTCAAATTTAATGCTATATGGTTACATGATCCTGAATTCCAACTACTGGTCACTCAGGAGTGGCAGCACTACAATCTCTTTCCTGATAAGGAACTTGCTAGGGTATTTAATGAAAATCTCAAACGTATCAAAGCATACACTATCCGTTGGGCTCGATACAAAAGCAAGCTCGAGGAGGAGGAGATGAAACAGATTGAATTGGAAATTTCTCAGCTCACTAATTCTGATTACTTGGGTTTCCATTCTCCATCCTCAAAAGAGCAGTTGATCGCACTTGAAACCACCAGGGCAAATATCCTCCGTAAAAAGGAGGAGGAGTGGAGATTAAAAAGCAAGGCCATCTGGTTGAAATTTGGTGATGAAAATACTAAGTTCTTTTAGCAATGTGCTAAAGGAAGGCGGATCATCAATACTATCTGGGAACTATCAGATAATACTGGATGCATTGACAAAAATCATGCTCAGCGTGCTGATTTGGGTATCCAGCATTTCAAAAATCAATACAGAGCATCGCACAACATCAATCTACCGAATATTATGAACATTGCTCGAACATTTCACGGGTTTGTTGATGATGAGTAGGCAGAGGATCTCAATGCACCGGTCACCATGGGTGAGATCGAAGGTTTACTAAAATGGTTTAAAAAGGACAAAATCCCTAGACTAGATGGATGACCCATTGAATTCTATCTTCATTTTTTTGATCTCATTGGTAGTGATCTCCTCCAGGTCATAGAAGAAAGTAGAATATTTGGACGAATCTATGATGGTTTCAATGCCACCTTCATTGCACTGATTCCAAAAAATGATCACCCTGCAACATTCCATGACTATAGGCCTATCTCCCTCTGTAACTTCATTTACAAAATTATATCCAAAATCATTGCCAACCGTATAAAACCCATTCTCTCTTCTCATATTGCCAAGGAACAGTTTGCTTTTCTCCACCATAGGCAGATTCATGGAGCCATTGGCACTGCACAAGAGGTCCTGCACTCCATAAAAACATAGAATCTCAAAAGTACCATCCTCAAAATAGACCTTGCCAAAGCCTTTGATCATGTTAATTGGAACTACATTCATCTCATACTTATCCATACAGGTTTCCTCCAATCCTTAACAAATTGGATTATGGGTTGTATTATGAATGCCACATTCAGCATCCTCATCAATGGGGCAGCTACTAATTTCTTTCATGTTGGTAGAGGACTCAGGCAAGGTTGCCCTCTCTCACCACTTCTCTTTTTCATTGTTATGGAAGGCCTCTCGGCCCTCCTTAATAGGGCAAAGGATGTTGGTGACATCCATTTATTATGAACTGTCTCATTTATTATTTATGGATGGTTTGATTAAATTTTTGGATGGCTCGTGTCAAGACAGTTCACAATTTGATAAAATCGTAAATATTTTATGCAGAGCTATGGGCATGGCTCCAAATAACAGAAAATCCACCATTATCCTAACTAGATCCTTGGAACACAAACATGGGCTTGCAATTCAGAATTCCCCCTTTCTGTGCAGCTACATTGGGGAAGGTTTAAAATATCTTGGTTTCCACCTTAAACCAAATGACTATCAGATTAAGGATTGGAACTAGTTGATCGCCAAAGTGGAGCGTAGGATCAACATTTGGCATCATCGATGGATCTCGCAGGCAGGTAGATTGGTATTAATCAAATCTATCCTGGAATCCATTCTTGTCTACTGGATGTCCCTTGCTTGGCTACCCAAAGGTGTCACCAACTGCATACAACATATTTGTAGACAATTTCTTTGGAGGAATTCTGGTAGAGAGCGTACTTTTTCTTGGGTTGCTTGGGACCATATCAGCAGGCCAAAGGATTGGTGCAGTTTGGGTATAAAGGACCTCTCCATTTTTTCCACTGCCCTGGCTGAAAAATTGGGTTGGCACCTTATATCTGGTCATAGCTTATGGAAGGAGGTTACTGCCTCTAAGTACATCACTCCCCGAACTACACTGGATTGGATCCGTGGCAATATTAAACTCAGTCCAGGATCCTCGATCATATGGAAGGCCATCACAAAGTCAACGCACCTTATACAACAAGGATGGACATGGCACATCAGATCCGGTACTATGGTCCGTTTGGGTGAGGACTCATGGTCGGGCAGTGGTAGGCATTATAAACTTCCACAAAACATCATACATCACCTTTCCCAAGCCGGATACTACTATCTATCTCAGGTGGCGGATCCATTGTGGACCAACTAGCATGCACAGGGCTGGCTATCAGCGCAGGATCTCTGGTTGCCCATTGAGGGCCATCCATACTAGAACTGGTACATCAGGGCGCTACAAGCATCTCATATTCGACTATCTAACCAAGAGGATAACCTTTTGTGGGCTCTCTCACCCAATGGAAAATACTCCCCAAAGATGGATATATCACTCTATGTGCACCAAAGGAACCTCCTAATAAACTTTGGTGGTGGCACTCGATATGGAAGCTGCAGGCACCTCACAAAATTGACTACTTATGTGGTGCATTCTCCATAATTGCATCCCTACCATAGATAATCTTCATAGACGAGATTTCCAGGGCCCATCCAGATGTTGTTTTTGTTTCTCTCATGAAGAATATGTTCAACATATTTTCTTGGAATTCCCATTGATCAGGGGTTTCTAGCATTCGGTTACTCATGTGATGGGTTGTACACTCACCTGGCATGGCTCATATATTTCTGAGGCCTGGTCTACGTGGTGGCATGTTGCCACCTGCAACAAACTTCGAAACCTCCCACTGCTGATTGTGTGGGGCATCTGGACCTGTCGGAACCATTTCACCTTTGATGGTTTGCAGGTGGTCTGGGACCATAGTGTTTCTTCCACCATCTCCACTTACAGCCTCATTCAGGATGAAGATAAAGCCACTCACAAAAAGGATATCACCCCTGAAATCATAGATCATACTCACCCATGGGCATACTTTGATGGGGCGTCAAATAACCATGGTTGTGGAGGCGGTGCGGTATTATATATAACAACCACTCATTTTTTCCATCTCAAAATGGGGTTGGGTCCTGGCACTAACAATTTTTCCACACTCCTTTGTCTTCGGCTTCTACTACTATTTGCCCGTGAACAAGGATGCAACAGATTGCATATTTTTGGAGACTCTCAAATTTTCATTAATTGGTTCAATTTTCATTCACATTGCCATACACACACACTTATATCATTATTGAGGGAGGTGCATCTACTGAAAACGTATTTTGACACTATATTAGTCACACACATTTACAGGCAGAGGAGCCAAGTCACGCAGACAAGCTTTCCAAAGAAGCTGTGGAGCTAGATTGGGGCAGATGGCTCATTACTGAGCATGATGGAGAATAGGTTTTCCAATATTATCACAGATCTTTCATCGATGACACTCAAGATATGAGTGCAGTCACTCCATGACTGCAATTTTGACAGGATCATTATTTTTGGTGTCTATTTTATTATTAAGCTGATGTTTTTTATCAGCTCTATTTATATCGGTTGTTACCTTGTTTTTATCTGTACATATTGTATCTACTTTAGAGATGTAGACTGATACTTGCTGACTATTTTAGCACTGATACTTGAAGACTTACTTGCCTCATTGGAGATGTTAGTAGAACCATGAACTCTGCTGGTTTTTATATGTAAAATGTAAAATGTAATTTTTCTTTATATAATGAGAAATTACGACTTTTTCTTGGGAAAAAAAAAACACTCCAATTTTTTCTTCAACTTGCACTATGTGAAAGTTGTGTATAGTTTTCGCTTAAGCTTGATGTTGGGTAGAACAATCGTCCTTTTAATTCAGAGCAATAGTTCCAACTCTTCACATTAATCATAAATCCTGGTAGGTTTTGTTATTGCAAGGCTATTACACAAAATATATGCAAGGAAAAATGATAACTAGTACTAATGAATGTCAAACTCAATCGTTGTAATCGCACTCTCAAAAATTCAACGCTATGGATGTTACACTCTGAAAGCTTGTTCACACTCTCAAGAAATAAACACACAATGCAGAATAAAACCATTATTTCACATTTTCACTCTTATTCACAAAATAAAAACACTCTTGGAAACCATTCTCTCAAAAAATGTTGAAACACACATTCAAATGAAATGAACACACCACAATAATTAAATAACTTTCACACTAACAAACGGACCAGTCCAAGACCTATGTTGCTACACAATACAGATGTTTGAATTATGCAATCATTAAAATATGAACATGACTAATAATAATAGTAACAACAATTACACATGAATTATAACTGAGAGGAATTAAATCAAACAACTACAGTACCTTCCTAACCAGCGATCCCTAGTAATAAGGAAGGCCCTTCCTTCCCAGAAGGGGTTTGTACACTGCACAATACACAAGCTAGTCAACAGAAATGTATGGCACCACGAATGATTGAGATTTCATTAATGAAACATACATGATTACAATGTCGGTGCTTTACCCCTCTATCACTATTTATTTGTTTCTATATGTCTATCTCGTGGGGGCAGAGAGTACATTTCTTTATAATTTCAAATTATAAAGATGAGATGATCATGAGAATTGATGTGATATAATTTTAGAATACATATTAACAGATTGATAAAAATTTCCAATGTTAGAAAAAATTTGTAGCAACTTTTCCAAATTACAATAATTATCAATAAAAAATCCTAATTGTTTCAGCTCTGTTGTCCATAAACTTATCCTTTGGCATTCGAACTATTTTTTTACCAGATACTTTCCAAATTGATCTTCATAACTAATTGAAGGAGGTCAGCGTGTCCAAAATAGATCTTCACGTGTAGCAACAATGCTCAGCGAGTCCTTGTCTTGACCTTGGTGAGGAAAAACTGGAAAGTGTAATCTTGTAACAACATCTCAACATACCAAAAACCCTGTAACATGCCAGTTATCATTTTTACGAGAAAAATAACCTAAAATAATAGTTCACATGTCAAATTACAAGTAGAGTTGGAAGAGGTACCTAGGTTGATAATGGGTGTTACAGTAGTAGAGTATGGTCTTGAGAATAAAAAAGGGTAAATAAAAGGTAGGAAAATGAGTGCAAAAAGATGCCAATTTCATGTCACGGCATCTCCCCCCAACTTAAGTATATGCATGTCCTCATGTTTACCTTTATAACCGGTTCCTGATGTGCTAAGAGTAAAATTATGAAAAATTGTAGGCTCCTATTGTATCCATTATATCTACTCTGTAGCCTTAAGAAAGTACGAGTTCCCTTTCCCTTAATATATCAATAAAGATGATATGGATGTTGATACTAATTAGTAGGAAGACAAATAAGAGGAAATTTGAACCTAAGTCCAATCCAACCAGTCCCACATCTCCTAATGTGCTTTACATATTGAAAAACCTTAGAGAGTGTCTGGATAAAATTTATTAAACAATAAGATTCCTCGTCTCTTAAATCCTTCTTACAAGTGTCCCATCTAAATCTACTCCCTCCAATGCATCATGTCTCATCCCTTTGATGCTTCTAAGACAACATTCCAAAACCTTGTTTTTGAATTCCATTGGAATCTTCTTAGTGTCTGGATGCTACCATATCTTGCTATACATCCTCAAGACTCTTTCAATAGACCCTCATTCATTTCGAATAAGAAATTTCACCCTTTCTTCATTCTTTGTTACAGTATCATGGGAAACCTTCCAACTAACATGATTTTGCACAAAAGACACAAAGGATATCAACTTAACATCTGCAACGTATGGTATGAGGTTAAGAGATATTTCACCAAAATAAAAATATTCATGCAGATATAGTTCACACAATAGATGTTGTTCTTGGAAAAGTGGCCTTGTAAAGAGTTTATGTTCAGGAGATCATGTGTTATGCTAAAAAATTGAAAGTGCTCAAAACAGATCTGAACCTGAGCGATCGGAAAGGTCTTGTTGTTGCAATTCTGGCGCCGTGAACGGTTTGAAAAACTGATGTCATATGAGGAAGATATCGCGATCTGTCCATTTTCCCAAACAGTAAAAAATTTGTGACTGGATGCCCAGTCAACATGTAGGTACAGTCACCCGGATGCGGGTGATTAATTTTGGAACAAAGTGGGAGCCAGACGGCACTACGGCATGTAGCTGGCCTCATGGCACTGCAAATGTCCGTTGGCAACTGTACTCCGGCGTGAGACATTTATGTCAAACCTTAATGGGCGCGGTTCACAATTCTCCAAACGCAACTCGAGATCATTCTCCGCAAGGTAACAAAGATCTGGTTATTACTCCTTTAATGGCGAAGTTAATACGCTGGGACGGCAACAGATTCGAGGTCTTTGATTGCAGAATGGAGAACGAGCACGCAAATAGCAGCTTCCCTCGGCCTTCTGCTGTGTATTGTTCGCCCACAGTGAGGCTCTCCTCCGAGCGCACTGTCACAGGCAAGCGAACCAAGCTTCATGGTTGCCTTGAACTGGGCGACAATATTCATTTCTCCATTGCTGGTAATTGTATGCGTCAGTCCGGGATTTGGTTTGAGAATCTGCTCAGCAATCCCATAGCTTCCCCGCTCTCTCACTCAACCAACGCTCAGCTTGGGTCTCAGCATTCCTTCAGCTTTCCTGCAACGATTGACAGCATGCCTCGTTTAAGGCACAGAATGAGATGCCGTCGTGGTCCTTCCAGGAGGGTGAACAGGCGCTCCTCCCCGTCCTCTAGTACCTCGGCTGCGGACTTTATTGGCTCGGCCAGCACCTCTCATGTTGCTCGTGGTCGTATTCTTAGGACTGAGAACTGGAATACCAACTGCCAGAATGCTCCGGCTCACTCCCAAACCAGGCATTTCGTTTTTCAAAGTGCTTTGATTCGCCCTTGTATTACAGCCACTGTCACCATTGTGTTCCGAGAATCCCCTAATGATGAGGGGCGGGTTGGTCTTGGTGTGCAGAATGATGAAGGGCGGGTTGGTCTTGGTGAGCAGAATGATGAAGATATGCCTGAACAGTACAGAGCCAGCACCGAGGAAGTTGAAGGACAGGGCAAAGGCATGAATATTGATATTGAGATGATACAGGAAGAGCAGCATAATGCAATTCAAGACCGGGATGATGCAAACACTCAGCACCAGCAACATCCGGGCGATGGACTGCGCACCCCTGCTGCAGAAAAGATCATTCACTCAACTGCGGACCTCTACAATTCTGATGGAGAACCAGATGAGTTTTGGTGCAGGGTCGAGGAAGAGGAACCGGATGAGTGATCCTACTCAGCCCCAGGTTTTTTTTCTATGGCACTGTCTTCAGTTTGCAAAATGTCAATGTATGTTTTTTCTGGTTTTGGTAAAGGGTCTAAAGGCTATCTTAAGATTTATACATTGCCCCTGTGTGGGTCTTTTTTGTTGGATCTTTGTTTGCACTGGTTTCCCTCTACGGGCAGTGCTAAGTTTTTTATTTTCTGCTCTATAGGCCTCCTCAGGCCCAGACCTGGTTTACTCCTGATGTACATATCTGTTTCTGATTATCAATAGATTAAACTTATTTAGAAAAAAAAAAACATGTAGGTACAGTCAGCAGGCATATTTTAAGGAATATTCCCTTTTCTCACAGCCAACAGGATTGCGCCACGTGGTATTTTGTGCGTCGTTGATTTAAGTGGTACGGAGACGTATTTTTGATCGTTGATGGATTTATTAAGGACCTTCGGATGAGCGACACATGGCAAGCTGGGAGGCCACCACGTGTCCTCAGGAGGGTCTTGTAAAAATTTTGGAGAGCACAGGAGTCTAACCGGAGACCTTGGGTGCGGGCGTGGACAACTTAACCAGTCCACCTACGGGTGATTCTTAACCCTATAAGACTCCCGCATTCATTTATTGTGTTAAGGTTAATGTGTTGGGGGACGAGACTGCCAACGGTCCCAACCCGCTGGCAGCCCCAAAGCTTAGTCACATGATATATATGCCAACCCGAAACATTAAACATTAGTGTTAACCAGCGGAAATGAAACGTAAACTTTGGCGGCGTGATATCCATTCACATGTCGCGATAACCATTATAGTTGTAGTTAATGATTAAAGGGGTGGATAATCTTTGGCAAAAGGTTAGCAACTATCACATGGGCGGTTTACAATGTTTTCAATGCCACGGTTATGGAACCACTACGACTCCAGGTTCCGCCCACCTTATATGCAGAGTTCAACTGCTAGACTGCGGAGATAACGGCGGGGGGGTCGATATGTGACCACCCAGCCCAAACTATTTAATGCTATAGCTAACAGTCCATCAAATTTGGAGTGTGCCCCTATTTTTATGGATTTTTCTTAAATTTAACTCCAGTTAAGTGTCTGTCTCCACTTTTAGTGGAGCTTTTCTAGCTGTCATTGGAAAAAATGCATTGGGAGGTCAATTTTCGACCAATTTGGGTGAAACAAGAGTCTACCAGACTAATTTGGGCATTCTGGAGCCATTGGTGCAGAGAAAACAGCCATTAGAGGCCTGTAAACACATGTAATCTGTAATTTTGAGCATAATGAAAAAGAGGTACATGCCATTGGGAGCTGGACCAGCATATGTAGCCCGGAAGGGGTGAACTGCTTCATCGTGCCTACTGTGTAAAACTTATGTGTGATTGTATTTCTCTATTATACATTGTTGTTCAGTGTTTCTAAGGCTTATTTTCATGCTTAAAGTTCACTATTTCATCTATGTTTCATGGTTAAACATGCATTCCTTAAGCAAACAAATGGAGACAAATTGTACATTTTTTTATTACTGAAAGGACACTTAGCACAACAGAACTAATACACTCCTTTCAGATAAGTTTCCATAAAATCTTGAGCCTCCCTTACCTCATATGTTTGCTTCTCCTTGAGGGTTTTCAATTGAAAAGGAAGCACTTTTCTTGAAAAAATATG
The DNA here is from genome assembly GCA_034641835.2 of Pinus albicaulis. Taxonomy (NCBI): domain Eukaryota; kingdom Viridiplantae; phylum Streptophyta; class Pinopsida; order Pinales; family Pinaceae; genus Pinus; species Pinus albicaulis. The sequence goes on from CM076577.1 coordinate 462,164,679, forward strand.
GGATAGGATATAGAAATAGGTTTACAACTTAATATATTGTGAACAATTTCATAAATAGACTCATTTTCCTGTTGTAACAATTGTACTTCCTTTTGAAATTCTCCCACTTACAACAGTGCATGCTTCCTTTCTTTTTGAATCCTCACCAAGTCCTGGATGTTCAATTTTTTAACCCATGTCCTCTTCATATTATCAACAAATTACTTATGTTATTTCAGAGGAATAACTTCAACATTCAACTAGATTTCCAATTTCCTCAACTTCTCCAATTCCTCAATAAAAAATGTTGAATTCAATGGCTCCTCAGGTTTTAACTAAGTATTTTTTGTTACTATTACTGTGACCATTTCAGTATTTTCCTGAAGCGTATCGTGATTCCCTTTCTCCACCAATTGCATTATCTTAGCTAATGGTTCTTGTGTGACAACAACATCGTCAGTAGGTTCTTATGGAGCAACAACCATTTTTATTTTAGTTTTCTTTGTCTCGGCTACTAGTTCTTGTGTAACAATAGCATCATAAACATGTTCTTGTGGAATAGCACATTATTTTTCTCAATCCTTCTTTGCTTAAAATATTGGTTCCTGTGTAACAACATCAACTTCAACCGGTTATTGTAGAACAATGGTTTAGAATTCTTCACCTTGACCTTAAACTTGAATTCCAACCGAAATAGTGGTTGACCTTTCACAATCTTCTTCCTCCAACACTTGCTTAATCTAAGTTACATTACTTGTGCCACTTATGTCACTTTTTCTAATCCATTTTTTTTTTAGACTAAAGTTTCCCTTCAACCATGGTAAGTTGTTTACCATTTTCCTACTTCAATTTATCAATTTTTGGAATAAGGAGCCAGTTTCATAATTATCTGGTAAAGAGACATCTTCTTGATCATTTTTTAGTTCCTTCTCTTTTTGTTGTTCATCAGGCTCCTTTGATTTAGGTGGAACAATGTGAACTTCAGGTGTCAGGGTATGTTCTTTTACAAATTTTTCTTCTTTATCTTAATTTTTTTGTCCCTCAGAATCCTTTGGTTCTGTTGTATCAGCACATTCCTCAAATATTGGGGTAGTTGATGGTGTAACAGTTACTTGCACTCTCTTCTTAGGATTCTTTCCTCCCAATGGCTTCTTAAATTTCCTCTCTTTATAGACAGTTTGTACAGGAGTATATTTTTCAAATACTTCCTTATATTCCCTAGGAATTTCTGTTTTAGGAACCCCTGCTTCAACTGACATTGCTCTAGGTGCCCCCGTTTCAGAGTCTCTACCTCAAGCCCTTCTTTTTCAATAGGGCACCCAAAAAAACTATCCTCGAATTTTCCACCAGATATATCCATAGGTTCTTTAGTGCAAGTTTTTTTGTTTTGTTTAGCAGATGTACCAATAGAAATTTTTATGGAACTCCATCTCTTAGGGTTTCTACGACGGGTACTAGGAGGTGTAACTTCACTTCTTTGTATAGGAAGTGTAGTTGCTCTACTTTTTCTGGGAGGTGTAACTCCTCTATCTTCTGATGTTGTTTTAGAACTTATCTATTCTTCTTCACTTTCACTTTCCTTTGTTTCAGTGGTTGGTGCATGTGACTTTGCCAATAAAATAGTCCACGTGCTTCTTGTTGTTACAATGAATGAATTATGATTAACTTGATGAGTGCATGTTAGTTAAGTAGGTCTTTGGATGTTTTTCCATATGAAATTCCTTTGTCATATGTTGTAAATATGTTAGAAAATAATAGGGATAATTTATTAGCTTTCCATTATGAAGATGTGCCAATAACTAAAAATGATAATTGAATACTAGCCCAGAACATCCCTCACAAGTAATGAATTTTTGAATAATGAAATACACATCTTCCCAAGGGTGAGGAAGTGTTGTCGTTGCTACAACAGCCTCCAAAAATTTACTACATCCAAATTTTGGAGCCTACCAAACTATCACATCAAGTGTCACTTTGGTCATCAAGTGTCGCTTCAAGTCATTCCACACATTTCAAGTGTTCTTGATCATTCATATGTGTCGTCACATTGTTTAGAACATCTCTAATGTGCTTCATAGCTATAATAATTTTGTTGATTTAAAACAACACTTTTGGTCACAATCGGACAAACTTTTTCTATTGTGCTTGGAGAGTGCTTATAAAATGGAATTTTGATGTGTATTTATCATTGGTTAATTCTATGTGTCACACTTGATTTTATGTATAAACTCATTGTGTTTTCCCCTTGTTTTATTTGTCAGACCTAGACAAATTTTGGTTGCACAAGTTAGCCCACTAAGGCTAGGAGAATTCACGGCATGCTCTTAATGCTTAGTCGAGATCCCTTCCCTATTTGGAGTGTGTCCTGCACCCTCCAATAGTGCATAGCACACTCCCAAGTATCATCCTCTCCTTCACTTTCCAAACTACACCCTTAAAGTAAGCCTTCCTCCTTTTTCAGCGCATGGCACATCACTAAGAAAAATCATGGTCCCTTCATCTTTCAGCCTTGCGCCCTACACACTTCTTGGCTTCTCTTGAGCACACAATGCACTTGGGAAGGCCCAGGTCTGACCCCTTCATCCTTTGAACTTTCACCATGCACCATCCTTGGATCCCTTGAGTGCATAACACACTTCCAAACCTCAGTATGCCTTCCTTTACCTTTCAGACCTATGCCCTATGCCCTCCCTTGAGCTTCCTCTCTCCAAGTTAAGTTCAAAATTCATCCTTAGGCCTTAAGCATTCGTTCCTTCCTCCTTGGCAATGCGTCCTATGCCTAGAATCCTCCTTGTTCTTCTCGAACACATTGATAATCATGAACATAAATTTTACATGAAACATGTTATAATAGGATATTTTTCATAATGATGTTTGCTTTCCATGAGTGATCTCAGTTACAAGTATCCTAGAACAGCATGGTGTTGAACCTCAGAATTTCCCTCTCTTTGACGTCCTTTCTCACCTTTTTCCCTTACTTTCTCATAATATCGCATATCACAATCAATGATAAATGCCATTTTTTGTTTTAAGGAATGCATTTAAATGACTTCCCTGATATATTCTCATGTTCTTGCTATTTGAATATATTTTTTCAATTTAGCTGTAGAATACAGTCTATTCTGCAGCTAATCATGGATTTTGTAGCTACTCTCATGGTTTGACAGGTTCCACATGTCAATTGATGAATTGAGCCACATGGGTAGTTCCAGAATCATTTCCACATGGATTTTGTCCTATTCACTCGGCCAAGATCAATAGAAAAGAAGGCCTAAGATCATGGTCAAAGGTGTGGTCAAAGTACATTAACCGAGAATAGGACTCTTGATTTGCTTTATCATAGCAAATCAAGAGTTAAACAATCCAATTGCAAGTCTATAAGTCGAATTATCCACCTGTAGCAAGATTATCTCATAGACAGTTATGTTTATTTTCTTTAAATATCGGTTGTACAGAACTGAGAACAAGTAGAAATTAAGTTTAAGTTAAGTTTTAAGCTTTTGTTGGTACGTTGTGTATTAAGACTTCTTTTTATCATAATACAAAGATCGTGTTGCCGATGATTTCTTAAGTGCATCTTTAACCAGATAGGATTTCAGCTGAATCAGTTGCAAAGGGCCCCTGCACTGGAGGAGGTTTTTCATTTTATTGTTTTTAGTTTAATTTTCCTTAGTTTTTTTTTGTTAATTCTGTTTTCTGAACATATTAACTGCTTCATTCCAGTTTTTATCAGTAGCATAACATTAAATCATAACTGTGTAAGCCTTGTTCTTCCAAAAACATTTCATGAAGACAGATTTCCCTATTTTCAAATTGAATCAAGTTTGAAGTAATAAGAATTCATAGTTATCTATTTTTCCTTACCGTTCTGTCATTTACCTTCTTAGAATAGAAATAGCAATTAATTGTATCAATAGACGTTCCTATAAATTATTTCGAGAAGATGATTCTAAACTAAATGACTGAATGTCTAATTCATACAGTTATTGAGATTTTCTTCTCCACATTTTACTTGCTTTCTAGGAATTTAGAAACTGAGGTATAATTGATTTCTCATACAGCATCTCAAGAGGGTAATACTTTACATTGAATGATTAGAGTAAATAAAATATACATTATTTGTTTACAGTTAAGCTTTACATGTTTTCACATTTACTTTTAGATTCTCATTTAATTGTATCATTGATGTTCCTAAAGTTCATTCAAATAAATTGATTTAATCATGTTTCTATATTGAATTATTGAATGTCTAATTCATACAATTACTGAGGTTTTCCTTTGCATAACTTTCTTGCTTTTTCATTAAGTATAATTGGTTGCTTAAACATCATCTCAAGAAGGTGATACTTCATATTGAATGTTGGAGTAACTAAGCATACATTAGTTGTTTCCCTTTGCACGCCTTACTTGCTTTCCTAGAACATTAGAAGTTAAGGTATAGATAGTTGCTTACACAACATTTCAAGAAGGTAATACTTCATATTGAATGCTGAAGTAACTAAACATACATTAGCTATTTTACTTTTTTGTTTTCCCTTAGAATATCACTGCAATTTCAATCTTAGTTGGATCCATAGAATAGGACTAATGCAAGGTTAGAATTCATCAAGTTAGATACTCTGTTTTTCAAACTAGAATTTAACTAACCAACAGTCTTTGATTTATTTTTATGTAAATTATATTTACTTAGGAACACTTCCTTTTCTTCCTTCTTAAAATTAATTAGATTCATTTAATATCTTTCATAGTTCTAGACTAAACATTCTTAGACATCAAAAGACAAAAACCCAAAAACAACATAAAATACAAACAACGAAGTAAGAAGAAGGCTAACTGGGCACATACAGTGCATCACACTTCATCAGTTTACAAACCTTGGTCGATAATTTATGTAAGAAATTTAAGACATTAAATTGACTAAACATTTTTGCACCACTTTCGGGGAAGTGTAATTAGGTAGCCTCATTTCTTACATGTAAAAAAAATTATATGCGTAGAGAAAGAGACTCTAGGGGAAGATTCATAGCTAGAGGCGGGAGTTTAATCCCTAAAACACCACTCGCTCCACCAAGACTAAGAATTTATACACCTCCGTCTCAAACTCATATTCCATACTTCACTAACCATAGACTTCCTAAAGTTATAAGGTCAGAGGTACAAATAGGAGGATCTCCTACTTCATCCACTGAGGCAGTCTCAGAGGAAGAAGATCCTAGATATCCAACAGAAGGAGTAACCTTTTTCACCTCTATAGGGGAACATATTCTAGCTGAAGAGTTAAAAATTCCTAGTGTGGAGGAAGAAGAAGATCCTTTCTTCAACATACCATTGATAGAAGAACCAGAGGAAGAGCAGTTAACCTTTCATATTGAATCTTATATCAGCTCCGAAGAATCTATAATGGAAAAAAGAGGAGAAGAAGGAGAAGGATAAGGAGAAATTATAAATGGAGAAAATGTAATATTTGGAGGAGGTAGAGGTAGAGGAGGAGATAGAGGAAGAGGTAGAGGAAATGCAGAAGGAGGCAGAAGAAATAGGGTAATTGATAGTTCTTTTGGATTCCCTATAGTTGATGAAGAAACAAATGCCACAATGAAAATTATCTAACCTTCTATCCTCCCAAATTTTCATGGATTAAAAAGTGAAGGCCCTGGAACCTTTTTGTTTGAATTTGAAGTCTTGTGCACAACTTATGATTATTTACAATACTCTCAAAAACTCAAATTGTTTCCTTCAACTTTGAAAGGAGCAACTCTAAAATGGCTCATGAGGCTAATCACTCGGTCTATCAGAACATGGAATGACATGAAAAGAGAAATTTTGGAAAGGAATTTGGATTATTGCATACCTATCAACCACAAGGATGAAGTATTTAAAATGATGCAAAAAGAGGATAAAAACTTGGAAGATTTAATTGAAAGATTCAATTATAACATAAAAAGAGAAAAAATGGATAATTTAGATCAAGATACTTTAAAAGCTCTTTTATTAAAAGCCATTAGAGATGAATGGATAGACATTCTAAATATGATGGGAAAGGGGTATATCTCTCAAATTCCATTATCTAACATTGGTGAATTATGTATCCATGTCTCAAGGGGAAAATAAAAAACTTGGAAAAATCCTGCTTTGTCTCTAGAAGACCATGGCAGGGGCCACAAGCTCAAGGCTTTAATAATCAAATGTATACTCAGCCCCCACCAAATTGGAATTCTTGGAAGCAACCTTGGCCTCAATCTCAATCCCAATCTCAATCTTGGGCCCAAGGAATGCAAAATCCCTATGGAAGATTCTCTCAATACTACCAATATCCTCCATCATATCCAAACTATACTCCCCAACAAATTCCTCAACGAAATAAACAACCCCAACTCCAAAACGAAAATCCACAAATTTCACTACCATTTCCACAGAGACCAAATCAGCCACTACCCAACCATTACCAAACCCCAACAATAAAAATCCTCAAAATACCTACATGATAGAAGGGCAGCAATTTCCAACCTACATGATTACTCCTCTAGATCTTAATGATGTCCAACTTAGATCTGGTAGGATATTAGAAAATAAAAATCCTTTTATAGTTATTCAAGAACAAGAAATTTTTGAGGAAAATTCTCTCTAACCAAATAAAAATTTTGAGGAAGGAACATCTCTTCAAAACCAAAATTCTGAAAATGAAAAACAAAAAGAACCAATAAACTCAACTCCTATCATGGATAAACCATCAGTACCTACTTTTACACCTCCTTTTCCTGAAAGATTACAAGTTGATAGAGGGGTAGAAAAGCATATTATGTTTCCCAATTATGATTTTCTAGATGAATTGAAAAATGTTTGTATCAAAATCCCTTTGTTACGGGCCATTAAAGAGATTCCAATTCTAGCCAGAACAATAAAGGAGTTGAGCATAAAAACCTGGAAAGAAAATAAAAGAAATAAAAAGAATTCAACTTGTAGTAAAAATTGCAGACATAATGATGGGAAAAATTTCCATACAAAAATATTTAGATCCAAAAAGTCCAGTTGTAAAAACACATATCAGTGCAATTGAAATTCCAAATACATTGATTGATTTAGGAGCAGCAATAAACATCATGAGCAAACCAACCATGGAACATATCAAGCTTCCTAATCTACTGTATACACCTACATTACTGCAATTAGCAGACAGATTTGTAATCAAACCAGATGGTGTGTTAGAAGATATTTCAGTATCCTTAGACTCTTGAGAGTATCCTATTGATTTTATGATCTTAACTCCTAAGAGCAATCTAGGGGGACATCCACTTATATTAGGAAGACCTTGGCTGGCTACAGCTGATTCTTTCATTAGCTATAGATACGGTGACATGTATATATCTGATGGTAACCCAACAAATAAATTCACTCTATATCCTCCAGCAATGACAATCACATATTTAGATGACAAAGAATGGATTGATGATGAAAATTATATACATTCTCTCTTCACTATTTCAACCATTAGTGAAGATAGTCAAATTCTAAATTCTATGGAAAATTTTGAATCATCTCCAGAATATGAACATGATCAATTCTAGGAGAAATCTAATATTGAATATTTGTCATCTAGGCAAATGTCTCTTTATTCTGTGGAGGAATTTGGTAACTCTACAGTTGAAATCTTTCCAGGAAAAGCTTTAAACATAAACAATAACTTGGAAAGATTACAACAGGAAAAGTTAATCAAAACATTACAACAACATTCTTCTGCATATGCATGGGAATACACTGGTATGAAAGGAATTAGTCCTAAGACTTGTATACATCACATCTAAATTAAGGAAAATTGTAAACCTATTAGACAACCTCAAAGAAGGATGAATCCAAATCTTAGAGAAATTGTGAAAGAAGAGTTGTAAAAATTGTTGGATGTAAACTTCATTTACCCAATTTCATATAGTCAATGGGTTTCCCCTTTAGTGATTGTGCCTAAAAAGAATGGTAAATGGAGGGTATGCATTGATTATCAAGAATTGAATAAAGCTACCCTAAAATATCATTTTCCTTTATGCTTTATAGATCAAGTATTGGATACATTAGCAGGTAAAAAGTATTTCTCTTTTTTGGATGGTTTTAGTGGCTACAATCAAATTCAGGTAGCACCTAAAGATCAAGATAAGACCACATTCACTTGTCCATGGGGAACATATGTCTACCGAGTACTTCCTTTTGGATTTTGGAATGCACCTAAAACATTCCAAATGGCAGTACTAGGAATTTTTTTATTATTTAATACATGATTGCGTAGAGGTGTACATGGATGACTTTACAGTTTATGGGAATACATTTGAAGAAGTTTTAGAAAATTTGGAAAAAGTTCTTAAAAGATGTAAGGAAGCAAACCTTTCATTAAGCCATGAAAAATTATTTATGATGTTTACAAAAGGGATTGTTTTAGGACATCACATCTCAGGAGATGGAATTAAAGTTGATAAATCTAAAGTTGAAGTCATCTCCAAACTATCAATTCCAAGTTGTCAAAAGGATGTTAGAAGTTTTCTAGGATTCACAGGATATTATAGAATATCTATAGAAAATTTCACTAAAATAACATCCCCACTCTTCAAGTTACTCACCAAAAATTTTGAATTTAGTTGGAATCTTGATTGCCAATTGGAATTTGAAACTTTAAAAGAAAAAATTTCTGAAGCACCCATCTTAAGAGGCCCAAATTGGAAACTACCTTTTCACATTTCAACATATGCTTCAGATACAGCTCTGGGAGCTGTATTAGGACAAAAATATTTGATCCCTTATGTCATCTATTACACAAGTAAAAATTTGACTACCACTGAGTTAAATTACACTATAACTAAAAAGGAATTCTTAGTTTTTGTTCATGCTATCAACAAATTCAGACATTATATAACAGGCTATGAAACCTTTATTCATATAGATCACTCTGCAATTAGATATTTAATGAACAAATCTATTACTAATGGCAGAGTTACAAGATGGTTATTACTCTTGCAAGAATTCAATATCACCATTCTGGACAGACCTGGAAAACAAAACACAATTGCTTATTTCTTGTCTAGAAATCAAAATATCAAAGATGACACTCCATTTGAAGATAAATTTCATGATGAATATCTTTTTGCAATAACTACTCAAACTCCTTGGTTTGCAGATATTGCTAACTATCTAGTCACAGAAAAATTATCTTCACATTTGTTTCCCAAAGAAAAAAGAAAAAGCATTCAATTAAGTGCAAGTTACTCATGGATTACTAATGAATTGTATAAAACAGGTCTAGATCTCATTATCAAAATATGTGTTCGAGAAGATGAAATGCCTGAAATTCTTAAGGCATGTCATGATGAACCTTGTGGTGGACACTTTGCTGACAAGGGGACAACCTATAAAATCCTTCATTTAGGATATTATTGGCCATCCATCTTCAGATATGCTAAAGAATATTTCAAAACGTGTGACAGTTGCCAGAGGGTAGGGAAACCTGCTCCTTCAAATGAAATGCCATTATAACCTCAGGTACTTATTGAACCTTTTGAAAAATGGGCCTTGGATTTTGTTGGGCCAATTAATTGACCATCTAAACGGAAGAGGTATATTTTAGTATGTACTGATTATGTCACCAAGTAGGTAGAGGCTAAATCATTACTTTTTCTAATGAACGTTCTGTAGTTAATTTTCTTTTTGAGGATAAATTCACTCGTTTTCGTGTTCCAAGAGAAATTGTGACAGATCAGGGAGCCAATTTTACATCCAAGTTGGTGAAAAATCTCATGGAAGATTATAAGATCAAGCACAGAAAGTCTACTCCTTATCATCCACAAGAAAATGGTCAAGTAGAGTCCACCAATAAAGTGATTGAAGGAATTCTCACTAAGACTATGCATCTACATAGAAGATGTTGGCTCCCTGTAATCAGCAAGATTGGCAAAGTCCAATAGCAGGGAGAACATCGTTTCAACCACTTTGGGATTCTAGGATCTAGCCCTCTTGAATCCGAAGAAGGATCTCTCCAATAAGTGTAAAGATGGATTTATCTTTAAGGTTTTGGGTAATGATATTAGGCTAGTTATGAAGATCGAGGGTGTTTTTTATGGATGGTTGAGCATGATTATTATTTGAGGTGGAAAGTTCTAAATGCAAAGAGTTTCAAAGGTGAGAAGTTGCAAGCAAATAAAACAAGCTTTGGCCAAAAAGATGGATAATTGCAGGTTTTAGTCCATTAGGCTATGGATTCATAATAGGGTTTAATTGAAACAAAGAACCAGAAAGAGACCTATGGCAAGTCACCAAAATTCAAGGATCTCTTTAAAGTTTGATTTATGGAATGAAATGATAAACGTATTGAAGTGGAATTAAACAAGAGGAGATTGGTACTGCTCTGCCCCAAGACTGCAAGTACTTTGAAATCCAGTCAAAATTTTACTAAACCTTTAAGAAAAACATAAAAGTAGACTAGGATCTGGTAAGTACTTCGAAACCAGCCAGCCTTTGATATACTTTCAATAGAAAAACAATTAAACACAAGGGAAACACAAATGATAACAAAGAATGGTCTAAGATCTGGTAAGTACTTTGAAACTAGCCAGCTTTCAACACATTCCTAGGGAAACTTTCAGTCAGTCTTTTGGGATAAAACTAGGACCAGGGCTCACCATATCTTCCTTAGTTCATCTCACTCAACATGAAATGAAAATAACTTTCAAGAATAACAATTAGCTAAGACAGGAGGATGAGGGAACGTCGGCATTCCTACTGCTTAAACTGAATTAAATCATTCCTAAACAACACTTATTGGAAGAAAACATTTAGATAAAGCTTATCAGTCAGAGAAGGGTACTAATATACAATAAATCCTAACTCTATGCTTGTTGTTCTTTATAAGAGAATATGAACAAAGTGGAAACATAAATAAAATAACAATTTGCAATAAGAAATAACATCACCATCGACATAGACTAGGATCCCATAAATCAGCTTGTATTGAAGCTTCAAACCAGTTACAGCTTCAAATCCAGTGTTTCAGGTCAGAAATCATCTTCACTACTCAGCCTAACTATTCTATCACAAGCAGAGCTTCAAGAGCCTTTGAATACTATTTACAAGTAGAAGTCTCAAGCTCAAGTATATTTCAAATTTCTGCAACCAACATTTTCTCATCTTCTATGGAAGTACTTATAGAAGGAATGAGGAGGTGGGAGGGGTGAAAAGATCTCCCAGGTCAATTAATATAGAGTTAATACTTCTCGGCCTTTAATGGGCTCAATGGAGAAGTTCACAGATGTTTTGTCTATATTAATTTTTTTACATTTAAGATTAAGCTCGGTGGGAGCCTTTGTTGACCTTTTAAGGCTCTGTTTCATGTAGTAATAACTTTGCTGATATTTTTGCAATTATTTCATTTGGCAGAATTAATTGTTTGGCTGCGCTGAGGCAAATATCTTCTCTGATCAATAACTTCGGCCTCTGTTTGAATGCTTTGAGGTAATAGGTGGCATTATGGTAGCTGAGAGGAATCAATTTGCCTCTATTGTGCCAGTGGAGGCTCTTTCTGTCTGATGAATCTTTTGATTTGTCTTTAATCACTGTTTTAATTTGGAGGATTAGGCTTTTGATAATCAATATTAGCCGTAATCCCCCCAAAATTGTCTTCAATCTTCTGTTTCTGTTGTATTTTGTCTTTGACACTGATACTCTTTTATTTTTAGTTCATTCTCTGTGTCTTGTTGATGTGCAGGGCCGCACAGGGATCATTTGGCATCAATGCCCATGAAGCATTGATGAGACGTGGAGTTTGAACCCTGTGAATGTTCTCCTTTTATGGATCAAAGGCATGGGAATCGTCATCCCCAGCCTTCAGCTTTTCTTTAATATAATGGAAAAACCATTAAACACCTGCAAAAATACATAAAAATATTATAAAATCCTGCATTGTGAGGTAAACTGCTTCAGAGGGTGTGTAGAGGAGTGTGGCCGTTGGATGGCATCGTCCAACGGTGTAGATCTGTTTGCGGAGGTTAAGGAAAGAGCAGAGAAAGAAATAAGTCAGAACCGTTGATCGCACAGAGATCAACGGTGGGGATCAGTGGTGATCATACAAAGCGAATGAGTCATTTTATAAAGAAATGGAAGAAAAATGAAGGAAATAGGCGAAATTTCCTTTGGCGGGGGTAAAATATGAAGAAAATGAAATTAGGGCTTTGGGATGAATATGAGCCATCAGATGAGATCAACCTACGCGATCAACGGTGGAGATCACACATTAAAAACCTTCGGCGAGGGTGGAGGGTGATAAGTAAAGGCCAGATTAGATCTCGGCCGTTGATATACAGAGATCAACGGCGGAAGGCACACACAAAATCACGCAAAGGGAAAGAGGGAAAGTGGTTTCGAGTTACAAAACAGTGTTTTTCGCGTGGAAAAATGATGGGTAGGGATTTTTGCCTTTTGGAATGCGATATGCATCCCCGCCCGACACGTGGCCTCAGAAAACCACCTATATCGCGTGATTTCTGAAAATTATCGTCCACGCTTAAAGTTACGCGACTTGTGATATGGGCCGTCAAATCTTGGGTCTCAGATCTGATGGTGGAGAATGAGCGCGATATGAGATAGAAGTGCAGGTGGTATCGGGATGGGCGGTTTCATTCTGGGTCGTCGGATCCAAGATTTGAACGGCTAGGATTAAATCTGGGGCTAAGATGAAAAATATACAGGCAGAGGATATATGAAGAAGGATCGTTGATCTTCAGAGATCAACGGTTGGGATTGGTCGAAAAAACATTAGGATCAGAGTGCATAAAATATAACCAAAGTCGGAGGATCGATCTAGACCGTCTTATCTGGACACGTCAATGGCCCAGATGCAATCGAGGCTCGGCGATCGACGGGGGGGGGGGGGGGGACTCGGGAAGCACTGATGCGATTAATTTCAGACCGTCAAATCTGCAGATCAGATCGACGGCGGAGAATTCATCGGGGGTTGACCAATCGGGGGAGGCATTATGTTACAGGCGTTCGACAAAAATTTGCGATGCAATTATGCATTGATCATTGATTGGATTTAGATCAACGGTCGATAATGTTTTAAAACTTGCACCAGCGGGAAAACCTTTATAACACGAAAAACCAAAAATTTAATATAATACAAAGTTTTATATGCGTCGGGGCGGGTTTATATATATGAAATGGATAGGCACCCGACTGCAGGGCCTTGGATTATATGGTAAATGAAAAGGCTCGGGGCTTATGTATAAGGGCCAATCAGGATCGGAAGGTCGGGCCTTTGGGCTTTTCAATCTACCCATTTGAATTTTGCGATGCGATTGGTGCTTGGGACTTTAACTCTTGGTCCCGGGCAGATTATATGGAGTAAAGCGGGGTTTATACGAAAAGGGCCCAACCGCATCGGAAACTTTGGTTCGGGTCTTTAAATCTACCCATTTTTCATTAAAAATCATCGTATGGGCGTGTTTAGAGAAAAACTTTCGAAAAATTGGGTTTACGACTTAACAAAGGAAAATATTAATCAGAGATGGAAATTTATAATGTTATAGCGCCCGATTGTGGGCACCAGGGCTATATAAAACAATAAAAGGATCGGGGGTTGTGTACAAGGGCTTAATCGCATCGGAACTTTTTAACATGGCAAATAGATTTATGCGCTCTGATTTTTCCAATGCGATAAGCGCCGAAAGGGCTTAACGCCTAGTTCCAGCACCAGAGCACGTCGTGGGGAAGTGGTTTAGGTTTTAGCCCAAAGGGGCTTAAACCCTTAGTTCACAAACTTATTTTTTATGAAATTTTCAGAGTTTTTTGCGGGATTTGGGGGTTTCGACAGAGTTAAAAAAGGAGTTTTAAACTCTGTAAGGGGATTTTATGAAGGGGAACAGGGGAAAAATGAAAAAGAGAGGAAGTTTATGAGGAAAAGAGGAGGAAAAATGGAGGTTATTTTTGAGGTGGAGGAAAAGGAAAATTGGTGTTTTGCAGCAGTCTTTCTTCTATGAAATCAACAGAATTTCTGAGCTTTAAAATGGAGACAGCAATGAATATTTGGACAAAGGCAATGATGTCTTCATGAGTCTTCAAGAGATAACATTTTTTGCAATAAAACTTGTTCCTTGAAGGCTCCAAAAATGTTTTAGCCACCATTTAATATGGCAAATTTTATTGGTGGATAACAGTGGCTCCACTTGGGGATGGTGCCTTCTTGAAGGCATCAAGAACTTCAGACTTGCATTCTCTGGGAGGCTGATTAGTGCCTTATCCATTGGGTTGTCTTTCTTTATTTGCTTGAATGATCTCCTTTTGCTCTGAAAACATATTAGCAGCCATGAAAACAATGGATTTTCATCAACACAAGATTTCTACCTACCTAATCCTACTGATCTAACATTTTTTCTTCTTTAGAGTGCACTTGGATTGGAAAACTCTTTTCTCAATATTTTATTCCTTTGAAAGCAAAAAACTAATCTAATTCTACTCCTTATTTCTCCATGAACTCAGATTAAATTGTTGAGTTCATAAGCTTCTCTACCTAATCTACTAATTTGTTAGGATTAAACAGTCTAACAGATTTTTATGCTCTAATTTCTACAACAGAAATTAAAAAGCATACAAGTCAGGATTGAACAGTCTAACTTGATGCTGATATATGGCATAAAAAACAAGTTGCACATAGATATTATTTGAATAAAATTAAATCAAAATGGAAGGCTTAAGATCTGAAAGTTCAAAGCACTTCCTTCATCTTTTTACAGCGCTATTTTTGCTTCTTGTTTGAGCTGCTCTTCTTCTATCAACTGGTTCAGATTTTGAGCTGATTAGAGCCAGTTATTCCTCTGTTTTTGACTCAGAAATTTAAACAGATTTGAGTCATTCATATTTTGGAAACATAGGTTCAGATTTTGAGCTTGTTTGAACCTTTAATTTCTAGCCTAATCTACCTACTGATAAGCCAAGATTAAACAGTTTGGAAAATAAAATTCACTATCCTATCAGTAGTAAATTTAAAACTAATTAGTCAACATTAGGTTGTTTGACTAACTAAAAGTGTATTTTTCAAGAGTGGCATTTAAGCTCGCACACTTTCAGATTTGTTTCTCTTTTTGTTGGTATGGGGCTGTACCTTTATTGTTTTTACAATTTGCCCTCTTTTCTTTCTTTCATTGTTTTTGTATTTTGAGTTTTCTAACTTGAATGCAATGATGGGTGAAATATTCATAATGGAAAAAGGATAAAAAGGCTTTCAGGATATGACATGGATCAAGAGAAGGAATGCTTGAGCATCCTACCATTGACAGGACCCCCAAATAGCTCTGCTCCATTCAACTCCTGCAAGAAAAAGGCATTATTACCAGCAGCTGAATGAATGATATAAGGGCCAAGCCATAAGTTGTCAAATTTTCCATGCTTTCCCTTGTCTTCCCTTCTTGAGTCCCACTTTAAAACTTTGTCCCCAACATTGAAATTACTGGCCTTTATTCTTCTGTCAAAAATCTTTTTGATGTTGTCCTGCTTCTGCAATGCTTTATTGTAAACCTCTTCTCTGATTTTCTGAAGGTGAATAGTCTGATTTATCCTTTTGATCATGTCATTATATTTGGACTGAACCTTCATGGAACTCATGCTTAACCTTCTCTGCATCAAACTCAGGCAAAAATTTAAGCAATATACCACTTGCATTTTTCCAATAAAGACATTTATCTATAATGCAATAGTTTATAGCTTTTAACTTTAGAAACCTTGCCTTTGTTTTTGTCAAACCAAGAGGTGTGTTCAAGTTAAGCAAAACATAAATAATATTAGCATACCAAGAGGAATTGATAAAATGATCTTCAACAATGGGTGTTGAGATTTCCTCTTGATCATCTAAAGCATTAATCATATTAATATCAAGAACTTCAAAATTGGATTCCGCCATCAACCTAGCTAGACCTTGGCATTTGATGAGTTTAGTGGGTTTTATCTCTAAATCATATTCAGGAATAAGAGAAATCCACTTACCTCTCTTACCATCTGAGTCCTGTGTTAGAATGTCCTTCACAACTGAATTTTGGACAAAGGCAATGATGTGTGAGTGCAAGATGTATACTTTGAAGTCTTTTAAAGCCTTAACCAAAGCAAAGGCTTGCTTTTCCATAATGTTATACTTAAAAGGGGCATCCCTCAATGTCTTTCTAAAGAATGCAATAGGCTTCTCTTGTCCTTGTGGATTTTTCTGTAAAAGGACAGCAACTATTGTATGTTCTGATGCAAATGAAAAAATATAAAAATCTTTTGAAAAATCAGGACTTATTAGAACCGGTGTTTTGGTTAATGCTTGTTTCACCAGCTCAAAGGACTTCTTTTCTTCCAAGGTCCATTTTACCCCTTTCTCCTTCTTCAGCATGTTTGTAATATTTCTAAGGAGCTCAGCCAAGTTGGGAATGAACCTTCTCAAAAATTTAATCTTTCCAATGAAAGATTGCAACTCCTTGATGTTTCGTGGATGAGAGATTTGCAATATGGCCTCAATCCTCTTTGGATCTATCTTAATACCCTCTTCTGAAATAATGTGCCCAAGAAGTTTACCTTCTTGGAGACCGAACAGTGTTTTCTTAGGGTTCAAAGATATCCCAAACTTTATGCATCTCTCGAAGACTATTCTTAAATGTGCTAAGTGCTCTTCGTCTGTCTTTGAAAAAATAGTAATATCATCAAGGTATATAATGATGAAGTAGCCCAAATCTTCGGAGAATGCTATATCCATGGCTCTCTGAAATGTTGCTCCAGCATTCATTAAACCAAAAGGCATTTTCACATACATGAAAGTGCCCCATGGTGTAGTAAAAGTTGTCTTTAATTGATCATCAGGGTGAACTAAGATCTAATTATACCCTAAGTAGCCATCAAGAAAATAAATTCTTCTAGACCCTACCACCCCTTGTAAAATATGATCCATCTTAGGCAAAGGGTAGTTGTCTTTTAATGAAGCTTTGTTTAAATCTCTAAAGTCTATACAAATCCTAATCTCTCTAGTTTTCTTCCTCACTGACACCAGATTAGACACCCACTCAGAATATCTAATAGGGACAATAATACCAGCTTCATACATTTTCTTGATTTCCTTCTCAACCAAAGGCAACTGAACAGGGTTTATTCTGCGCAGCTTCTTTTTGAATGGTTTTTTTTTTCCTTGAGAGGGATTTTGTGCTATATTATTTCGATGTCATAGGATTTAAGATCTTCGTAACTCCACGCAAAAACATCAGAAAACTCCTTAAACAGCTCTATGTATTTGAGTTTAATGTGAGCTGGTAAAGTCTTAGACAGTTTAATCATCATTGGTTTGAGTTCACTGCCTATATTGCACTCTTACACTTCAGTCTCTACAGGCTCTAGTTTTGGCTTCTTGGCCACATCGTTAAAATCGAACAACTCTTCTAAAGGGGCCAGACCCTTAGGCAAAATCTGATCTTTGGACTGCAGGGTTTCTAACTCCTCTGTTTCTATCCCTGTAGTTAATTATGTTTTGTTTTCAAGTTTGCTAGACAAAATATTAATATTGGCAGGCTTAGGATACGATTCTTCTTCACCAAGGAAATTTTCTTCACTGCAGTCTGTTTCATAATCTGAGTCCGAACTGTTTAGTTCGAATTCATTTCTAAATTGCATGAAGTCTTCTATTTGTTTGTCTCCGTCAAACACTTGCCAATATTTTTCATTATCGGGAATAGCTAGTCTGAATTTTATCTGAGTTGTACAGTCTTTGGTTTCATATGGCGTTAAGCATGTTCTAGCTGCAAAGGCTAAGTTGTGGGCCACGATATTTCTCTTTCTTGGGACAAAAATTACCTGGTACTCCTCAAAAGTTTTTAAAAGATCCACGACATCATTTCTATAGGCCCTAAGTCATGGGTGATGTGCGTTGTATTCCTCGTTGACTTTCCTAATGATTAACTCAGAATCCCCATATGCTTTGATTCTTTTGGCTCCTAACTTTTTCAACAAACGCAAGCCTAAAAGTAGGGATTCATATTACGCTATGTTATTTGAACACTGGAAGTTTAATCTACAAAAAATGTTTTCTGTGTGG
This sequence comes from Pinus albicaulis, assembly GCA_034641835.2. Classification (NCBI taxonomy): domain Eukaryota; kingdom Viridiplantae; phylum Streptophyta; class Pinopsida; order Pinales; family Pinaceae; genus Pinus; species Pinus albicaulis. The sequence continues at coordinate 462,182,731 of CM076577.1, forward strand.
TTATTCTCAGTGTTGCAAATCTAGACACCTGCACCAGCATTAGTTCTAGCGCATGACCCGTCAAAGTTCATACTCCACAGAGGACTAGTTTCGGTTTGATCTTGGGTACTGTCCTCTACAACTAAAGTGCTTTCGGGTTGTTGTGGAATATCAGCACTTAGTTGACTTTGTTTCAACTCTTCAGGTTTTTCATTTATTCAAGGAATGTTTCCTTGACCGTTAAGGTTAAAAAGAGATGGATGCATGACTTGTAGCTCAAGACCTGTGTTTGGTTTGCTAAAGTTTTTAAATGCAGCAAACTGTTGTGACACTTCTGTGTTGTGTTCTTCTTCTTCTCTATTGGCCATTAATTCTATTAAAGTGACTTGTTCACTAAACGATTCATCGTTAAACAAAATAAAATAATCAAGGCTTGTGTTTACAGAATATAGAGGAGATTTTTGAGGTCTATCTTGGCTTGTAACCATGTATTGCATGTTGGACTCCCTGTAAAGTCTTCTCGACTGATTGAAAACAAGGATAGTCACATAGGTCATGTCCATCTGCATAGTCCCTTGTAACTTAGCCCCCCAAGATCTTGATAATAGAATTCCATACTTTGGGGGGACATTAGCCACAACAATATCCATGACTAAGCATTTGGCTGGAATCTGTGCTAAGTTAATGTAGAGGTCTTTAATTAATCCTAAACATTTTACTCTAGAGGTCTTTAATTAATCCTAAACATTTTACTTTTCTCGAGTCAAAGGAGTAAAGGTCTTTATAAGGTTTGGCGATTTCTAGATTCAGGCTCTCCATCACAGCTTTAGGCAATAAATTATGAGAAGCCCCGAAATCATGCATAGCATTGTGCAAAAAAAATTCATGAACGTAAACTCACATAAAATGGAGGAACGGGTCCCTCTTGATACTTACCTTCAATCTTTGGACCAAAAATAAGCTCTGGTTTGTCATTGTTAAGATTGACTGTGTCATTATTCTCTTCAATGTTTAAAGCCTCCAAAATTTGGGTCCTATATACATTCTGGGCAGCTAACTCAGTCAAGGGAACAAAGATTTTAATTTTGGAAATTTCCTGCTCCAGGCTGAAAGGAATTTGATTCTTCGAAGAACTTGCCTCAACCTTATTAACTGCCACTCTATCAGCAACATCTGCTTTCTGATTTTTTCTATTTACATTTGAAAAAATGGTTTTAACAGGAGTACTAGCTGAAGTGTTAGTACTACTAAGGTCTGCACTCTATTTTGTAATGTTTTGAGTGTCTTTCTCTCTACCTTTTTCAGAATTTACAGCTACTATTTTGTCCTTCTGTTTGAGAACTTTAGGCTTGGTTGCAGTGTTGTTTTGTGAAGATTTATCAGAGGTTTTAGTGTTGGGAGTTTGTTGACTGGTTTTGCTTCTAAGGTCATATTCTCTTTGAGACTCTATGATGACATTTTCCATGTCTTGATAATAAATTTCATCATTATCTCTTTTGTCATCATAGGGTGTGTAAAGACCTTATTTTCTATCATAATGAATCTCAAAATCATCATTATCTACTCCCAGCATGTTGATATTATCTTCCTCTGTTATTTAATCTGTTTCCTCGACCTCACTCACATAGTTTTGGTGAAAGGGAGGAGTGATCTGTTGATCATTTTCCCTAGGTCTGTTGGGAGGTTGGTTCCTTCTAAAATTCTGATTTTGGTTATGGTTTCTATTTTGAGGAGCAATTTGGTTTTGACTTGCTTGTGCTCTCTCAAGGATGCTCATTTTATTCATCATCTCCTCCATCATTTTTTCCATCTTTGAGCTGGAAGTGGAAGGGGTAGATTCCTCTCTGAAGGATACTCTCTTCTCATTTTTCATTCTTGCTCTCTTCTCCATTAAGTTGACTTCCACAGCCAAAGCTCCTTTTTGCATATATTCAAGAGTTGCAGGGTCTCTTTCTCTCAGCTGATAGGCCATCTCAGGGTCAAACCCTTTAGGAAACTTGTTTAGATCTGAGCCTTGTGGAGGTTTTAGATCTGGGGAAAGTGCATTGCACACACTGTTAAATCTGGTGCAGTAAGCTTGCACACTTTCCCCAGTGTTTCTATGGAGGTTTTTGTAATCAGAAAGGACTTGGAGAGGATTCTTCTTCACTTCCCATTTGTTTAATAATGTATGATGGAAGGCTTGGAGATCATTTATACTGTGGGGGATTAAGCATTTAAACCATTTTCTTACTTCTCCCCCCAGACTCTGAGAAAATAATCTAAGCTTGATAGAATCATCATCAATTTCATTTATGTCAAAGTAGTCATTCATCTTATACACATGTTGTGATGCAGTAGTAGCAATAATAGCATCATATAATGGTATTTTGGACTGATAGTCCTGTGGAAGATAGAATAATGGTTTAGGAAGGACTAAGGGAGCATACCATGCTGCCATGATATGTGGTGGAGGTGGATTTACAAGAGGCGGGTTAAAAAAAGGTAAAGTGAGTTGAAGTGGTGTGGTTTGGATAGTGGATGTAGGGTGAAGAGATGTGGATGGACCAGGAATAGATTGCTAAGCTGATCTTGGATGAGAGACACCTAAATTGGAAAGGAAATGTAGATCAGGTGGTGTTGTTTCTCTACTTCCAGGATGTTCACTTGTTTCAGGAGATGAAAGTGAAGACTCAGAATCTAGCTGATCTAAATCACCAAGAGACCTAGTTCTAAATTGATTTATTAGATCTGCTTGTGATTTTTGTAGAGCTGCAAGATTTTCAGGAACTGAATTAGCTCTCAAGGGTGATCTGAAAACAGTTGAAAATTTTATCTTAGGAGACTTCCTAAGGATACTTTCTGGGTTATCAACTATCTCAGGTGGGGGGTCAGGATAGGATCTAGTATGAATCTTTCTAGGAGCCACTATGCTGTGTTTTTAGACCCAAATAAATAGGAAAAGTTCAACCAGATCTTACAGTCTTTAAGAGGTCAACTAATCTGTTTTACACAAACTTCAATCCTACAGTCCTCTAACTGAGTTAAAATGATGTTACGAAGATAACAAGTCTTCCCAGTGGAGTCTTAAGGTCTGTTGAGGATTTTGGAGTCACCAAGTGGAAGCTTTTAGCTCTTTTGGAGGTAAAAGGTCTTATGGTCCACCACCATGTTTATTAAATACCAATCTGAAATATTTTTGGGTTTTCTGAGTTATTTTTCAGTCCTAATGGTTGTTAAGAGTGTCCTAAATCTGTTTCACAACTTAGCTATGGTTCAGAGACAAAGACAGTCTACTCTTATGGCTAAGCCAGCTGATTTTTCAAGGTTAGATAAACTCTTATGAGAATCCTAGGGTTTTCCTAGTTTGTAACTGATTCAAACAAGTTTTACCATGATTACCATCACTTGGTAGTGCTTGAAAAGGCTGCCTTTTTACTCACAAGGTTTTATTAAGTTTGAAGGGAACCTAAGATGAAAATTCGACTCAAGTCCCCAGTGGGGTCGCCAGAAATGTTAGTTGCTGGTGGCTCAACTGGCCAATATGCCAAATTTTTAGTGAGTAAAGGGGTTTATGAGATATTTAAAGTTTTCAACAAGAAAAATAACTGAACTCCCCAGCGGAGTCACCGGAAATGTTGGCTCCCTGTAATCAGCAAGATTGGCAAATTCCGACAGCAGGGAGAACACCGTTTCAACCACTTTGGGATTCTAGGATCTAGCCCTCCTGAATTCGGAGAGGGATCTCTCCAATAAGTGTAAAGATGGATTTATCTTTAAGTTTTTGGGTAATGATATTAGGCTAGTTATGAAGACCGAGGGTGTTTGTTTTTGGATGGTTGAGCATGATTATTATTTGAGGTGGAAAGTTCTAAATGCAAAGAGTTTCAAAGGTGAGAAGTTGCAAGCAAATAGAACAAGCTTTGGCCAAAAATATGGATAATTGCAGGTTTTAGTCCATTGGGCTATGGAGTCATAATAAGGTTTAATTGAAACAGCAAGAGGCAAGAGTGGTCCATGGGGCAAGTCATCTATGTCGAAGGATCTCTTTAAAGTTTGATTTATGGAATGATATGATACAACAAGAAGGGGAATTAAACAAATGAAGAACAAAGAGCAGCCCAGGATCTGGTAAGTACTTTGAAAATAGCCAGCCTTTGACAAACTCTTAATAATAACATAAAAGCAATCCAGGATCTAGTAAGTATTTCGAAACTAGCCAGCCTTTGATATAATTTCAATAGAAAAACATTTAAAACACAAAGGGAAACACAATGATAACAAAGAATGGTCTAAGATCTGGTAAGTACTTCGAAACTAGCCAGCTTTCAACACATTCCTAGGGAAACTTTCAATCAGTCTTTTGGGATAAAACTAGGACCAGGGCTCACCATATCTTCCTTAGTTCATCTCTACTTAACATGAAATGAAAATAACTTTCAAGAATAACAATTAGCTAAGACAGGAGGACGAGGGAATGCCAGCATTCCTACTGCTTAAACTGAATTAAATCATTCCTAAACAACACTTATTGGAAGAAAACATTTAGATAAATCTTATCAGTCAGAGAAGGGTACTGATATACAGTAAATCCTAACTCTATGCTTGCTGTTCTTTATAAGAGAAGATGAACAAAGTGGAAACAGAAATAAAATAACAATTTACAATAAGAAATAACATCATCGTCGACATAGACCAGGATCCCGTAAATCAGCTTGTATTGATGCTTCAAACCAGTTACAGCTTTAAGTCTAGTTTTTCAGGTTAGCAATCATCTTCACTACTCAGCCTAACTATTCTATCACAAGCAGAGCTTTAAGAGCCTTTGAATACTATTTACAAGTAAAAGTATCAAGCTCAAGTATATTTCAAAGTTCTGCAACCAACATTTTCTCATGTTCTACAGAAGTACTTATAGAAGGAATGAGGAGGTGGGAGGGGTGAAAAGATCTCCCAGGTCAATTAATACAGAGTTAATACTTCTCGGCCTTTAATGGGCTCGATGGAGAATTTCACAGATGTTTTGTCTATATTAATTGTTTTACATTTAAGATTAAGCTCGGTGGGAGATTTTGTTGACTTTTTAAGGCTCTGTTTCATGTAGTAATAACTCTGCTGATATTTTTGCAATTAGTTCATTTGGCAGAATTAATTGTTTGGCTGCGTTGAGGAAAATATCTTCTCTGATCAATAACTTCGGCCTCTATTTGAATGCTTTGAGGTAATAGGTGGCACTATGGTAGTTGAGAGGAATCAATTTGCCTCTGTTGTGGCGGTGGAGGCTCTTTCTGTCTGATGAATCTTTTGATTTGTCTTTAATCATGTTTTAATTTGGAGGATTAGGCTTTTGATAATCAATCTTAGCCGTAATCTCCCCAAAATTTTCTTCAATCTTCTGTTTCCGCTGTATTTTGTCTTTGACACTGATACTCTTTTATTTTTATTTCATTCTCTGTGTCTTGTTGATGTGCAGGGCCGCACAGGGCTCATATGGCATCAATTCCCATGAAGCATTGATGAGACGTGGAGTTTGAACCCTGTGAATGTTCTCCTTTTATGGATCAAAGGCATGGGAATCATCATCCCCAGCCTTCAGCTTTTCTTTAATATAATGGAAAAACCATTAAACACCTGCAAAAATACATAAAAATATTATAAAATCCTGCGTTGTGCGGTAAACTGCTTCAGAGGGTGTGGGGAGGAGCGTGGCCGTTGGATGGCATCATCCAATGGTGTAGATCTGTTTGTGGAGGTTAAAGAAAGAGCAGAGGAAGAAATAAGTCAGAACCGTTGATCGCGCAAAGATCAACGGTGGGGATCAGTGGTGATCATACAAAGTGAATGATTCATTTTATAAAGAGATGGAAGAAAAATGAAGGAAATAGGCAAAAATTCCTTTGGCGGTGGTAAAATACGAAGAAAATGAAATTGGGGCTTCGGGATGAATATGAGTCGTCGGATGAGATCGGCCTACGCGATCAACGGTGGAGATCACATATTAAAAACCTTCAGCGAGGGTGGAGGGTGATAAGTAAAGGCCATATTACATCTGTGTCATTGATCTGCAGAGATAAACGGTGGAAGGCGTGCGTAAAATCACGCAAAGGGAAAGAGGGAAAGCGATTTCGTGTTACAAAACAGTGGTTTTCGCGTGGGAAAAGGGTGGGTAGGCAGTTTTACCTTTTGGAACGCGATATGCGTCCCCGCCCGACACGTGGCCTCAGAAAACCACCTATATCCCGTGATTTCTGAAAATTATCATCCGCGCTTAAAGTTACGCGACTTGTGATGTGGGTCGTTGGATCTCGGGTCTCAGATCCGACAATGGAGAATTAGCGCGATCTAAGATAGAAGCGCGGGCGGTAGCAGGATGGCCAGTTTCATTCTAGGCTGTCAGATCCAAGATTTGAATGGCGGAGATTAGTTATGGAGGGAGGCAGGACCCACAGGGGTCGGGCTCGACGGAGTTAATATAAGTTGTTGGATAGAACAAATGAATGGCTAGGATTCAATCTGGGGCTAACATGAAAAATATACAGGCGGAGGAAAGATGAAGAAGGATTGTTGATCTGCAGAGATCAACGGTTGGGATTGGTCGAAAAAACATTAGGAGCAGAGTGCATAAAATATAACCAAAGTCGGAGGATCGATCTGGACCATCCGATATGGACACGTGGATGGCCCAAATGCAATTGGGGCTAGGCGATCGGCGAGGGGGGAAAATCGGGAGGCGCCGATACGATTAATTTCAAACCGTCAATCTGCAGATCAGATTGACAGCGAAGAATTCATCGGGGGTTGACCAATCGGGGGAGGCATTATGTTACAGGCGTTCGACAAAAATTTGCGATGCGATTATGCGCTGATCGTTGATCGGCTTTAGATCAATGGTCGATAATGTTTTAAAACTTGCACCAGTGGGAAAACCTTTATAGCACGAAAAACCCAAAATTTAATATAATACAAAGTTTTATATTCGTCGGGGTGGGTTTATATATATGAAATGGATAGGCACCTGACTGTGGGGCCTTGTATTATATGGTAAATGAAAAGGCTCGGGGCTTATGTATAAGGGCCAATTGGGATCGGAAGGTCGGGCCTTTGGGCTTTTCAATCTACCCATTCGAATTTTGCGATGCGATTGGCGCTTGGGACTTTAACTCTTGGTCCCAGGAAGATTATATGGATTAAAGTGGGATTTATATGAAAGGGGCCCAATCGCATCAGAAACTTTAGTTCGTGTCTTTCAATCTACCCATTTTTCATTAAAAATCATCGTATGGGTGTGCTTAGAGCAAAACTTTGGAAAAAGTGAGTTTACGACTTAACAAAGGAAAATATTAATCGGAGATGGAAATTTATAATGTTATAGCGCCCGATTGCGGGCACCAGGGCTATATAAAACAATAAAAGGATCGGGAGTTGTTTACAAGGACTTAATCGCATCGAAATTTTTTAACATGGCAAATAGATTTATGCACTCTTATTTTTCCGATGCGATAAGCGCCGAAAGGGCTTAGCGCCTGATTCCAGCACCAGGGCATGTGGTGGGGAAGTGGTTTAGGTTTTAGCCCAAAGGGGATTAAACCCTTAGTTCAAAAGCTTATTTTTTATGAAATTTTCAGAGTTTTCTGCTAGATTTGGGGGTTTCGACAGAGTTAAAAAAGGATTTTAAAACTCTGTAAGGGGATTTTATGAAGGGGAATAGGGGAAAAATGAAAAAGAGAGGAAGTTTATGAGGAAAAGAGGAGGCAAAATGGAGGTTATTTTTGAGGTGGAGGAAAAGGAAAAATGGTGTTTTGCAGCAGTCTTTCTTCTATGAAATCAGCAGAATTTCTGAGATTTGAAATGGAGACAGCAATGAAGATTTGGAAAAAGGAAATGATGTCTTCATGAGTCTTCAAGAGATAACATTTATTGCAATAAAACTTGTTCCTTGAAGGCTCCAAACATGTTTTAGCCACCATTTGATATGACAAATTTTATTGGTGGCTAACAGAAGAGATTAGGCAGAAAGGCTTCCTGAAGCCTTATGGGCCCACAGAAATACATGGAGGAATACAACATGACATACTCCCTATGAACTTGTTTATGGGAAGCAAGTCCTGTTCCCTATAGAATTTCAGATCCAAACCTTCAAGATGGAAATCAAATTGGGACTTGATTTAATAGAAGCACATAAACATAGATTGGAGCAACTCAATGAGCTTGATGAAATCAGGCAAGATGCAGTTCAAAGAATGAGTATAGTCCAGCAGCAAAGAGCTAAATGGCATGATAACTATATCAAGGAGAAGAAGTTTCAAGCAAGGGATTGGGTACTTTTGTTCGATTCAAAATTCAAAGATCTTCAAGGAAAGTTTCAGACTCATTGGCTTGGGCCTTATGAGATTTAAAATGTCTTTGATAATGGAGCAGTGAAGATAAGGACAATAGATGAAGAAAAGGTACCTCTTCTTGTGAATGGTCGTCGGTTAAAAGTATATCATAAACCAATTTCAAGAGAAGAGTTTATCAAGATTTTCCAAGATAATACTGATATGAAGTTAGTGAAGAATAATTATTCTTCTTCACTAACTTAGCTTTTATTTTTCCTATATAAAAATTATATATATATATATATATATATATATATATATATATATATATAATAAAGTGTATAAGTATGAAAACCAGCCAATGATTGGCATACTTATACAGAAAATACAGGATGAAAATCAGAGATTTTTGACATCTTATATTTTCCATTTATTTTCTGTAATAAGTAGTAACACAAAACTACATTCATATTCCATCTTTGCAACTCATAATCTGCAAATTCATTCCATTTTACAGTTTCATTCCACGGTCATATTCACTTTCATTCCATTGTCACATTCCACTCCCATTTCATTTTCATATTCCACTTCCATTCCATTCTACAAACCATACTTCATTTCTTTTACAGGGCACATTCTGCAGCTGACTACATTCCAAAGTTGATTACATTATGCAGCTGACTACATTCAGTAGTTGGTCACATTCTGTAGCTAATTCTATTCTGCATCCATATATCATTTAGCAGTTCTGACACAATTGTACAACCTACAAACAAATTATGATTACAGGAAATTGAAGTATTATGTTTTGAAGACCAACATGCTAAAGGGTACCTAAAGGATCAACACCAAAGAAACAACAAACAAAAAGGTTATTTCTAAAAGGTAAAGTGAAAAAAATTATTTTAATAGCAAGGTTAAAACATAAGCATGTATAATATGGATAGTCATATGCTTCCTTGACAGATCATCATTTAATTTGATTGCAATATCCATCATACCACAGATCAGCCACATCCTCCACATTATGTCTCATAACGGTCCATAATTGACTCCTTCATTGATGATTAATGGTCATGATCGGTTCATGTGACATACCTGTCTACGTTTTCTCAAAACCCTTGCCACCTATTTATTCATACAAACCCTCGATACCTTTCATTAGTTCTGTAACCCAATTCATCTCACAAACAGAGAAGGGTAATTATGAAGGTTGGAAACTTTGCAAGCATGGGACAGATAGTTAGAACAGAACCGGTGGGGAAAAATCATATGGAAGGATACCCTCAAGTTAAGGAAATGTTGCAGAAAGCTGGATGACTCAAATTCATAGAGAAATTTGATGGTTTCCACAAGGAAATTACAAAATCTTTTGCTCGGTCTTTTGATGGCATAGAAGTGGAAATTGGAGACATCAAGTTCACAGTTACCGAATCATTCATGGCCGAAGACACGGAACTTCCAAGGCTTGGAGAAAGGTGGTTTAAAAACAACGAGTTCCACAGTAAATCATGGAAAGTTATACTCAAAAACCCAAGTATCGATGTCTTTGTTTTTAGAAAAGGTATCCCCAATTCAACTCTTAAAAGTAAATGGAGGAACATGCTCTTGATTTTACAGAAATTTATCACCTTTGAAGGAAGGTTTGGTTGCATGTATGTATAGCATACCCGTTTATTGATGTATTTCTTAGAAAATGGTTAAATAAATCTCCCCTTCTTTCTGCTAAATAGCTTAAAAAGGATGTCCACAAACGTGCAGAAAATAATACAGTTCATAGATAACACTATGCATCACCATGTTTTGATAAATATATTGGTTGAGTTTCATTTAAAAAGCAGATGAGATACCTGGGAGAGCTTTCTTATTAGAAACCATTTTCAAGAAGCACCATAACAACCCAAAGAAGACAATGTCAGAAAGAGCAGAAGGAAGAAGATTGATATAAACATTGAATACAAACCTACATCTTTATTTCAGAAGAATGATGAAAAGCTCATCTTTGAAGAGCTGGAAAAAATCAGAAAACAAAACAAAAATAAGACAGGAGGAAAGACAAAAAAAAAGTAGCAGAGATACAAATGAAGAAAATGTAATTCCTCCACAACTTAGAAGGAGCTCCATACTCTAAGGTTCAATGAAGAGAACACTACCAAAAGAGACAGAGTTTGTAAGTTTGGATGAGGAAACTCCAATACCATATCCTGTCAATATTTCTCCTCCACATAGTCCTCAAAATTCTCCTATTCATAATTTTGAAGGTAGCCCCAGCAAAAATTCTCCAGGCATAGACCCAGTACAACAAGAAATATATGATTATATAGAATCACTAGAGAAGAGAAGTGCATAAATGAATCCAGAACCTTCTATCAATCCACAAGAACATCTAGTTGATTCTCTCAAATAGGATATTTATGAACTAGAGATATTTAATAGACATATCACACAGGAGAATGAGACCTTGAAGCAGCAGAACAAGTTGGAAAAGGTAATTCATGAAAATACCATTCTGCACTTAGGACTATGGTACAAGAAGAATAGTAAATTGAAAAGAAAGAACAAGTTACTAAACAAGGGAGTCATCAATCTCAAGTACAAGCTTCTTATGAGAAGGCCCAGGAGGGAAATCACTTCAAATAAAAGAAAAAGAAGGAAATTGGATGTGTTAGCAGAAGTGTTTGAAAAGATGCAGTAGGAGAGGAGAATTCACATTTTTGGCAAATTGCATGAGGACATGCAATGACTTCGCAGTGTGGGTATGTTGAACCTCAGAATTACCCTCTCTTTGACATCATTTCTCACCTTTTTCCCTTACTTTATCATAAGATCACATATAACAATCAATGATAAATGCCATGTTTTGTCTTAAGGAATGCATTTAAATGACTTCCCTATTATATTCTCATGTTCTTGCTATTTGAATATATTTTTGCATTTTAGCTATAGAACGCATCCTATTCTGCAGCTAATATCATGGTCTGACAGGTTCCAGGTGTCAATTGTTGAATTGAGCCACATGGGTAGTTCTAGAATCATTTCCACATGGACTTTGTCCTATTCACTCGGTCAAGACCGATAGAAAAGAAGGCCTAATATCATGGTCAAATGCATGGTCAAAGTACATTAGCCGAGAACAGCAGGACTCTTAATTTTCTCTATCGTAGCAAATCAAGAGTTAAACAGTCCAATTGCAAGTCTATAAGTCGAATTAGCCACCTGTAGCAAGATTATCTCATAGACAGTTATGTTTATCTTCTCTAAATTCCAGCTGTACAGAACCGAGCACAAGCATAAATTAAGTTTAAGTTAAGTTTTAAGCTTTTGTTAATACGTTGTGTATTAAGACTTCGTTTTATCATGATACAAAGATCATGTTGCCAATGATTGCTTAAGTGCATATTTAACCAGCTAGGATTTCAGCCGAATCAGTTGCAGAGGGGCCCTGCACTGGAAGAGGTTTTTAATTTTATTGTTTTTAGTTTAATTTTCCTTACTTTATTTTTGCTAATTATGTTTTCTGAACAGATTAAATGTTTCATTCCAGTTTTGATCAATAGCATAACATTAAATAATAATTGTGTAAGCCTTGTTCTTCCAAAAACATTTCATGAAGATAGATTTCCCTATTTTCAAATTGAATAAAGTTTAAAGTAACAAGAATTCACATAGTTTCCCTTATTGCTCTGTCATTTACCTTCTTACAATAGAAATAGCAATTAATTGTATCAATAGATGTTCCTATAAATCATTTCAAGAAGATGATTCTAAACTAAATGATTGAATGTCTAGTTCATAGAGTTATTGAGTTTTTCTTCTACACATTTTACTTGCTTTCTAGGAATTTAGAAACTGAGGTATAATTGATTTCTCATACAGCATCTCAAGAGGGTAATACTTCACATTGAATGATTGGAGTAAATCAAATATACATTAGTTGTTTACAGTTAATCTTTACATGTTTTCACCTTTACTTTTATATTCTCATTTAATTGTATCATTGATGTTCCTAAAGGTCATTCCAAGAAATTGATTTAATCATGTTTCTATATTGAATGATTGAATGTCTAATTCATACAATTACTGAGGTTTCCATTTGCATAACGTTCTTTCTTTTTCATTATTATGCAGAGATTCTGCATACATCAGAATATTTCGCATTGAAGGGTGTGTGTTCCCTTTACATAAAAATCATCTTCAAAATCTTCATTAAAAACACTTAGATTTAATACAGAATATGACGAGAGAGCCTAAACAAATAAAGTACTTGCTTATAATAAAACAGGAAAATTACACATTCAAACCCTTTTTTGTCGAATATTACATTTGTTGGCCTCTCGGCTCTCGCTCCTTTACATAAACTCTCACACCATTTCTCTCTATATCTCTCTATTTTCCATCCTCACACAAACCTCATATTTATACATAATTGTGGATTAATTTCAATCCATGATTTCCTCCACAAATATCTCAACCAAATCCTAAAATATCTTTATCCCTTCTTTGACCCAACTAAGTTCCATTTAAGGAATTCATAATCCCTAAACTATCTATACAACTCAACTCCAACTCATATTCTCAATTTATTAAGAGAATATTTACAATAAACCTCACACTCAGATTTTCCTCTCTATTTATTTAAAATGTGCATAATTTTATAAAATAATTAAAAAAAACATCACCCCCTAAATCACACAAATAAATAATGAAAATTAAGCAGGATGCTCATGCATCAGACTCCCCATGTAGAGAAGTTTCCATAGACTCTTGTCTATGAGGTCTGTCACTTTTCTATAATAATGCGACAGCCACAAGTCTCAATGACTTGCTCCCTTCAGGATTCCAAACTCTGTTTTGTCGATGGTCTTTTAAAGTATCAACTCCATTTTGTACTTTTGCACAAAATTCCCAGAATAGTATTTTCAGAATAATATGGAATGTAACTCTCGCTTTTCCATACCACATCATCTTTATTTCGAGAATTATAGACTTGTGTAGAAACACTGATACCCATTCTCCTGGTCTCCAAAATTTGAAATAATCTCGAACTGGCTATACATTAGCATCATTCATTCTATCAACCAAATTCCATCGGCCTTTACAACAATTACTTCTGCTAATTCCTCGGAGTAATTCCTCTTTGTCTGATGCTTCCGTCTCCAACTGCACTGAACTCTCAAATTTCTGAAATGAAGAATAATCAAGAATTTCTCCTTGATCACAACTATAGTCATTTATTTCCCCTATAGTATCAAATTTCTCATCTGGTGTTGTACCTGCATTCATTAACAAAATATTAGTTTTAAAAAGATAAGACCTTTCGGCCTCTTTTGATGCTTCAAGCACCAATCTCCCATCATAGACCTTCTGGATTTCAATAAATCCTCTTTTTAATTGTTGGTTGCTTTCATCTTTATCATGTTGGATTAATACTGTTGTTTCCTTCATGTCTCTATGGACATAACTTTCTTGCTGCTTTTGATCTTTCATCTCATCTTTAAATACTTTATGCTCAATTTCTCTGATTTCGACATCATATTTATTAATTTCACCTCCTATACCTACAACCACATTATTATTTGAAGAGTCAAAGCATTCACTTAACTTTATAAAATTTAGAAACATTTCCTCCTTATCATGCACGGAAACTACAACCTCTTCTTTATCAAGTTCTGCAAGCTTCATTTATCCTTCAGGTTTCTTGAGCCATCATTCCAAGAATTCTATTTCCATGTGAAATATTTCCAGCATTTCATCACAACCTTCATTCCCAGTTTCATTCTTCTTCTGGCAATCCTCCTGAGTTATCATGTTTTCTGTATCATCACATTATAAAATTCTTTCATTAATTTCATTAAACAAATTCATTTGTTTACCTCCTTGGAATATCACTTCAGAATTTTCATTATGTTTCTGCTCCATAATTGCTTCAAATGGTTGTCTTACACCAAACAGGAATTCCTCTATGAATTATTTATGCTGCAACAAATTAGTACTTTCCTCCTCTGAAAGGAATTCTCCATCATACTTCACCTCAAGGGCTTCATTTATCTTTGTGACAATTTCACCAGAATTTCCACCATCTTCTGCACATCCTGCAAACATACACAAACTATGAGATTTAAAAATACAAGGCTTCATAGCCTCATCTGCTTCCCTTGTCAACATATCTTCAAATTGTTCTGAACTATTCCAATAGTCCATGAGATCTTTCTCATTAATCTCTTCACCCAAAATCACCCTGTTCTGGGCCACAAATGGAAACTTCCATTTCTAACTCAGCTCCTCTGAGTTCTTCATGTCTCAATTTCACACTCATCATCTGCTCGAGCTTCCTCATCTCTTCTGTTAACTGTATGTTTACCTGTTGATCCCTCTTTACTTGTAGTCTCTGCCATTTCACTTTCTTCCTCATGGTCCAACCATGTCTCTAGTATTTCTTATTTCTCTGCAACAATTCCATCAATAACTCAAGGTGAACTGTTATCTCAGCCTTCTCCCTCTCATATTCTTCATCAGTCAACTGCTTCCATATGCCATTTGCCTTGGCATTTTCCTTCTTCTTTCCTCTGTTGTGGTCTTCCACAGATCCTCTGAAATGAATATCAACAGCCATCTTCTCCTCCTTTGTGAACTTCATTTGTTCACTTGTGGATTTCATTCAAATCCCCTTTTCAGCAAGCCTTCATACTTGCCATCCAAAAATGCAAGCCTTCTTCCTGCGCTTGCCCTCTTGTGGTTCTCTGTCTTGGAATCATTTCTGGGAAACTCTCTTGCTCCTCTTTGCTGCAAACAACAACTGTAGTAATTCTTGCATTACAATGACCAAACTCTTTGGGTGTTGGGCTCTGCTGATCATGCACCCAATTACATTCAAACCTTTGACTTGGCTTACGACTCTTTGACTCCAGACTTGACATCAACTCTTCATCTTGGATGAAAATGCACCCTTTTGTACAATAATTCAATGGTTTAACTTGACTCAAGCTATCCAAATTTTTCATTTGACCTTAACATCTTATTTGACTTCAAAGCTTGACCCAATAATTACAATAGTGGATATTTTGACTCTAATTCAAGTTATACAATATGCCAATGAACATCCACCCTTAATACATTCTCATGATGTAAAATCTTCACTTTACCAATTCTCTCGCATACTCAATTCTTATGATAATATCATAAGTCACTAATTATAGCATCTCCCATTATCACTTCCTTTTACTCACATGACACTTAAGCCTTTAAATCGAAATGAAATCCACTTTTCCCAGGATTTATTTTATGATGAAAATAAAATAAACCATTTAATTTTCAATCATTTAAAATACCTTTTGGAAATAAATTTGCATACCTTACGTTCCCTTCAAGGTTATTTAATAAACCTTTTCTTTGCAATTTCAACTCTCTGGATTTCACTCTTATGTGTCATTCTTATCACTGTGAATATTCACATGCCCTTCATACCATAACCTCTTCAACATGCTCATCATCTTAGCACAGACATTTTTCCTGCACTTCCATGCAGCTCCTTCTTTGCAGTGACGGTTCTCATGCAACACCGTCTCTCTTCAGTGCATAAAAACAATTCCTTCATAGGAATTTTCCAGAACTTCCTTTTAACATGGTGGCATCAAAATATTTCTCCGGTAGCAACAAACACAAACCGCACTATCTTCTGAACAGAACAATGTGAACACCTTCACATGCGCTACAAGCAACAATCAATCATGATCTCCAGATCATGTGTTCTCATATGTTGATAGATGATGCGTCTCAGCCGCACCTACCCACATTAATATTATACTACATGTCCCAAGTTTTCGATACACTTTAGCATGGTGAAAATCCATATTAATTAATCAAAACATTTCATCCTTGTATCTTTATGCGGTAGCATTTTCCTTTTGGATTTTACTCTCATAACAAAATTTGACATACCCGCATTCATAAAAATTCACACACGCTTAGTGGAATTTCATTAACACCAACACTATGTTATCACCCATGAAATAACAATAAACATTATGATTACCTTCTGCGCCCATAGCACATTTACCGCGGCTCCATTTAGCTTCAAATCTCCACCATCTTCAAACCTTTCAAAATGAAGCCCTTTTTCTCAAAGACCTGGATATAATTTCTCCAATCAATCCACGTTGCACCCTGTGGACTTGATCATGATGAAATTCTGCTCCATAATGAATCTGCCGAGAGTTAAAACAGCAAGAAAATGCTAGGTTTCTCAGCATGGATAAGGATACAGTTCGAATTCCGCTTCTCCAATTGGACTTCACGCTATTGTTTCAAGCGATCTCCACCTCTCGCCTTTGCGTCACGCTTGCACCATCCACTTGCCCTCTCGCTTTTGCGTTCAATTTTTAGATAACGACTTGGAAGTGTGCTGCATAATATATATATATATATATTTGTTTCGTGGAATTATTTTCTTCGCACGATTGCGCGAGCTTATTTCTTCACAACGCACCAATCACACGCTCGCAAGCTTATTTCTTCACAATGGCCAATCACCTACAATGTATGCAACTCAACTAATACAAACTACATATTTGGAGCCTCTTGGTATTCTTTCAAGATTGGATTTACAATATACGTTAAGTCGTAGCCACAAAATTAGTTCAAAGGAATATCTTAAAACCAAGAAAAATAAAACCTGCGAAATGTTGTCCCTGCATCACTGGCATTGTGGCATCGAGTCCATCATACATCTTTAAGCAACAAAAGGCTAACATCCATTGCCGCAGGATTTTTTTTCAACACTTGGATAGTTAGCAGCCTGAAATTCTCGCTAGGCATGCAACACCAGCAATGGATCAGAACTTCGCAACCACTCTATGATAGGGTTTAAACACAACATTACCATCCCTCTCTGCACAGTGAAAACAACACTTCAATGTCTTCTGCGTTGACAACTCCAACAATTTAAAAGAGAAACATTCTATTTATGGAGGCATCTCTCACGTAGGGTTTTCATCTCTGGTGGCCAGTTTATACTATCAACAAAATATATAATCAAGTATATGCATCATTCTTGATGCAAATGACAGCAACATGTTAATGAAATTCTCATCAAGATAACGTTTGATATAAATGAACAGATGTCGACTTGGCATGGCTTTGTATTTAGACTACACTACTAGCACAATTGTGCATTTGTTTAACCATCGTTATACATGACACTATACAGTGTGAATGTCACAGCACTCTCGTCCAACCTTACAACAGCCAACGAGCTCCTCACATGAGGATCCAACGTCACACAAGTCAGAAGTCAATATCATTCTCAACATGATTCAACGCCCATGAATTCCATGTTTTCATTCACGTTCAGGTATGCAGCAATTGCTTGTCACTCCACACTGATACGATTATGCTCCCAACATTTGCGTTCGTTGCTCAATTAGCTTGCCATCCTGCGTTGTCTCTGATTCCTACATTCGCCTTCACATTCCAGTTGTTCAATCTGCTTACCATCTCAATTCTCCACAACCTGCATCTGATTTCTCATTTGTTGCCCCTTTACGCTTGCAATTTCCACAACAACACACTCAAAACCAATTTACTCCCACAATAGGCAGGCATCTTCCAGCTTTGATACCAAATGCTGCAGAGATTTTGCATAAATCAGAATATTGCACATTGAAGAGTGTGTGTTCCCTTTACATAAAAATCATTTCAAAATATTCATTAAAACCACTTAGATTTAATACAGAATATGAAGAGAGAGTCGAAAAAAATAAAGTACTTGCTTATAATAAAACAGGAAAATTACACATTCAAACCCTTCTTTGCTGAATATTACATTTGTTGGCCTTTCGAATCTCGCCCCTTTACATAAACTCTCACACCATTTCTCTCTATATCTCTCTATTTTCCATCCTCACACAATCCTCATATTTATACATAATTGTGGATTAATTTCAATCCATGATTTCCTCCACAAATATCTCAACCAAATCCTAAAATATCTTTATCCCTTCTTTGACTCAACTAAGTTCCATTTAAGAAATTCATAATCCCTAAACTATATATACAACTCAACTCCAGCTCATATTCTCAATTTATTAAGAGAATATTTACAATAAACCTCACACTCATATTTTCCTCTCAATTTATTTAAAATGTGCGTAATTTTATAAAATAATTAAAAAAAACATCACCCCCTAAATCACACAAATAAATAATGAAAATTAAGCAAGATGCTCCTGCATCACATTAAGTATAATTGGTTTCTTAAACATCATCTCAAGAAGGTGATACTTCATATTGAATGTTGGAGTAACTAAGCATACATTAGTTTTTTCCCTTTGCACACCTTACTTGCTTTCCTAGAACATTAGAATTTAAGGTATAGATAGTTTCTTACACAACATCTCAAGAAGGTAATATTTCATATTGAAAGCTGAAGTAACTAAACATACATTAGTTATTTTACTTTTATGCTTTCCCTTAGAATAGCACTGCAATTTCAATCTCAGTCAGATCCATGGAATAGGACTAATGCTAGGTTAGAATTCATCAAGTTAGATACTCTATTTTTTAGACTAGACTTTAACTAACCAACAGTCTTTGATTTATTTTTATGTAAATTTGATTAACTTAGGAACACTTCATTTTCTTCCTTCTTAAAATTAATTAGATTCATTTAATATATTTCATAGTTATAGATTGAACATTCTTAGACATCAAAATAAAAAAAAACCCAAAAACAACATAAAATACAAAAAACAAAGTAAGAAGAAGGCTAACTAAGCACATACAGTGCATCACACTTCATCAGTTTACAAACCTGGGTCAATAATTTATGTAAGCAATTTAAGACATTAAATTAACAAAACACATGGCAAAGATGCATGAAGAGATATGACAAAGAGGACAGCCAAAGGAAGCATTCAAGAATGAAGAACACGTGATGTGACAAAATGAATAATATTGAAATCATGATGATCGAATCAGCCTAAAAGACTCCATATGTTGAAAGACCCTTTGGAGGGTGAAGACATCAATAACATGGAAGTTGCATGCAAGATTTAAGATACTAGCGACAACATTGTCACCTATCAACATCAGCCACTATGAGTCAAATTAATCAATGTTAGTTACTTGTCATGTTCTCACCACATGATGATGTGGAAATCCTTATGTAATTATGTACTTATTGTAAATATAATTAAGTGGAAGTCCAAGAGTCATGCATGGACAAAAGAGACATATGAAGAAGTTCAAAAGACATGTAATTCCAAAATTCATTTAAAAGTCTAAGAGTTTGTTATACAGTATTTTGTCACACTCCCAATCTCGTATCCTGAAGAGTCGCACTTTGTGTCATCTATGCCACAAGTGTCGCAAAGTGACGAAAGTTGTCGCAAACAAATTGTTCACCATGAAACATGTTTAAAACATCTCTAAAGAAAAGGAAGAAAACTTGCCTTGAAAATATTCTTAAGATATTTCCAAAAACCTTGTTTTGCAATCCCAGAGTGTTTCCCATAACTAATGTCTCGCGCTAGTAACCTTTGGCATTACACATGTCTAGCGCTACTAGTGTGACTTTAATCAGGAAAATCCGCACTGGTCCTCTTTAGGCAGTTTTTCCCAAAATGAAGGAGAAGCTTCTCTTACTAGAAGGATCGAGAACGACGACATGGTTTCAGGTAGTTGATGATTGGAATGAGACCTCCCATTTCTGGCTTTAGATCCTCCTTCCATGTATTTCTCCCTTGAGATGTGGAAATCCTCCCTCTTTTTATGGATCTTCAACTCCCTCTCCTTCCCTATAAATGAAATCCCCACCATATACTCTTGGTTGGTTTCCATCCTAGTGTTGAATTGTGCCCAAATGTTGCCCATTTGCAAAGGAGAAGAGGTGTTTGAAGGTTAAGGCTTGGAATTCGGAACTCACGTGAAGGAATCCTCCAAAATCAAGGCTTAATTTGTTGTAATGCTCCCTTTTATTTATATTAATAAAACAATATATGTTTTATTTCCATAAATGTGTCAATTATTGTCCATTTATTGTAATGTTCCTTGATTTGTTACTTGATTCATATTAGAATGTATCATGATTTGTATGTGTTTGTTGTCTCCACTTGATCTTTATTGTAGGCATTCATCTACACTGGCGAAGAGGATATCGTGAGCTTGGAATCGAAAGAGTCAAGGGCGACATCAAGGATATTAACATCAGAGAGAGGTAGGAGATCTATCCTCCTTTGTATTTTCTAATATGGATTAGGAAATTTTGCATGTAATTGTCCTCGTTTCTTGGTAGATCCTCCCATAGAACTAGAAGGGTCGTTTCTACCTGCAAAAAGGATTGCCTGCAAAACATAGTTATATAGAAGTCCAAAAGTCATTGGAAGTTGAAATGTATTGTGATAATTTTAATGATCATTGCATTTATGTGAATTATTTTTCTTGAGGTCTAACGATTCTTCCTTGTTTATATGTGTGTGTCTTTACTAGATTAGTACTACTACTTTTCCTTTAGAGACTCACATTTATTCCTTAAGATGAAATAACCTTGATACATTTACAATCGAACATTCCACAAGGCACACTCCCTTTCTCATTCAAAAAAACATGCATGCTACTCTCTCATGCTAATTTCTTAAGCCAAGGAAAATATCTAAGTTAATGGCAATCGGGTCATATTTCCAAATGGGAATCCTACACTAAATGGTGTGAGGTCTAATTTGGACCCATATCAGGGATATCCCCTGTATGTTAGTGGGATCCACCACCGTCAACATTCTAGCACTAGAAGGAGGGTGCAGGATTTTTATGGTCGATAACTCATCACACCCAAATCATTCATCTTTTGTACAAGGCAGTGATATCCCAAGTTCCACCCCAAATCCTATTCTTGAGTTAGGATGGCATTCTCAACTGATTCTGAAGTTAGCCTACGAAGTTACCTACGATCAACTCCGGGAAATTTTTCCTATTACACGTTATTTTTTGAAAGTTGTCGGTTTACTTCCCGTTACTCATAATCTTCCATATCACCCCATGATCCAGGTGGATATTGGTGGTCACCCGCCTATTCCACTTGGGGCCCCACCATTGTCTCTTTCAGTTTTTCAGTTTCGGCACAACTTGCTATTTTTAGCAGTTTTTCGGGCCCTGAACTTCCGGAGCCGTTTTGAGGCCCTAAACGACGTTTTTTGGGAAAACGGAGAGCAACATTGGTCCATGGACCCATGTTGTTCGTTCAAAATTTGTAGTCCTTGGATAGATCTTTCTAACGAGGTATGGTACGCGTCAAACAGAGATCGTATGCCAAAGTTACGCCCCTGGGAAGTTGAAACACCAATTTACCCAAACAGGGCCCATAGTTTTGGCGCTTCATCTCCTAGGGTTAGGGTTTTGGCTGTTTAGGATTTCCCATTTTTTCTAAATAATAAATAGGCCCTCGAGCCTCATTGTAACTCAGTTCAGAGGCCTGTAGCCGCCACATCTCTTCTCAGAGATAGCTACCAGCGCCCTAGCTAGTTTTATTTCCATTCTGTCTGTAAGCAAATTTCAGTTCTTTGATATTAATGAAATGAAGTGTTATTTCCGCTGCATCTCTGTATTTATGGTTATGTGTTTATTATGTTGCGTTCCTGCATAAATCCGGATCAGTGGTATCAGAGCGGTCTGCTTTTTCTCGATCCTTCTTTGCATGTCCCCAACGAGGTCGGGGTATAAGGAGCTAGGGCTTGATCTAGTGGAACCTTTGCAAGATCAGCCTCGCAAACCTCGATGGACGCCCATGGGGGACGAAAAGAAAGATGAGGGAGCAGGAGATCCTATCAAAATATTGCTCGAGGAGGCCCTCGAAAAAAAAAGGAACGCGATGATGGATAACTTTGCTCAGATCCTTCAACGATTGCCCACCGGCGGCGCATCTGCATCCAGTAGCCACTCTGGAGTTGCGACTCCCTTTAAGGTACAAGTAAATTTTGACATTCCCATATTTGAGGGTCAAATAGACGCAGATGCCATAGATAGATGGTTAAATCTATTAGAAGGATATTTCTCTGTTCATGACTTTTCAGACCGGGAGAAGATTATTTTTGCACTCCTCAAAGCTACCCCCCATGTTAAGGACTGGTGGGAAACCTACTGTGAGAACAAGGACCAGACAGAACCCTCTCTGTTCTCGGCCGTACCAACTTGGAATTCTTTCCGAGACGCCGTCAAGGAGCAGTACTATCCCGTGGGGAGCTATGAGGACAAGTACATACAATGGACCACGCTGCGACAACAAAGGGATCAAGATGTGCATGAGCTGACGAATCTGTTCCATACCCTGCGCACAAAGTTGGGTATCAAAGATTAAGAGAAACATCTGGTGCTAAAGTATCGCAGCTGTCTGCACAAATACATTCAGGAGGAAATGGAGTTCCTTGACATCTCCTCGCTTGGTACGGCATACCGGTATGCTGCCAAGATTGAGCAGAAATTCAAGCAGAAGAAGCGAGACTTTGGATATGCGAATCAAAAGCAAGGGAAAGGTGCTTCCAAACCGCAGAACAAAGGACCGAGCCAAGGCATGGCGGCTAAAGACAACTCATCGAAGCCACAAGAAAAGACCAGCACCGCAAAGCCAAAGAAGGACACGGGAAAGTGGTGTGAGTTCCATAAGAGCTCCACTCACAACACAAGTGAGTGTCGGGCCAAGCAGTCGCTAGTGGCCGAGATGAGGGCTGGTGACAGATGCATGCTCGACTCCGAATCGAACACGAAAAGGGAATGAAAAGGGGAAGCAGTTATTGGTGCGGGACCCAGCGCACTCTTACCACTACAAAGATCCAAAAGGAGAGGCAGGAAGATCAGGAGGGATGAGGGAACGTCTTCCACTCCAGGATGTGGACAAGGCTCCCAATGCGAGTTCATTAATGGGCAATAGAACCAAAAGAACCTCATTTCAGCAGACGTCGTGAAGCGGTTGGATTTTCCGACCACATCTCACCCACATCCATACACCATCAGGTGGCTTCACCAAGGACGAGATCTCCGCGTCAGCCAGCAGTGCCGCCTTCGCTATAGCATCAAGCCCTTCATGGATGAGGTATTATGTGACGTTCCTCCTATTGATGTTTCTGATGTATTATTAGGACAACCATACTTGTGAAAGCGTCATGCTATGTATGAGTCTCGACCTCGTGCTATTATTGTTACTTTGGGAAATAAGTTGTGCAAGATACCAGAGGTACCACCTCCTGCCGCTATCTCTTTGATTCTTTGTAAAAACGGTACGGTAAGCTCATTTCCCAAACCAGGAAATTCGTTTTCCTAATGATCCGCCCCCAGGGCAAGAAGAAGACTGTGGCCACAACCTCCAGACAAGGCTCCTCTGCACGACAACAACAAATGGATAAGGTTGTGGAGGAGTACGGGGACATCTTCACCTCACCCACAGGGGTTCCTCTGCACTGTCAGGTCAAGCACCCGATTGATCTGACCCCGGGTGCGCCGCTACCCAATGGACCGATCTATCGGCGCTCTGTTCTAGAGAATGATGAAATCAAGAGGCAGATTTAGGAGCTGTTGCAGAAAGATCGCCAGGACCAAGTTCATCACCCTGTGGGAGCTCGATCGTGTTGGTACAGAAGAAGGATGGGATGTGGAGACTCTGTATTGACTATCGGACGCTAAACAAGATCACTGTCCGGAATAGGTACCCAATCCCACGGATTGATGAGCTTCTGGACCAACTCAAAGGTGCAAAATATTTCAGCAAGATCGACCTGAATCCCAGGTACCAATTGAACCCTCTGATGTGTGGAATACTGCCTTCAAAGCCAAGGAAGGCCTTTTCGAATGGCTAGTCATGCCTTTCGGGTTGACGAATGCTCCCGCAACCTTCATGAGGATGATGGACGACATCTTGCGGCCATTCACCAACTCATTTGTAGTGGTTTACTTGGATGACATTCTGATCTTCAGCCAGACTTGGGAAGAGTACCTTCACCACATCCGACAAGTCCTCCAAACACTGCGGCAACACAAGTTGTGTGCCAATTTGGAGAAGTGCACTTTTGGCATGACCCAGGTTCAATATCTGGGATACATTATTGATGAAAGGGGGGTGCATGTGGATCCGGCCAAGATCCAAGTCATTCGGGATTGGCCAGCCCCAACCACTATAACAGAGCTTCGCAGCTTTCTGGGTCTTGCTAATTTCTATCGGAGGTTCGTGTTGGGATTCACTCATATCACTTGGCCCTTGAGTCAAGTCACCAAGGGAAGGTGAAAATTCTTTTGATCGGAACACCTCCATGACGTTCACGAGTGTCGCCTCTGTTGCACTTGAGTGCTCACATGGAGACATGCAGGAACTGGTCTTAGATCAGAACGAATCTTATCGAGCTTCTTTATTGGGGCAATTATTACTCAACGAGGACATCAGTGGCATATCCGGTGAGACATTATCGACACAATTTGCAAGTATCCCACTTATGAAAAAGAAATGTATTCCATTGTGCGAAACAATAGACAATGGAAGCATTACATTTTGTGGAAGGAAACAATCATCCACACCTTAGGCCTGATTCATGACATAAGGAAGTTGCGGAATGATCGCCATCGAAGTGGTCCACATATTAACTTCAGACTCAGTGCAGGAAGGTGCACCATCATCTTGCCTCAGCTGACCACCAATCGTGGCGCTCACCACCGTGCTCAACTCTTGTTCTCACAAGACTTATGGTCATTTGTAGCTCTATAGGGAAGTGACGAATTCAGCCACACTTGAGCGCTTAGAAGTACGCAAGTTCCAAATTTCACCTCCAAGATGCACTTTTATGTCACATGGGACACCTTTGTGTTCCTTCAAGCGAGCGTGCCAAGATGATATGGGAAGCACACTACAGTCGAGTCGTTGGGCATTTCGGGGTTGAGAAAATAGTAGCAATCCTGCAGAAGTATTTCTATTGGCCGAACCTTCGAAAGGATGTCGAGAAGCACATCAGATCCTGCACTTCTTGTGCCATTGCCAAACCGACCATCAAGAAGCAAGGCCTATATACTCCACTACCTACCCCTAGTCGACCTTGGGAATCCATCTCCATGGATTACATGTTGGGCCTGCCTTCTACTAAGAATGGAAATGACTATGTTTTCGTGGTCGTTGACAGATTCTCGAAGATGGCCATTATGGCAGCCTGTAAGAAGAATATCACAGCAGAAGCCACTGCTAAACTCTTCTTTGAACGAGTGTGGGTGCACTTTGGGATCCCACAGTCTATCATATCAGATCGAGATAGCAGGTTCCTTAGCAAATTTTGGTCTAGCCTCTGATCAATGTTGGACACAAAGCTCACCAAGTCCACAACTTTCCATCCCCAAACAGATGGCCAGACAGAGGTCATCAACAGAATGATTGTACACATTATGCGCATGTACAATTCAAAGCATCCCCACACATGGGACGAGAGCCTCCCCTATGTACAACATATTTATAATCAGGCTCTCCACAGTTCAATTGGACATAGCCCCTTTCAGGTGGGCTTGGGATTCCAGCCACTATGTCCCATTAACGTAGCCATGCCATTTGCAGCTGCTCAGGCCGATTCAGCTCATGTCCAGTCTGAAGTTGACAAAGCAAGTAGCTTCATCGAGTGCATTCAAAACATCCACCAACAGGTTCATGATATATTGGACAGAGCCAATGCAAAGTACAAGCAACGCCATGATCAACACCGGGTGCCACACAACTTCCAGGTGAGCGACAAAGTATGGCTACATTTGCAGAAGGAGCGCCTCACTGGACCCCACCGCAAGCTTCGTCTGCTCCGATACAGGTCGTACACCGTCACCAAGGTAGTAGGGAACAATGCCTTCGAGCTAAGTATTCCACCATTCCTTGGTCTGCACCCAGTCTTCAATGTGGATCGCCTTCGTCCTTACTTCCCACCTCTACTGGACACCTCGGACATTGCAGAACAACTCACACCAACTGAGTTAAATCCAGACTGCATGGAACAGGCCACCACGGTATCATGGACATGCAAATCAAGAAGCCACTGTGCAGAATATCCCAGCTGTGTCGGTTTGTCAAAGACGGCCAACTCTGCACCGAGAGAGAGTGGTTCATCGGGGACCAAGTTCCTTGAAAATTTCCTTCTCATGGGAGAACTTAACGCAATGGGGACCATTGCTTCCTAAGGGGGGAGGAATGATCCGGGTGGATATTGGTGGTCACCCGCCTATTCCACTTGGGGACCCACCATTGTCTCTTTCATTTTTTCAGTTTCGGCACAACTTACTATTTTTAGTAGTTTTTCGGGTCCTGAACTTTTAGAGCCGTTTTGAGGCCCTAAACGATGTTTTTTGGGAAAACGGAGAGCAACATGGGTCCATGGATTGATGTTTCTTGTTCCAAATTTGTATTCCTCGGATATATCTGTCTAACGAGGTATGGTACGTGTCAAACGGAGATCGTATGCCTAAGTTATGCCCCTGGGAATTTGAAACACCAATTTACCCAAACGGGGCCCATAGTTTTGGTGCTTCATCTCCTAGGGTTAGGGTTTTGGTTGTTTAGGATTTCCCATTGTTTCTAAATAATAAATAGGCCCTCGAGCCTCATTGTAACTCAGTTCAGAGGCCTGTATACATCTCTTCTCGGAGAGCCATAGCTACTAAGCACTTTAAACTAGTTTTATTTCCATTATGTCTGTAAGCAAATTTCAGTTCTTTGATATTAATGAAATGAAGTGTTATTTCCGCTGCATCTCTGTATTTATGGTTATAATTTTATTCTGTTGCGTTCCTGCATAAATCTGGATCACCCTAATAAGAAAGAAACAACTTGTACTAGTGTTTTGGTTACATCGGTGGAATATTTCGTTTTTTCCATCCTTAAGGAATTAGAAGTGTCTTTAGAAGACAAGGTCTCGCAAGAGATGCTTCCACCTAATAACAAATAATATGAGAAATATCTTATTCTTTTTTTACGAAGAGAAGATGGCAACTGATTTTGAGTTTAATGGAGACTCGAACGGTGAAGGAGAAGGCTCATCAGATTCTGAAAAGGAGAAGGAAAAAGGAGATGAAGAGATGGTTGATCATGACCTGGATTGGATGGCCAAGGGCCAGACGCTCTCATGGATAATCTTCATAGAATGCCTAAACATACAGAGAATTTGGTATCAAAGTTTGATCCTAACAAAAAGGCTAAGGCAGAGGACCATCTTGATGATTTCTACATGCATCTACGGATGCTAAAGGTATGATATGTTGATGTTGCTTGTAGGATCTTTCCTTTCACTTTAGAAGGTAGAGAAGAAATATGGTATCATATTCTTCTTGCTAATTCAATCCATGGTTGGAGGGAGTTTTGATAAATTATTTTTGGAAAAAATTACCGAAGATAAAACCCTCACCATGTTGTTAAAAGAGCTCAAAAATGTTAAGATGGGGGAAATAGAGAAAGTTAAAGATTTCAATCAAAATTTTAACCATATATTAAACAAGCTCCCTACAAACACACATACACACGATTCTATTACTATATATTATTACACAGCTTCCTTTCCAAGAAACATTTATGTTTTTGTTAAGAGATCTGCAAAGGAGACTCTTGCTTTAAAATTTGCAGAAGCAATCATCGTGGAGAAATACTTGTGTGCCATTAGAGCTATCATTGATGATGAAGAATCCAAAGGCTCCAAGGATACTGGGAAGAAGTATCAAGCCTCTTCAAATAAGGCTAAAGAAAAGGATTCTAATGATATTGAAAGTTTGACTAAATATTTAAAGACACTCACTAATGAAGTCTCAGAATTAAAAATAAAGTCAAGCGAGGCCGCTACCAGTATAAACCCCCCTAAGTATTTCTTATTTAGAAGGAATAACAACAATGAGTAAGCTAAATCTTCCTAGAGCTAAAATTTTGTGTTGAATGTTGAAAGTATATGCATGTACAACTATTGCTCCTTCCATAAGGAATGACATTCAGAGAAAAAAATTCCATAAACATGACTGCTCTGGCAACCCATATTTTTGATACTTTACTAGCAGGTGAGAAGTTTGAGTAGAAAAAAGAAAAAAATGAGCTTGTAGCAACTGAAGAAAGTATAGGAATTGGAAATTCAGTTAATACCTTTGATTTTATTCTCAACACTGACAAGAAAAGTGTTGAATGACCACCTGAAAGTGAAGCCCCTCCTTGGAAACAAACTGGTCATTATAATTTGAAGAGGAAAGGGCCCTTTTCTAAATAGGAAGTGATGAGACAAGAGTTGAAGAATATTTTTTTAAGAATGATCTCACCACTAATCAATCCTACTCAAAATGCTAAAAAAGAAGTCTAGAAATGCTACTACTTCTAAGAACACTTCCACTAGCAGTAAAAATAAGTCTATCACTTTGGAAGTTTCCAACAAAGCTACACCTTCAGATGCTACAACACTCTATACTAGAAATGAGAATATTAATTATAATATCATTGAGGACTTTAAAATATCTCATGCCAACATTTCCATTTTTAAGCTCACAAAGACAGCAAGTCAGCGTGAGGTGCTTGTCCAAGCCTTCTCACAACCTTCATCATGTAACAAGGTTTCTACTTCTAAAACAGTGTTTGGTAAGTCTCTTGGAACTCTTGAATTTGTGGTTAATGTTGTAACTTTAGATACTATAATATTTTCCCCCCATTTTTCTAACTTTTGAAATCTTTAATTACAATTTCCATAACCATTTGGGGTGCATCTATGAATTTAATGTTGTTATATGTTGCTAAGAAAATTAATGCTAAATGGGATAAAACTTATGCACAAATCATTCAGCTGGACATATCACTTGTCCAGGCCATAGGTGAACTCAAGAATGTTATTATCTATTTTTCAACGGACCACAGGGTACACCAATGCATAAACATTGTAATTGTGGACATCCCTCAAGTTTGTGGCTTACTCTTGAGTAGACACTGGGATATTAAATTACAGGGATATTTTGCGACTGACTAGTCACACGTATTGGCTTTCATACAAGGGAAAAAATAACCAAACTTGAGTGGAAAGTGAACCCTACATGAAATATATTGTGACACCACTTGAGAGTCATAATGAGCTTGTCGGATTTGCATACGTAATATTTGGAAATTGTTTCTTGGAAATTGATCACAAGTGTTATCAAGCACAATCATCACCTGTCCCACCAGATACACATTTGGATCTCCTTCCTTGCACTCCAAATTGTGCTAATGAATCTTGTAACATAGTTGTACATAGTAATAATCGTGTAGGAACCAGTTTAGTAGTTGACAATATTTGGACTTTGTGCTTTGATGGTTCAAAAAGTCAAGATGGCTCTAGAGATGGTAACATTCTCATGGACCCACATAACAATAAGTACATCATATCATATTGTTTGGAGTTTGAATCCATAAACAATATTGTTGAATATGAATCACTCATTCTTGGGTTAAATAAAGCTATCAACCTGAAGGTGCAACTGCTCAAGGTAATTGGTGACTCGAAAGTAGTCACTCGCCAAGTACAAAACACTATCCACTGTGTTTCACCAAGTTTAAAAAACTACCAATGGGAGGTATGGTGACTTCTTACTTATTTTAAATATTTAATTATTATTTTTGTTCCTAGAATTACAAATTTCGCAATAGACAGTAGTTAAAGCAACCGCTAGGATTTCGCCTTTGAAAAACGGTTTTTTTATAGAGATGATATATAAACCATCAGTTCCCTATAATGTGACAAATTTTCATGTTTTCAATGATGAGCAACAGATACTGCATTTTATGGCTAATGTGGAAGTGTTTAAAGATGCGACCATTGAATAAGATGAGCATGACAAGGATTTGTAGGAAGCAATTGCTACAATGAAAGGCAATATTATGCCTAAAGGTGTCATTTCCCTGGAAACATTATATGACTTGCCAAAAAAATTCAAAGGACCAATTAATAATAAGACTTAGAGCTAGAAGTTTTCATTTGAACAAGTTAATATGGGAACTCAAGATGATCTGAAATATGTAAACCTTGGTACATGTTTTTTCTTTGCAAGAAGGACAAGCATTTAATAACCTTTTCAAATAGTATCGTGATGTGTTTGCATGGACTTACGATGATTTCAAGACAAATTATACTCGTATTATCCAATGTATCATTTGATTTGGAATGATGCAGGAACACAATAATATACAAATATAAACATAAACACAAAGATGCATCAGAAATAAAACTTCATTTCATTAATATCAAAGAAATGAAACATACTTACATACAAAATGGAAATAAACTAGCTCGGGTGATAGTAGCTTATCTCTGAGAAGAGATGTGGTGGCTACATGCCTCTGAACTGTGTTACAATGAGGCTCAAGGGCCTTTTTATTATTTAAAAATAAGGGAAAACCCTAACCCCAAGAGATGGAACGCCAAGAGTTTGTGGGCCTTGTTGGGGTTAGTTGGTCAACCAAATTCTCAGGGTCGTAACTTGGTCATATTATATCTGTTTGGCGTGTATGATACCTCGTTGGAAATATCTCTTTGAGTACTATAATATTTTCTACAGGCCCCTCCCTATGTTTTTAGGCTTTCTGCGGACCTCAATAAAACATCGTTTAGGGGGTTAAAACTGCTCCAGAAGTTCAGGACCCGAAAAACTGCTAAAAATAGTAAATGCTGCTATAAAAAAGGAAACTAATGAAACCGATTAGAGGTCTAGGTGGAATAGGTGGGTGGCCACCAATATCCACCTAGATGAGTCCTCCATCCTTAGGAATCCATGGTCTCCATTGCATGCAAAGCCTCTATGAGGTGAGGAAAATTCTGTTGAACCTGGTCCCTAGTGAACAACTTGCCCTGGTGAAGGGGTTGGCCTACTTTGACAACTCATTATAGCTAGATCCTATGCTGGTAGGTGTTCTTGATCTACGTGTCCATGATCTAATATGTTGTGTCTTGTTCCATGCAGTCTGGGTTTAACTCCGTTGGTGTGAGTTGTTCTGCAAAGTCGGATGTGTCTAATAATGGTGGAAAGTATGGATGAAGGCAGTCCACATTGAACACTAGGTGAAAAGCAAGGAATGATGGAATGATGAGCTCAAATGAATTATCCCCTACAACCTTGGTGATGGTGTACAACCCATATCAGAGCATTCAAAGCTTGCGATGGGGCCCAATGAGGCGCTCCTTCTGTAAATGTATCCAAACTTTGTCGCCCACTTGCAACTTGTGTGGCACGCGATGCTAATCATGTCGTTGTTTGTACTTAGCATTGGATCTGTCCAATATTTCATGCACCTATAGTTGTATGTGATGAACACGCTCAATGAAGTTGTTTTCCCTATCATCTTTGGACTGGACATGAGCGGAATGTTCCTGAGTAGCTGCAAATGGTATGGCCACATCAATGGGACATAGTGGTTGGAATCCCAACCCCACCTAAAAGGGGTTGTGGCTAGTTTATCTATCAATATATTTGTTGTAGTTGTGTTGGATATAGGGGAGGATCTCATCCCATGTGCGTGGATGCTTCGAGTTGTACATGCGCAGAATGTGTATGATCATCATGTTGACGAACTATGTTTGGCCATCAATTTTGGGGTAGAAAGTCGTGGACTCAGTGAGCTTGGTATCTAGCATCAACCAGAGACTTGACCAAAATGTACTTAGTAACCTATTGTCCCGATTTGAGATAATGGACTATGGGATCCCAAAGTTTATCCACACTTGTACAAAGAAGAGCTTAGTAGTGGATTATGTTGTGATACTGTTCTTATAGGCCGCTAGAATGGCCATCTTAGATAATTTGTCGATGACCACAAAAACGCAGTCACTACCATGCTTGGTAGAAGGAAAGCCCGACATGTAATACATGGAGATGGATTCCCAAGGTAGACTGGGAGTAGGCAAAAAATTATATAGGAATTTCTTCTTAATGGTTGGTTTGGATTTGGCACAGGCAGTGCGAGATATGATGTACTTACTAACATTCGTTGAAGGTTTGGAAAATAGAAATACTTCTGCAACATTGCCACTCTTTTCTCTACCCCGAAATTTCCAGTGACTCGACTATAGTGCGCTTCCCAAATCATCTTGGCACACTCGCTTGAAGGAAAACAGAGGTGCCCCGGGTTGCATAACAGTGCATCCTGGAGGTGAAATTTTGGAACTTGCTTGCCTTACAGGAGCGTCTGGTATGTGTTTCCAAATTATGGATTGCTCTTGTAAAGATGCAGCCACCCCGAAGTATTGTTCCCACGAGAGTCGAGCACAGTGGTCAGCACCATGATGGACAGTCGATTGAGGCACTCTACAACATTATTGATTTTTCCATTCTTGTAGTTAATGTTAAAATGGAATTTTTGGAGGTATGTGGACTATTTCTGATGGCGATTTTTCTGCAACTTCCCTTGTGTCTATATGAATTGAAGGGGTAGGTGATCTGTGTGGATGAGCATTTCCTTCCCCATAATGTAATGCTTCCATTGTCGGCAGGCTTGCACAATGGAATACATCTCTTTGTCATAGGTGGGATACTTTGAGACTGTGTCTGAAAGTGTCTCATTGCGATATGCCACTGGATGCCCATGTTGATTAAGAATTGCACCAATAACATAGTCAGAGGCATTTGTCTCAATCTAAAATGTTTGTTGCAAGTCTGGTAATGTGAGAATTGGTGTAAAGCATAGGTGATGCTTCAACTCGGTGAACACATTCTGTTGGGATTCAAACAAAAACAACTTTTCTTTCACTCCTCCCTTCTTGACTTGAATTAAAGGCCAAGTGATATGAGAGAACCCCAACACAAACCTGTAGTAGAAGTTGGTAAGACCCAAAAAACTGTGGATCTATGTTAGAGTGGTTAGGGGTGACCAATCCCAAATGACTTGTATCTTGGCTGGGTCCACATGTATACCCCGCTCATCGATGATGTACCCCGGATATTGAACCCGGGTCATACCAAAAGTGCATTTCTCCAAATTGGCACACAACTTGTGTTGTCGCAAGTTTTGTAGGACTTGTCGAATATGGTGGAGGTGCTCTTCCCAACACTGGTTTAAAATCAGAATTTCATCCAGATACACCACCATGAATTAGTTGATTAAGGGTCACAAGATGTCATCCATCAGACTCATGAAGGTTGCAGGTGAATTCGTCAACCTGAAAGGCTTGACCAACCAATCGAAAAGGCCCTCCTTTGATTTGAAGGTAGTCTTCCATGCATTAGAGGGTTTCATTGGTACTAGGTGATAACCATAATTCAAGTCAATCTTGCTAAAATATCCCCCCCCCCCCTTGAGTTGGTCTAAATGGTCGTCAATCTATGGGATTGGATACCTATTCTAGACAATGATCTTGATTAGGGCCCGAAAGTCAATATAGAGTCTCCAGGTCCCATCCTTCTTCTATACCAACACGATCAGGCTCCCACAGGGTGAGGAACTTGTCCTGATGTCCCCTTTCTATGGTAGTTCCTAAATATTCCTCTTGATTTCATCGTTCTCTAAAACATAGTGTCGATAGATCACTCCATTGGGTACTCGAGTGCCAGGGGTAAGATCGGAGGAGTGCTTTGCCTGACAATGTGTAGGTACCCATGCAGGTGAGGTGAATATGTCCATGTACTCCTCTACAACATTGTCCATATGTTGTTGCCATGCGAAGGAGCCTTGTCTGGAGGCCATGGCCATAATATTCTTCTTGCCTTGATGACGAATCATAAGGAAAACAAATTTCCCAGTCTGGGAAATGATATTATTGCATTGCTTCACAGTGATAAAAGATATGGCGATAGGAAATACTACCTTTGGTATCCTTTACAACCTATTTCCCAAATTAGTAATAGAGGCCTAGACTCATACACAGCATGTTTCTTCCACAAGTATTGTTGGCCTAATAATATATCACAAACTTCGAGAGGAGCAACATCACACAATACCTCATCTGTGAAGGGCTTGATGTTTTAGGGGAGGCAACACTGTTGGTTGACGCGGAGATCTCGTCCTTGGTGAATCCACTCAATGTTTTATGACTGCAGGTGTGTTGTTGTCGGTAGGCCTAGCCGCTTCACGACCTCAGATGAAATGAGGTTATTTTGGCTCCAAATGTTGACAATTAAGTGTAGCGGAGAACCCTTCCCCCACATCTGTGAGTGGAAGATATTCTCCCCCTCCTTTGGATCTTTGGGCTCATCCTTCTAGATCTTGGTGGTGGAAATGGTGGCATTGGGCTCTGTGTCAATAATCTACTTCCCATTCTCATTCCCCTTATTGGGTTTTGACTCAGAGTCGGAACATGCATATGATTAAGAAGCCTTTAGCTCGTCCACCAGTGACTTCTTGGCTCGACACTCACTCGTGTTGTGAGTGAGGTACTTATGGAACTCACACCAATTTCTTGTATACTTTGTCTTCATGGTGTTATTCTTTGCTTGCGGCTTTGACGGGTTATCCTGGGTTACCCCGCCTTGGCTTTGTCTTTTGTTATGCGGTTTGGGGGCGCCTTTCCCATGTAGAAATTTATAAACACAATAATGTATTTTCGGATTCTCCTGATCAAACAATTTAATATTATGTTAAATACATAATCCTTCCACTTAATTCTTTGCAGAAATTAAATCGCCAATTGCAAAACACATATGAATCAAAATCAATCACACATAACAAGATGTTTTACCAGAAAAGCTTAAAGATAAAAACCCCAACTATCATATATTATGTATATCAATGGAACATTTAACAATCTCATACAAATCTCATAGCATAGAGCTCTCAGTACAATCAACAATCGCCACATACTGTCATGCAGAAATTTGGATATCTATGCACCAATTTCTTGCCCCCTGACAGCCTGAAAACACTGCGCAGTCCCTGCTGAAGAAGAACCCTGAATGAATTTGACCTTGCCTTGCCTCGACTGCACAATTCTCATAATCATCTCCAATGTGTGTGTGGATGCATTGAATGCATCACTATAGTCACAACTGATAGTCCATCTCACCCTTTCACCTATCTCTCCACTGGGTCTCCACTGGATCTGATATGCAAGTAGTTAACTATTGTATTTGTTCAGTTGCAAGTAAGATACTACTTGTGAATTAATTAACTAATTAATTCACTCATCTATCACTAGTGTATGTTCAGTTACAACTAGCACAACTGAGTTTAACTCACTGAACTGAGTTAGACTAAATAACAACTCACATAACTACTCTTCCAACTCTACCACAGTTAGTTATAACTAAGTCCTCCATGCATGAGTCACCAACCACCCTAGGAATTGTGTAATTCCTTCAGCCCACTGATGTACCACATATGTTCACTGAAATAAAGTGCTCCAAGAGAATAAGTTACTATTTATAGTCTAATTATTATTAAGGGCTAATAATAATCGACATGCATTCTATTTTTAGATTTGCGATCTATAAATAGACTTCGCCCATATTCTAAAAATAGAAACTCATCTAAAGATAGGATTTTCTCAACCATCTAGAATCAGCATCCTGCTAATTTTAGAATATGCTCACCATTCTAAAAATAGACATACACCTAAAAATAGCCTGTGTAGGCCCCACCTAGTTTAGGTGATTATTTTTCACTAGGATCAAGGATGATGTTTCTGGATGCCACTTTCACTATTTCTTGTTGCAACCTTCAACATCCCTTACATTGGATTTGTAGATCCAAAGTCTCGCTTCTTCTTTTTAAACTTATGCTCAGCCTTGACAACATATCGATAGGATGCACTAAGCGAGGAGATGTCTAGGAACTCCATTTCATCCTAGATGTACTTGTGTAAACAACTTCAATACTTGAGTACTAAATTCCGTTCAGAATCCTTGATACCCATCTTCATGTGAAGGGAACAAAAACCATTTGTGAACTTTGGCGCATCTTGGTCCCTTCCCTGCTGCAGCGTGGTCCACTTTATGTGCTTAACTTCATAGCTCCCGACAGGGTAATATTGTTCCTTGATGGCATCTAGAAAAGAATTCCAAGTGGGTGTGGCTAAAAATAGTGAGGATTCCTTCTCATCCTTTTGCTCACAGTAGGTTTCCCACCAATTCTTGACATGCGGGGTGGCTTTGAGGAGTGCAAAAGTAATATTTTCCCAATTAGAAAAGTCATGAACTGAAAAATACCCTTCCAACATATTTAACCATCTATCTATAGTGTTTGCATCTATATAGCCTTCAAATATGGGAAGGTCAAAATTAACTTGTACCTTAAAATGAGTGGTGCCTCCATAGTGGCTGTTGGAGGAAGATGTGACGCCTGTGGGTAGTCGTCAAAGGATCTAGGAAAAGTTATCCATCATCTCATTCCTCTGTTTCTTGAGGGCCTCTTCGAGCAATATTTTAAAAGGACACCTACTCCCTCGCCTTTCTTTTCTTCTACCATGGGAGGTCATCGAGGTTTGCGAGGATGATATTGCAAAGTTTCAACCAGTTCGAGCCCTAACTCCTTATACCCTGAACTCATAGGGGACATGCAACGAAAAACAAAGAAGGAGAAAACCTCTCTGATACCATTGATCCAGACTTATGCAGGAGCGCAATAGAATACATATATAAACATAAACAAATAGATTCATTAGAAACAAAACTTAATTTAATTAATATCAAAGAAATGAAACATGCTTACATACAAAATGGAAATAAACTACCTTTGGCGATGGTAGCTTATCTCTCGGAAGAGATGTGGCAGCTACATGCCTCTTAACTATGTTACAATGAGGCTCAAAGGCCATTTTATTATTGAACAATAAGGGAAAATTGTAAACAACCAGAACATTAACCCCAAGATATGGAACGCCATGATTTTGTGGGCCCTGTTGGGGTTAGTTAGGAATCCAACTTCTCGGGGTTGTAACTTGGTCATATTATCTTTGTATGGCAGGTATGATAACTCATTGGAAAGTTATATCCAAGTACTACAGGATTGTCACAGGCCCATGCCTATGATGGCGGGCCTGCTATGGACCTAGAAAAAAAAAACATTGTTTAGGGGGTCAAAACTACTCCGGAAGTTGAGGACCCAAAAAAAATGCTAAAAATAGTAAATGGTGGTATAAACAAGGTGTTACACAGTAATTCATCACCGTCCCTGCAATCCCCCGTCCCACACATTGGAGGGCCTTTTCCGTGACCTGTGAGCAGTGACATGACCTGAAACCACTTTCATGGCATCCCCCTTGACAAGGAAAATCATTCCTCTGAAGACAATTTCCTGTAAAAAACCCTAAAAATAGACCTTTTGGCCTTGGCGTGACCAGCTAGTTCAGCCCTCATGCCAATGGGGGAAATCCACCAAAGAGGGTGCGGCAACTGGCGCTCTGTCCCAGTGTATTACTCGTGCCAAGCTTAATAAGGATTGTTTTTTAAAAATAAATGGTGGAAGTTTGATTCCAACCAACTCCTGAACGAGTCTCTAAAATGAGTTGGGAGGTTTGGCTCCAGATCTCCATGTAGGGGAAGTGGTTTTCCAACTATCATGGAAGCTTCCTTGAGGATAGGGCCAATCCCACCATTGTAGGGATCCCAACTCCCCTTCCACCATCTATATAAGCTTGTCATTTTTCCTTTGCAAGCTAGCCTTAATGCTTATAGAACTAAGAGCTAAATCAATAGCAAGGAGACTATCACCAGACAGCCTCTGAGAGCCAAGCAGAAGAGAGAGAGATTCGTCCCATTCCCGACGAGCTTCATCGAGACGTGCTCCGTTGTCGACCCACCGAAGGAAGATCCAGTGTCAGAGCTCAGGTTGTATCTTTCTTTCATTGTGATTAATAATAAACGGCTTTGATTATGGTTCCATTCATATGTTCATGTCTTATGTTATGAATTATATCTTCTCTGACTGATATATGGTTGCATGTATTAGGTTTTACGTTGTGTGTTGTTTCTTTGTGTACGTGCAGGTGTTCGAATGTGTTAAGCGGGAGAATTGTGATCTGCCAAAGTGAAGGACGAAAGTGCCATCTTCTCGGCAATAAACAGCAGCGTGGGACTTAAGGTAGGCCTCTTGTCGTATCTTGGTCTTTTGTAACTAGGAACCTGCGTCTTAGTGTGACTCGGTTGTTGCTAGACCCGATCTGGGCTAGTAGGGATCGCCTCTGTCTGCAGAAGGGATTTACCTCTCCAAAAAACTGGCGACTCCACTGGGGAGACATTGATTACAGTTTGTCTTATCTTTTCGGTTGATTTTGGTCTTTGTCTATTTGATCAGCTCTTCTGTTTCGCCTTTTTCTAGTGTCAAACCTCTGTTTAGCCTCACCATACCTGATCTACTCCCTGTTTGCTCTTTTTTATTTTTCTCATTAGTAAACTCAACTGGCGCGCTTTTTACCTTGACAGTCACGCTAGCTGGTGCTTGTTGCTGGTTAGGCCTTCGCGCAATCCTGTTCTAGCACTAGTTGCAGCCAGACAGTTGCGCCAATTCTGTGTGGTGCTAGGGTTTGCTTCTTTCTGAGCATTCTGAGATTGATTTTTGGTTTTGGTGTCATTTTTTCGACTGCCTGAGTGTCCTGAAGCCTTGGTTGACAGTGTGTGATCTCTAACCCCCAGTTGTTTGCCCTCTACGATCGGTTTTACATTCTAGCCATAGGGCATCTAGGTGCTATAGTGTGCTGAGCCTCCCGTGGGAGTTTTTGGTTTTCATTTGTCCAGTCAATTTCGTAGTTGCTTCTTTGCATTCGTTTGGTGGTTTTCCACTGTTTTATTGCGTTATTTGAGTGATTGCCTTCTTTCTCATTCGAATTTCGCTTTGTCTCGTTTCGAGCCTAGATTACACGATTCGTATGAGTTTTGGGATTCCTCTTTGATTTGAAGGATTTCTCTATCAGTTTGAGGTTTGATTGTGTGTTTTGTGTTGAGTGAACTTGCTTGTATTTACTCTTCCACTATCATTTCTCAAATTGATCTCTCCATTAGTTTTCATGTTGTTTAGTGCATTTTGCTCTTAAAACATGGAAAATACAAAAACAAATCTCTTTGCTTTTGATTAGTTAGTGAAAATTGAAAACTTTTATGCGTTATTAGTGTTATATAACTCTAAAGGAAAAGCTTTTAGTTTAATTAGCATGCATTAGAGACACTAGTGGTTGTTTTGTGATCATTTTGGTATTGTGTGAAAGCTCTCAACCTTCCCGTAGTTAGCTATTCATCGAATAAAGTGATATATGGTGGCATGTAGTGTGCATTTAGAGGATTTTGAGACATAACATTCGGTAGGGCCTGAAAATTGAAACATAATTGAAGATCAACTCTAAAATTTATTCAATTTACCTTAAGGCAGCATTGAAACATTAACGAAATATTTAGAGTTCTAGGCTAGTGACGTGTTCCGGCGTCGTTAAACCTAGTAGTTGTCGTTCTCTTTGGCTTTAGACAGCACTAGTACGAACTTGTGCTCCTCATACCATTGCGTATATAAATGGAGACCCCACTAGGTTGCTATCCTTTATCCGTAGGAAGCCGAGTCTGCTGCCTTATACCCGTGATACACCAAACACAGCATTCAGGGAGATTGCCTGCACATACGTCAAGTCCTTGATAGATTTCTTTTTCATTTTGAAACCAAGGTGTATATTGTAGTTCACGGATATCTGGTACACCCTTTTGCCTAGATTTCTAGAGTAGTCATTTTAATCTTTTCTGACTCATTAAATTTGAAAGGATCATCAACCGCTTGTCCTTTCACGCTTGTTTCAAAATTGAAACAGATAGAGTCATCTTTAATCGGTTTCTCGACTCTTAAAACATGAAACGGTAAAGTTTCTAAGTTTCAATGTGGTAAAATAAATCACCTGCGATCACACGCCCTTTTAGAGTTTGCTTGTTGGCCGTTTAATTGTGTGCCTTGGTTTTTTCGTGTGTGCTTTTGTTTGATCTCTTCCTCTTGTCATTACTGTCACAGTGGTGGAACCCTCAGTTTCGTCTACTAGTATTCCTTACACAGACGATTCATCAAAGGTCTCTCAATCCTCTGCTAAACCTCAGTAGCCCATTGTCTCTGAGTTTCTCGACAGGGGACCGATTCTATCTGAGATTCCCTTTGGAGGACCAGTTGAGTTTAATTGGCCCTTATCCAACGCTTGGTTTGGATTTTGAGTAGGGGAATACTTCCCTCCTCTTAAATCGGGTTCGCCTTTTTTAGCTGTTGTTATTCCTCCTAGTCCTCGTCGTCTTTTAGAAGATCTAGCGGCAGGGTCAGATATGGACTCATCCAGTCCTTCTCCTAGTGAGGAAATCCCTACATCTGGTGAAGATTACCAGTTTTTCCCAGAAAAAAACCCCGATTTATCTATCATGTCTTCGCTTGGCCCTTCGCTTCCAGCGGGCTATAGATCCTTAACTCAGATTGTGGCCACTGTCGCCTCTATGGGAGTATCAACTCCATCTATGAGGCCGATTATTCCTTCGTTAGGGATGTCCCCAAGGACACCCCTCACGTCATCTCCTTAGGTCACATCAGTACCTGTTAGGCCTACTGTCTGTGTAGCTGCATCTACACCCGCTGTTACTGTTGTCGTTCCTAGAGACAGCCTAGAGTTGTGATAGACCAGTGCCTAGGACATCTTATATAGCAAGGAGCATATAGTATAACAGAGGGAATTATCAATAACAAGATCTCATGCTATCTCCTGTAAAACAAGGAAAATTCATCTGAATGGGACCAAGACCTTCAAAAACTGACACAGAAATAGGGATATTGCAGAGACAACATGAAAAACTCCAATATAAAAGCAACAGACAATTCAGAGATAGCTCACTGTAAAGAGGGCCAATTCAGAAATACCTCCCAGAAATAAGTTATCAGAAGATGTATGTAGTGAATGAAATATTGAGAAGATATTAGTTAACATTGAGCCGATATCCAGATACACAATACCACCATGCATGGGCTTATCAATCTAAGAATCCATACATGACAATAACGTTTTAAAAACACCCTCCCAAAGAAACTAATATAGCATAAACATGGTTTAGATGAATAGTGGAACATAATATCATGCATGAGCCATATTTAAAGAGCTTGACTAATTCGAGCATGGGTATCAACTAGGATAAATCCATACCAAAAATCAGAGCCACTCGCATTCCAAAACATGATACAGGAAAGATGGGTGAAATGAAATGGTCTATTTAAATTAACACATAAGAGAAAGTTACAGACTGTGAAATACCTAAGACCAGAATCCTCTTTAACAGATGGAACTCCTCCTCACTGAAACCCTATAGGCTCTGAGCCTTCATATAAGAGTTTTACAAAATGTATACAAAAAGCCTTTCACTGCATAATTTTCTGATAAAATTTGGAACCATAAATTATCTGTTCTTTGGGAGCTTTATAGGAGAACAAGAAAGCTCCAAAAGGGAGTAGGTGATGAACATTTAATTTTCCTAATTAAAACAAAATGGCAGAAACGTGCACACCCATACTACTTGATGACTTTGTAATGTTGTTTGTACCCTGTGACCTGCTAACTGAAATAAATGCACTGGGTAGAAATCTCTCCAGGAACACGGCAAAGCAATAAAATCACATAAACATTCTGTCCTTTCCTGAAAGAAAATGGTGCTGAAAAGAAAGCCTTGAGAGTATGTTTTCTGCGAAGGGTACCTTCTGCCTTCTAAACCTTGAATTACGGTTTAAGATCTTCAATGCTGAACGTTGAATTCCTCGATCGTTTGCTAATATTTCTCTGCTGCTCCATTAATGTTTTCATCTGCTCAATCTGTGCTTTGAATGGCTCGGCAGGGTTTGTCAGATTTGAACCCTGCTTTTTTTTAATGGGAGTCTTGTCGATCTACCTTCTTAAGCCTTTCTCCATAATTACAGTCTCTGAAAAATCGTCCTTTGATTTGCTCTCTATCACAGTAATAGAGACTGTGAATCATGATAGTTTTCCGCCGTTGCAAACCTGCAAAATCCACAAACTCGTCAAGAAAACAAATGCATGGGGACGGCGATGCAGTGGGGATGACTCTGTAGCAACACGGCATGATGAAATGGCGGAAGTATGCAGGGTGGCGATGAAAAATGCAGTGGAACAATGGCGAACGAACTGGGCGGAGGCTTTTAACGTAAAACAATGAAAATTTGACTTATAACTGGAATATATAGCGGGAGGAGGAAACATGTGACACACACGTGGAACAGGTGACGTGGAGGAAGACCGAGTCAATGGCGAAGCATGCAAATGATCTGGACCATTCGATCTCAAGACGAGATTGACAGCTGAGAATGCGTCGGAGGGCGATGGACCGTGGGCCAGGGGTACGGTTTCCCTAGGTTAACTTCCGCGCAACTTCAAGGAGCGACAACCGTTGGATGGAGACCCCCAGATCGGACGGCTATAATGCATATCACTCCGTATCTTTTGCCCAACAATAACGTGCGATGGAGGACGGTTTTTGAATCGTACATGGGGACACGCGGCGAGCGATGTATGGAATCGCTCTGATTTGAGAAATATCGCCCGCCTCCGAAAGGCGGTGCGATGAAAACTGGAGGGTTTTGAACAGTGTTCGGGCGCGGGGACCACTAGGACACATAGACTCAGGGCCGTTGATCTTACGACTTGATCGGACGGTAGGCAGGTGGGCTATGGGCACGACGGAGTTTGAACGAACGTCGTCCGATTTGTACAGATCGACGGCTCAAAATGCGCCCGATACGTGTTTGATAAGCGCCTTTCAGGCTGCGGCTTGGTCTAATACCCAGGTTACGTGGAGAAAAAGACTGAGGGGCTAGTGCCGAAAGGTGCCAGACCATATATATTTTCAAGTGTGGGTTTTTGCCCTTTTTAATGCCATTTGGAGTTTAGAAAAGGGGAACGATAGGCGAAAAACGATTTTTTTAGGCCAAACAGAGGGGGTTTAAAGGGGATTGTTTGTCAGAATTTAACGGAATTTAACAGAATGTTGACATGTTCAACATTGGCTCCACCTGGGGATGGCACGGTCATCCCTGGGTGTGTCGAGAACTTCATAGACCATAGGTAAATCTTCTATGTGGACACTGCTCTTCAGCACTTCCATTTTTCTTTTCATGATTCATCACGACACCCACATTATTCAAATAAAGATGAAACAGAAAACTATTATATAGTATAATACACCAGGTCGTCCTTGCCTGCATCAGAATTGGAAGTAGGGCTTAAGGAACTGACCATTCACAAGGGCATTGAGAAAATCTCCCTGTAAATTCTCCAACCTAAAAGTGTTATTGCCCCCCTGTTCCACAATTTTGAAAGGACCGAACCAAAGTGGGTCGAATTTACCATGTTTTCCTTTTTCAACCATCCGGATATCCCACCTGAGTACTAAATCACCAATCTACAGATTCCTGTCTTTAGCGTGCTGATCAAAAAGGTATTTCATCTTCTCCTGATATCCTGTCAGCCTTTGATTTACCTGATTGTGTGTTTCTTCCAATTCCACCAACTGGGTTATTCGCCTAGTCATATCATCAAGTTCTTCCTGCATGAATCGGGCTACTGGTAGGGCTAAATGTATAGGGAATACTGCTACCTTCCCATATAATAATTCATATGGGGATTTCCCAGTTGCTCTCTTGTTGGTAATTCTATTGGCCCACAGAGCAAATTTCAACTGGGAATCCCAATTTTTCTGATTTTCATTTATA
Organism: Pinus albicaulis; assembly: GCA_034641835.2. Classification (NCBI taxonomy): domain Eukaryota; kingdom Viridiplantae; phylum Streptophyta; class Pinopsida; order Pinales; family Pinaceae; genus Pinus; species Pinus albicaulis. The sequence goes on from CM076577.1 coordinate 462,226,633, forward strand.
GCCTTCTTCAATGCCCTTACCAGGGTTTTATTGGAAGATTCTGCTAAGCCATTTCCTTATGGATAGTAGGTTGTAGAGTGGCTTAGTGTGATGTTATATTGTTGGCAGAAACTCACAAACTTTGTAGACTTGAAACCCTGTGCGTTATCAGTCACTATTCTGGTAGGACACCCAAACCTGGATATGATGTTTTCTTCCATGAACTTTATTATCACAGTATCTGTAGCGTTCCTCGTAGGTATAGCTTCCACCCATTTTGTGAAATAATCAGTGGCAGTTAATATCCATTTATGCTGACCACTTGATGGAGGATGTATTTCACCTATAAAATCAATTCCCCATTGTCGGAATGGTTCATCCACGTGTACGGGAATCATGGGCAAGGTGTCAGCTTCTGTCTTTCAGAAAATTTCTGACACTTCTCACAAGCTCTAACCTGGGCAAAAACATCTCCAAAAATCTTGGGCCAGTAAAAACCAGCCTTCAGGATCTTGTGAGCAGTGGCCCTCCAGCTGTAGTGACCCCCACAGATTCCTTCATGAAATTCATCTATTATGCTTTCCACCTCATCCTCTGTGAGGCACAGGAGTAGGATGCCTGAGGGATCTCGCCAGTATAGCTGGCCATTGGCAACTATGTACTTCTATGATTTCAATCTTAGCGCTTTGTATTTAACTTTATCACAGCCTGGAGGGAAACTAAGTGTGAGGAGATATTCTACTATCTCTTTGTACCACTGACTGGTGAGGTAATTTATATGTGTTTCTGGAGTAGCTACTCCAATTTCATGTCGCTCCTCTTTCTCCTCAGATACCTCATTTGCTATGATGGACAAATTTATGCTCAGAGCTTGGTAGTTTGACTCAGATAATATTTTGGCAAGCCCCTGTCCTTTGATCAGCTTAGTAGGGCGGATGTCTAAGTCATACTCCTGTATCTTGGCAATCCACTTCCCCCTTTTTCCTTCACTATCCCCCTGAATGAGAATATCTTTTACAGCAGTTGTAGGCACAAATGTAGTGATATGGGACTGTAAGATATATACGCGGAATGCTTTGAGGGATTTCACTAGGGCGTATGCTTGCTTTTCTAATATGTTGTACTTTAATTCTGCATCACAGAGCACGTGACTGAAGAAAGATATGGGCTGCTCATACCCCTCCTCATTTTTCTGCAATAAAACTCCTGCTATTGTATGAGGTGATGCAAAAGAAAAGATCATGAAAGTTTTAGCATAATCTGGTCCAGCTAGCACAGGGGCTTCTGCAAAAGCATTTTTTATCCTGGTAAATGCCTCTCGTGATTCCTGGGACCATTTAACTTCATTATTCTTTTTCAGCATGTTAGTTATATGTCTAACTATTTCAGCATAGTTAGGGATAAACCTTCTCAGGAAATTGATGCGCCCTAGGAATACTTGTACCTCTTTCTTATTTCTGGGAAGAGCAATACCATTTATAACCTCTACCCTCTTAGGATCTATCTTCACCCCATCTTTAGTCACAATGTGTCCCAAAATTTTCCCCTCTTCTAATGCAAATAAAGACTTCTGAGGGTTTAGAGAGAGACCATACATTCTACATTTATCAAAGGTTCTGCGCAGATGTTCAATGTGCTCAGTATCATTCTTTGAAAATACAGTGATATCATCAAGATAGACTACCAGAAATTTATCTTTCTCCCCAACAAAAGCAATGTCCATGGCCCTCTGAAAAGTGGCCCCTGCATTAATCAATCCAAAAGGCATCCTGGCATACATAAATGTACCCCATGGTGTGGTGAAAGCAATCTTCTTTTGATCTTCTGGAAGCACAGCCACCTGGTTATAACCAGAGAATCCATCCATCATTGACATCCTAGAAGCTCCAACCACCTTCTGCAGGATGTGATCCATCTTGGGCAATGGATAATTAACCTTTAGGGATGCTCTGTTTACATTTCTAAAATCCACACACAGCCTTATTTCCCCATTCTTCTTCCGGACGGGGACTAGCTTTGCCACCCATTCAGAGTACCTTAATGGCACAATTATTTTGGCCTTTAATAGCTTCTTGATTTCCTTCTCAATAGAGGGAAGCAGCAAGGGATTTATTTGTCTGAGCTTTTGCTTATGAGGCTTTTCATCTCCCTTCAGTGGAATTTTGTGTTGCATCATACTGATATCAAAAGTTTTCAAGTCCTGATAGGACCATGTAAACACATCTCTGTAGGACTGAAATAATTTCTGATATAGCTTTTTATATTCTTCTGGGATCTTCCTGGACAGTTTTACAATCTTGGGGTCAACATCAGTACCCAAATTCAGGTCCTATACCTAATTTTCTTCTACCACTTTGCTTGGCTGCAGTGGGACATCATTTTTGTCAAATAACCTTTCTAGAGGCACCAGCCCTCTAGGTATAATGTTTCCCTTTAACTGCAACACTTTATTACCTGCCACTTTCTTCTCCCAATTTCTTTCTGAAGTATCTTCAGACTCAACCTCTTCTTCAGCATCAATCTACATATTGGAGAATTCCCCTATTGTTTCCAGGAATCTCTTCATATGTTCTTCATCCTCAAATGCCTGCTAGTGTTTGATGTTATATGGGATTGACGGCCGATAACGCACCTCAATTTCATATCTTAAAAGAGGGTTCTGCAGTGGTCGAAATGTACTAGCAGCCACAGCAAGGGAATCAGCCATCCTATTCTGTTCTCGGGGCATGAACTGGATATTAAATGCCAAGAAAAAATTCTCCACCATGTCCCAAACTTCATTCCTATAAGCCCTCAGTCGTGGATGTTTGGTTTGACACTGATTCCTAACTTGTCTAACCACTAGTTCTGAATCTCCCAGAACTTTTAAACTTTGTATGTTCATGTTCCTGGCTGTCTGCAATCCTAACAAAAGTGCTTCATATTCAGCCACATTATTAGTAGCTTCATATTCTAGCTTGAAGGATAATGGGACCCATTTCCCTGTAGGAGAAATCAATAATATTCCAGCTCCATTACCTTCTCTTGAATTTGCTCCATCAAAATGGAGCGTCCAGATTCCTACTTCATGGCTTTCTGAGGGCTGCTCAGTCTTGATCTGACAGAAGGATGGTTCATGAGAAAAATCTTGATCTTCTTCTAGCATCAAGCATGAGAAATATCCTTCTTTACTGTAGACTGGTGAATTTACAGAGTTTTTAGCCTTGGTCACCATCTTGACAAATCTAGTTTCCCTGTACAACCTCCTCTCCTGGCCACCAAAAACTGGGATAGTGGCATATGTTAAATCCAACTTGATTGACCCACCAATTTTTGTCCCCTAGTACCTTGACAGTAACATGCCGAAGCAAGCTGGGATGTCAGCCACCACGATGTCCATTACCACACTTTTTGCTGGGATTTGGGCCAAATTAACCACCAAATCCTTGATCATCCCCAAGCATTTAACTCTTTTGGAATAAAATGAATAGCGGTCTTTGTATGGACAGGTAATTTGTATTCCTAGTTGTTCCATGACTGACAAAGGAAATAGATTATGGGAAGCTCCAAAATCTAGCATACAGTTATGTAATAGCAAGTCATGAATCACTAGAGACACATAAAAGGGAGGGGTAGAAGCATCTAATTCCTCAACATGTGAACCAAAGACAACAATGGGTCTTTCTTCTTGAAGGTTGAGACTATTTGGAGTGAGTACAGCTTCTGGAGGGACCATAAAAGAGGTGACTTGGGATTGATATGCAGGTTGCTTTAATAGTTCAGTCAAGGGGACTGCGATTTTGACTTTCTCAAACTCCTTTTGCAGGCTGAAAACAGGAGAATATTTTTCTATTACAACTTCTTTTGACTCTTTATTTTCAGCTGAGGGTTTGAATTCTTTTGACACAGACTTGGTATTAGGAGGAATGACTACTTTGGAAGAGGAAGGAATTTGATCATTAGACTTCAAAGGTTTGTTTAGAGGGCCCTTACCTTTGTCTATGACTTTCTGTACTGTTGATTCCTTCTGAGCAGGTGCTTCCTTCTGGGGTAACTCCTCTTCCTGATCTTGAGTACGAGTCCTCTTCCTAGAAGATCTGAGATCATATCTTCTATTGAACTGTGCTTGCATGAAATCAACAAATTGTTTACAATAATGATCAATTTCTGCGTCTTCTGTGTCTCTGGCCTTTTCTTCTTCTTGTAATGAGCACTCGGCTCCATCATTTCCTTACAAACGGAATTTTTCTCCATCACTATTTGAAAAGGCAAGAATCATCTACTGGACCTTCCAAGTACAATGGGTGTGGTACCTGATCCTGTTGCTCCTTTGCTTCCCTTGGCAATATTTGCAGGGGTGGTTTCCTGTACTGAGGATTGTAACCTCTGTTTTGAGCATTGTGGAAGTTCTTGGGGGCTGAATTCTTGGTCTCCAACTCAAGCTTGAATAGTTTACCAGAAAGGTTCTTAATCATTTTGCTCATTTATTCAATTCTGTCATTAGCTGAATCTCTGTCTTGATAAGAGGTGGACACCTCCTCTTTGCCCCTCCTTCTAGTATCTTGTTCAGATCTTCCTTTTGATTTTCCGGTGGAGGCAAAGTTTGCTTCCAACTCCAGTGCATCTGACTGAGCATCAGCCAGAGTAGCAGGTTTTCTTTCTCTGAGAGAGAAACCAAATTCTGAATCGAAATTTGATACAAAAACAACTTTAGTAGCGGTTTGATGAGTTTTCATCTTAGCAGGAAGACTCAAATACAATTTATTAAATCTCTTGATAAATTTTGACACCCCTTCATTATGTCTTTTCTTGAGTGTATTGAACTCAGTAAGACAATGTCCATGGTCTTTCTTCTCTCCCCATTTTCTGTGAAAAGTATCTTCCATTATTTCCCAAGTGGTAATAGAACGACCTGCCAATGTCTTAAACCATTTTCGAGCTTCACCATCAAGAGATTGGACAAAAAGTCTTAAGACCGCATCTAAATGTTCCACATTAAAATTCTCTACAAAAGCACAAAAGACCTCAAGATGTTTTTGAGCATCAATCTCATTTTCCCCATTGAATCGGGATAAAATCTTCACATAATCCTGTGGAAAATCATTCAACACTTGGGGTAATGCCAGAGGGGCATATTTATTTAGCAAGAAGCCTGGAACATTTTCCATTGGAGGGGGTGGAGGTAGTGCAATAGTTTGATGAGCAAGAGGAGGAGGAGGAGGTGGAAGTGGAGTATGAATAATAATAGGAATGTAATGAACAGAAGGCGGAGGTGTTGAGGGGAATAATGGTCTGTTAACAACAGGTACTTCAGTGACTTATTTAACCTCTTAAACCTCAGGAGTAGGGTGAAAACTATCCTTATTTCTGAAGCCTCCTCGGGGTGGGCTATCTGAATAGTAATAATCGGTATCTCCCACAGTGGAGTCGGGATCTGGCACTTGAGCTTCTTGAGAAGAAGAGGATGGAAAGTCTTCTATAGATAATTCAGGGATTTCAGAGTGGACTGATTTTCTTTCCCTCCAATTTCTTCTATGTATGATATTTTCAGGGTCAGACACTGAAGGTGTCTTTGGCTTAGACATATCTGACCTTAGGTGTGGCTTTCGAGGAGCCAGGACTGCAAATAGATTTATAAAATAAACAAATGTGGAGTCGCCAAGGTGAGGGATCTACAACTCTCAACTCTCCATACTCACCTACTTGAAGAATGAATTAGATTTTGTCGAGGCCCGAGGATTTATACTTTCTCAACTTCGATCCCTGGCAACGGCGCCAAAAAGATGTTTTCGTTCCTAGAGACAGCCTAGAGTTGTGATAGACCAGTGCCTAGGACATCTTATATAGGAAGGAGCATGTAGTATAACAGAGGGAATTATCAATAACAAGCTCTCATGCTATCTCCTGTAAAACAAGGAAATTCATCTGAATGGGACCAAGACCTTCAGAAACTGACACAGAAATAGAGATATTGTAGAGACAACATGAAAAACTCCAATATAAAAGAAACAGACAATTCAGAGACAACTTACTGTAAAGAGGGCCAATTCAGAAATACCTCACAGAAATAAGTTATCAGAAGATGTATGTAGTGAATGAAATATTGAGAAGATATTAGTTAACATTGAGCCGATATCCAGATACACAATACCACCATGCATGGGCTTATCAATCTAAGAATCCATACATGACAAAAGTGTTTTAAAAAACACCCTCCCAAAGAAACTAATATAGCAGAAACATGGTTTAGATGAATAGTGGAACATAATATCATGCATGAGCCATATTTAAAGCGCTTGACTAATTCGAGCATGGGTATCAACTAGGATAAATCCATACCAAAAATCAGTGAGCCACTCGCATTCCAAAACATGATACAGGAAAGATGGGTGAAATGAAATGGTCTATTTAAATTAACACATAAGAGAAAGTTACAGACTGTGAAATACCTAAGACCAGAATCCTCTTTAATAGATGGAACTCCTCCTCATTGAAACCCTATGGACTCTGAGCCTTCATATAAGATTTCTACAAAATGTATACAAAAAGCCTTTCACTGCATAATTTTCTGATAAAATCTGGAACCATAAATTATCTGTTCTTTGGGAGCTTTATAGGAGAACAAGAAAGCTCCAAAAGGGAGTAGGTGATGAACATTTAATTTGCCTAATTAAAACAAAATGGTGGAAACGTGCACGCCCATACTGCTTGATGACTTTGTAATGTTGTTTGTACCCTGTGACCTGCTAACTGAAATAAATGCATTAGGTAGAAATCTCTCCAGGAACACGGCAAAGCAATAAAATCACATAAACATTATGTCCTTTCCTGAAAGAAAATGGTGCTGAAAAGAAAGCCTTGAGAGTATGTTTTCTGTGAAGGGTACCTTCTGCCTTCTAAACCCTGAATTACGGTTTAATATCTTCAATGCTAAACGTTGAATTCCTTGATCGTTTGCTAATATTTCTCTGCTGCTCCATTAATGTTTTCATTTGCTCAATCTGTGCTTTGAATGGCTCGGCAGGGTTTGACAGATTTGAACCCTGCTTTTTTTTAATGGGAGTCTTGTCGATCTACCTTCTTAGGCCTTTCTCCATAATTACAGTCTCTGAAAAATCGTCCTTTGATGTGCTCTCTATCACAATAATAGAGACTGTGAATCATGATAGTTTTTCGCCGCTGTAAACCTGCAAAACCCGCAAACTCGTCAAGAAAACAAATGCATGGGGACGACGATGCAGTGGGGATGACTGTGTAGCAACGCGGCATGATGAAATGGCGGAAGTATGCGGGGTGGCGATGAAAAATGCAGTGGAACAATGGCGGACGGACTGGGTGGAGGTTTTTAATGTAAAACAATGAAAATTTGACTTATAAATGGAATATATAGCGGGAGGAGGAAACATGTGACACACACGTGGAACGGGTGACGTGGAGGAAGACCGAGTCAACGGCGGAGCATGAAAATGATCTGGACCATTCGATCTCAAGACGAGATCGACGGCTGAGAATGCATCAAAGGGCGATGGACCGTGGGCCAGGGGTACGGTTTCCCTAGGTTAACTTCCGCGCGGCTTCGAGGAGCGAAAACCGTTGGATGGAGACCCCCAGATCGGACGGCTATAATGCATATCGCTCCATATCTTTTGCCGAACAATAACGTGCGATGGAGGGCGGTTTTGGAATCATGCACGGGGAAATGCGGCAAGCGATGTATCGAATCGCTCTGATTTGAGAAATACCGCCCGCCTCCGAAAGGCGGTGCGATGAAAACTGGCGGGTTTTGAACAGTGTTCGCGCACAGGGACCACCAGGACAGATAGACTCAGGGCCATTGATCTTACGGCTTGATCTGACGGTAAGCAAGTGGGCTATGGGCGTGACGGAGTTTGAACGAACGTCGTCCGATCTGTACAGATCGACGGCTCAAAATGCGCCCGATACGTGTTTGATAAGCGCCTTTCGGGCTGCGGCTTGGTCTAACACCCAGGTTACGTGGAGAAAAAGACTGAGGGGCTAGGGCCGAAAGGTGCCAGACCATATATATTTTCAAGTGTGGGTTTTTTCCCTTTTTAATGCCATTTGGAGTTTAGAAAAGGGGAACGATAGGCGAAAAACGATTTTTTTAGGCCAAACAGAGGGGGTTTAAAGGGGATTGTTTGTCAGAATTTAACGGAATTTAACAGAATGTTGACATGTTCAACAGTTACTACTAATTCCGTCAGGACCGCATCACTTCCTGAAGACGTCTACATAGCATTTGCTATTCTGGAGAATATCTCTCCCGAGGAGTATCGGTTGTCTCTACAGCAGTCGAACTCCGAGGTTGGTCAGTCCTCCCAAGATCCCAACCGTCCTTATTTTTCCCGTTATGCACAGGATGGTACACCCGTTTATGTTTTTCCATATCAGTACGATGAGCAAGGGAACAAGCACCAGTTTATATTAATCCTAGCATGAGTAATACACTGGGCCAGAGTGCCAGTTGGCGCGCCCTCTTTGGTGGATTTCCCCCATTGGTGCGAGGGCTGAACTGGCTGGTTGCACCAAGGCCAAAAGGTTTATTTTTAGGGATTTTCACAGGAAATTGTCTTCAGGGGAATGATTTTCCTTGTCAAGGGGGATGCCATGAATGTGGTTTCAGGTCATGTCACTGCTCACAGGTCACAGAATAGGCCCTCCAATGTGCGGGATGGGGGATTGCAGGGACAGTGACAAATTACTGTGTAACAGATGCCCCCTAAAGCATGAGGCCTGAGAGAGAGAGGTGTGAAATGCTTTACGAGAACGTGTCCAACTGAAAACACTACCGTCAGAAAACTTGCGTAGGCAAGTACAAATGATATCTCAAATACATGATATATGTGGTATGGGCGCAACCACCCATAATAGAGTATACAATAATCAGGATCCAAGGCATGGACGCAACCATCCAGTGAGGATCAATAGATAGACTAAGGTATGGTCGCAGCCATCCAATCAATGAGTCATGTAACCAATCATAATAATCCACAAAATCGTAGCCTGGATTCCAACAGACAAAACCCAGGGTCTTGCGCTCCATCTCGACCCGAACAGAGTACAAGTTCTAACATGTGAATAAGTGAGTTGAATTCGAACATGCAAGAACATCGTCTGATTACCAGCCGATGATGAAAGCTGTTAACAGACGCGAGAGGAACCACCAATATTGATAATGGCCCTCAAGCTACTGTAGGTACAATCCACGAAATGTGGACAGTGAGCTGGCGTCGAGCACCCACAGAATCATCCGTTCGAAGGTCAATGATGAAAACCTTGCGTCGAATGCAAAAAACCTGCCATTGAGGCATGCAGGCTCCAAGGTACTGGAAGGGAGTCTCTAGATCAGCTTCCTGGATAATGAGCTGAAGTCGACAGGAAGTGACCTTGTTCGAAGGTGGGCCATAGTGTTTCCCACATCATCGACGCGAGATAGAGGAATATAATGTTTTTGAATCAGGATCAGATGAGAATCAGAGGAAGGTTGAAACTACAGAGGTCAGCTTCTCTTGAACATATCAGCGGCGCGACAGTGGATTTGGCAGTATTTGACATCAAAATATTAGAGGTCATGATGACGAGGAAAAGAGCATATTAGAGGTCAGAATGGATTACCCAGACCCATGGAGGCAAGCAGAGAATGAGATGAGATGTCCCCAACCCGACACGAATGTAGACAAGTGTCATGTTCAAGAGCGACATATTGTCAACACGACGACGATACTGGTTCCATTTTCCCCACCATTTCTGGCGAGTACCCCAATTATTTTTTAGAACAAGCTTGAAGGGGATAGCATATGCTTGTGATATAAGTTTGTCTTTCGGACAAATCCATCCTAGTACATTTAACGAGCCCTAGGAAGGAGGAACTCGAATATCGTCATTACGACTGAATCCGATGTCATCAGGTTTTAATGAGCCTGACAAAGGAAGAACTTGGCATCTTTTCATGTTTAGAGAGTTTAAAAAGACAGCAAAAAAGTAAACTCCAACAGTCCCTTTGCGTAAATATTTCCTCAGATCTGAAAAGGTAGAAAACTGTGTCTGAGAAAGCCTCCTAGTCGTGATAGGCTAGGGTATTCCTTTTTCGTAAATAATCTATCCCAGCCCGAAAAAGGGATAAACGTATACTGGGTAGATGTCATTTCGCAGCCACTTTAATGAGATCAAAACGACAAGCGAATCGGAAATATTTTCATGTTTAGAGAGTCAGAAAAGAGCTGAAAGATGACTCCATAAATGACTTTTTCATGTTTTTACCGAGTCTGAAAAAAGTATAAAATACAACTCGTATCGTCGTCCAAGCTGCGTAAAAACCTGTTGCTGCACATGAAAGCGAGCGTAAAATCCATTTTTCGACAAAATATAGTAAAATGTTTGGAAAAATGACTTTCAAAACCTAATTTTGACTTTGAAAAGTTATAAATATGCAAAAAATAGTCAAACATATTCACTTTTACTTTTTACCTCTTTTCGAGAGCAACAGTGAGCTTTTGTTGTGCAAACTTGCGGCGACGATTGTGATCAATCCAGTACATCATTCTGATTCTCGTTCGTTCCAGGTAAGAGGCGCTCCCCTTATCTTTGTTTTGATTCATTTTTTGTAGATTTCCACTGTGTCTTTGATCCCTGGGGGAACCCTTTGCAAAATTAGGGCTCGGCCAATTGGCGCGGGTATCGGGCACGGACCCGCGCCAATTGGCTCCTTTTTGCAAAGGGGTCGTGCCAGTTGGTGTGACTATTAGAAAAACAGTCGCGCCTTTGATCCCTGGGGGAACCCTTTGCAAAATTAGGGCTCGGCCAATTAGCGCGGGTATTGAGCACGGACCCGTGCCAATTGGCTCCTTTTTGCAAAGGGGTCGCTCCAGTTGGCGTGACTGTTAGCAAAACAGTCGCGCAAATGGTGCAACTCAAATTAACGCCTCAATTTATCAAAATGTGAGCCAATCAGATGAATTTCTGAGTGTTGCAAAGATCTAATAAGGTGTTTTTGACCATGTTGGTGCAGATACCCAGCCACAATGGTGATTGAGTGGAAGGAAAGAGAGCATGGTGAAGAGGATGAAATGGCCATGCAAAATGAAGCTTGCATGACTGCCCTCCGAAATTGTGGTCTCAAAAAGTTCTTCCTCACACCATGTTTGAGAGCACAACCTGAGCTATTGCAATATTTGATTAGCATTTGGGACGAGAAAGAATAAGTGTTCAGGCTCCAAGACCAAGTATTGGAACTTGAGGTCTCCGATGTTTATTTCATAACTGGATTGTCCCGTAGAGGCCCAGTGCCAATCATGACAGGCAGTAGACCTTCTGGTGAAAAAATGGATATGGTAATGGCGAGAGTGTGCCCAGGGGCACGGACAGGATTGGGCAGTGGGAAGGTTGATATCCACACGGTCCGTGATCTAGCACTCTGAGTAGTGCTCCACACCATTACGTGGGCTGCGGGGTCGCAGGCACCGCATGAGGCAACCAAAGCACAACTCCTACTAGCATTTGAATGCATGAACCCTACACTTTTTGATTTGGCCACTGCCGTGACAACGAACATCAAACGACAGTTGACAAAGTGCAAGAAGGCCAAACTGAAACAGTTTGGGTACGGTTCCATCTTGGTATCATTCATTCTTGAACGGTTACCAATTTTCCAGGGCCAAGGGGCGATAGTTGCCGAGCCATCATTGAGGGAGCCGAGGATGGCTCGATGGGTAGCACTCATGCCCAGATCAGAAGGGGGCCAGCAAATGTCCTGGAGGCTCGAGTTTTTTGTATGGCTACGGCGATAGCTGATCGTCATTGAGGACTGGCCCTATGCCGGTACCGAATTCACGGGAGACCCAGATCTTCCACTCCTGGAGGGGGATGACTGGGACAAGGAGCTGGGTAAGACTCTTTTTTATTTTTATGTATTTATGATTTTTTTTTGTGATACTTGCCTATTCTAACAAACAATTCTATGTGTATGCAGATGTTGGCCCAGAGAGGCCCACCGGAATGTCACCCATTGCACGGAGGACCCCTCTCGTACATGATCCTCAAGCTGAGGGTGGCGAAGGGAGCGAGCTAGTCTAGAACCTGGAGGGTATCGCCCGAGGGATCCCAGATTACGCACGGCTAGCAGACGTCCCGATGGCTTACCAGAGACACACTGTGGGGGCGCTTAGTCGCCTCCATCGATTGCTAAGGCGATTGGTGCGCGCGGTGACATGCTACCACAAGCACCACGCTGATTAGTCATCTAGGGATTTTATATGCATATTTTTTAGAGACATTTTGTCTTTGTCTATTATTAATAGACATGTATATTTTTTGATTTTATGTGATGTACACAAACTGCAAACTATGCGACATATATATATATATATATATATATATATATATATATATATATATATATATATATATATATATATATATATATATATATATATATATATATATATATATATATATATATATATATATATATATATATATATATATATATATATATATATATATATAGATGGATCTTTTCACATGTGATGATGTTTTTACAAGTTGCGCAAATGTCTATCTAAAACCAAATTAGCTATTGCATCTGTTAACGCATTCATGTGTATGGGTATGTGTTGATATGTAATGTAATCAAAATTTCTTCTTTCCAGTAAACGAATACGTAGATACAGACATAAAATGGATGGGTTTCTAACTGAATAATGACCGTTAAGTTGTAGTACTACAAGCTGTGAGTCCAGATACACAAGTAATGCACAAATACCGAGGTTAACAGCCTCATTCAACAATTCCAAAACGACAATATACTCCGCAACATTATTTATGGTAGGACCTAGACAAACACCTTGCAAATTAACCAACTCACCAGCAAGATCGTAGATTACCTAGGCTGCCGAGGACAGATTCCTGGTATTGCGGGAGGCACCATCCGCGAAACCAACAAAAGGAGTAATAGACATATGCACAATTAGGAAGACCCAATCAACAGAAAGACGCTTACAAAGCACACCACACCACACATGCACAAAAAATGAAAACACTCACTTATGTATGTACACACCACAAAATAATAACTCAAGCGTAGTACTTTTTGAGGTACAGCCCATTCCTAGGCTGCGCCAGAGGAACTCCTTCGTAGTCGATAAGCTCATAAGCCCCATTTTTTAATACTCATTTAACTATATAGGGCCCATGCCACATGGGCTGGAATTTTCCCGCTCCAAGTTTATCGTGTGCTTGGTCGTATAGGAGGACGAGGTCCCTTTCAATGAAAGAACATGGAGAAATCAATTGATCGAAGTGGGCTTTGACCCACTTTTTCTGTGCCTCAATAACAAAGGTAGCTAAGCGGCGAGTTTCATCCAATCGTTCCAAATACAAGAGACATTCTTCCTCCGGAGAAGTTTCAGGCAATAGTTCCACAACCAACTTCAGGGAAGGAATTTCGCATTCAACCGGGAGAGTCGCTTCCAGACCATACACCAATTGGAAAGGTGTGAATCCGTTTGCGCTCTGTATAGACGTTCGATAAGCCCAGAGAGTTGAGAACAATTGGAGGTGCCAGTTGGATTTGTGGATACCAATCGTTCGTTGAAGCATCGTGACCAAAACCTTGTTCACGGCCTCAACCTGGCCATTTGCCTGGGGGTAGTATGGCGTTGAGCTATCATGGCGTAAGCCCAAATTTGATGTCAGCTCAGCCATCAGGTAATCCCGAAAATGAGTGCCATGATCGGTGACAATGGCCTGAGGGACTCCGAAACGCGTAATAACATGGTTGAAAAGGAATTGGGTAGTTGTCTTACCGTCGGCAGCTAATGTAGGCATCGCTTCGGCCCACTTAGTGAAGTAGTCCACGTCAACGATTATATAAGCATGCCCCCCGGCCGAGTGAGGGTTACATGTCATAAAAGCTAAGCCCCATTTAGCAAAAGGGCCAACGGTAATGACAGGATGCAAGGGTAGGGGTGGCGCGCGCATCTTGTGTTGAAAGACCTGGCAAGCATGACATTTCCAGACTGCAACAATACAGTCTTTGAATATAGACGACCAGAAGTAACTCGTGCGCATAATCTTCTGGGCGGTGGCATATCCGGACATGTGACCGCCATAGGCGCCACTGTGACAGTCATTCAAGACTCTCTCAGCCTCTTCCAGGGTCAAGCACCGACGGAGCACATAATCAACTCTGACATGATACAAGGTATCTCCTACAATGCGGTATGGTTGAGATTGATGTCGAATCCGTCGTCGAGCATCTTTTTTCAATTCAGACCGGAACGTGGATGTTTGAAGATACACGATAATGTCATCGTACCATGGGTCACAAGTGCTGATAAGAAAGAGTGTTTCATCCGGGATATGATCCTCGGATTGAGATGGAATGGAGTCTGTCGGGAGAGAGAAAATAAGATCAGCAAAAACAATGATTTCGTCGACTTAGCAGTGGTGAACTCTAAATCGAAATCCTGAAGGATTACAATCCACTTGGAGTACTTTCCCCCCATAAATTGTCGAGACAAGATATATGTCATGGGGTTGCAGTTAAAAACCACGGTTACGGTATGCAACAGGATGTAATGGTGGAATCGTTGAATGACCTGAACTGCAGCGAGTGCAAACTTTTCGACGTGAGCATAGTGTGTTTTCATGTCGAGAAGATTCTGAGATAGATAATAAATTACGTGTTCATTTCCATTGTTGTTGTCATGTACTAAAACCATAGCTATCGTGCTAAACGCAGTGGCTAAATAAAAGGGTAAAAGTGCGATGACAGTTAGGAGAACGTATCAACAGAGCGTTAACGAGCAACGTTTTAAGCTTATAAAAAGATCAATGGGCAATCTCGTCCCAATGGAAGGGAACATCCTCTTTCAAAATTCACGTAAAGCCCTTGGCCACTTCCGCATAGTTCGGAATAGAGCGTCGTAAGAAGTTAGCTTTCCCCTGCAGACTCTGTAGTTGATGCAACTAGGAAGGGGATGGGAGGTTAACGATGGCCTCAACCTTAAGGGGGTCAAGGCGAATTCTGTCTTTGGAGACGATGAATCCCAAAAGACGACCAGAATCCACGCAGAAGACGCACTTATGAGGATTGAGCCTAATATTGTAGCGTCTGCAACGGAGGGAAATCTGGCAGAGATGTTCAGGATGGTCCTCACGCCGAGCTGAATGGGCCGGAAAATCGTCCATATATGTCTGAACAATATGATGTATGTCATGGAAAGAATAGGACATAGCATGCTGGAAGGTGGCCCCAGCGTTCTTTAAACCAAACGGGAGCTTTTTGTAAGCGAAGGTACCCCACGGACAGATAAAGGTAGTCTTATGTTGATCAGCGGGTAAAATATTGATTTGATTGTACCCAGAGAAGTCATCCATAAGGGAATACATCTCACTCCCCGCGCATTCATCAATGATATGATCTATAAAGGGAGTGGGATAATTGTCCTTAGGACAGGCCTGATTGATGTCTTGGTAATCAACACAGACCTGTATAGTGCCCTACTTCTTATCTACAGGGACAATATTTGAAACCCATTATGTGAGGGGAATTGGATAGATAAAGCCTGCGTTAAGAAGTTTTTCAACTTCTGCGTTTATAGTTGCAGCTTTTCGGGGATGCACTGGGTGTAGGCGTTGACACATGGGTTTCACACCTGGATAGGTAGGAATCTCGTGCACGACTATGCTAGGATCAATCCCATGCATCTCTTCATAGGACCACGTGAAAACATCTTTGAATTCGCGAAAAAAGGTTCGTATAAACTTGTATCTCTTCGAGAGAACAAGTCACTCCCACATGAATATTCTCAACTACCCCTGGTTTGATGGAGATGTCGATCGGCATGGTTTGAGTGATATTACTCGGGTTTCCCTCTGAAAAAACCTCATGAGTCAATATCGATGTTTGAAGAGGCAGAGTGGGAACCTGAGATGCGAAGCGCTCTAGACAATCAAACATTGCCCCTTGGCCAAGCATGAATGAGGAACGATGATGTCCATCGCTCCACGACAGATCTTCAAGAGAAATTGTTTCAACAATAGCTTCATCGGAAGGGAAAACTTCTCTTAAAGGGTTAGGTGAATCTGCATTGTCGAGCCAAGGGGATTGAGAATATATATCCAGAGCCATGCTCGAAGGAGCATGTTCAGGAGGAGGAGGATCAGATGCAGTGACGATTTCGCAATAATTAATCTCAACTGGAGTTAACGGCATTGATTCTCCGAAAGAGGTCACCTGTTCAGGTGAAGGGATGATCCAAGGGTCATCTGACCTAGAGATCATGTTAACTTGAACGGTGTGCGGTGGTGGCGCAGGAAAAATACCCATGAGGAAGGGGTCCTTGAAGAGACCGGGTCCTACACTGTTAGGGGGATTGGGGATCTGATCCACATAAGGAACGTTATTCTTAGAGGATGAGGTGAAGAAAGACAACTGATCCATAGTGATGATTTTGCCCTCATGAGGGAACTTCAGAAGCCGAAAGAGGGTGGACGGAATGCATAGCATGGCGTGAGTCCAATTGCAACCAAGAAGAAGATTGTAGTTGAGCTTGGCATCAAGCACTTCTACTTCTACGTTGACTGTCTTCCCCTGTAATGTGATCGGAAAACTCTCGAGAACACCCAGGGGTTTTGATTCCCGACCATAAAATGCCTCCAGGGCATTGGGAGACGATGTAAGAGCTGGAGAGCCAATGGCCTTCCAACAGGCGGATGACATAACACAGGTGGAAGCACCTTCATCGACAATGGCCCTGTGGATGTTGAGGTCGTTGATCTCGACTTGGATAACAAGAGCGATTTGATGTGGAAGTCGGGGGACAAAATTTTCAAGGTCCAAGGTGAGAAGATTAGAATCGGCGGGGTCGATTCCACCGATTGCAAACAACAGAGCTTTCCGTTGCGATGGGAAACTTTGAAGCACTTCCAATGAAGACATTGCAAAAGGCGCCTATGCCAAATCCTCAACAATACTGTAGTGCTGAGCGGCACGGGCATTTGGGTTGTAGGAAGATTTTCACAGAACACCTTTAAATGGTGGCCTCACAACAGGTTCAGCGTTGGGCTTCTCAATTTCTAAAGGACCAGAGACAGGTGGGGGAGGTGGGCCATCCACGACTTCCTTTCCAGGTGCCTGGCGTGATCCAGCATAATCCTTCGAATGCGTAGCAATTGAGACAGGTGCAACACCATTCATCATAAAGACCTGGGACCTAAATGGGACAGATGGTGAAGGCAGCTCAACCATCTCGGTCTGTTGAGACGGGAACAGTTCTTTGAGAACTGTTGGAGTCCCTTTGGAGCCTTTCAGAAGTTGACTAACTTCAGATCGTCGAGGAAAATCTTTGGTATAATGGTCTCCTTCACAGATAAGGCAGGGGTACTTCGGTTTACGTTGGGAACCTTCGTCAGTAAGAGGTTTAGAAGACTTTGGTTTCGGGGCATCAGGTTTGGATTTTCCTTTGCTCTTCTTCTTTCCTTTGGAGGCCTTTTCCATAGGATTAGCCTGAACGGCGTTGACCTCAACAATTTTACCAGAAGCTAGAGGGGCGGGAAGAGCAGAATTATTGGAAGAATTGGACTTCTGCTTCCCATTTGAGGATTTCCGAGAATTTTGAGAAACAGAACCAATAACATCATCCACTACTGGGGTAGGTGGTGCTTTAGAGGTTCCTGGCCGCGGAGCATCAGTCAAAATATCATAAAGCATGTCGGACTGAGAGTACACTAGATCAAGGTACTAGGCACGTGCGATGGCTTGTTCTTTGGTCACACATGCCCCCATAGAAATATCTTGAGCGATCTTGTTAACGAAGGAGGTGGTGAACCAATGAGTTAGTAGCTGATCAGGTATATCAAACTTGATCAATCTATGACGACGTCGCCACTCATGAATATGATCAGATATGTGGGTGGATTTATCCCGTTTCAAAGAAGTCAAGAGATGCGTCCCGGCTTCGTAACGAACCGGTAACTGAAAGTGTGTCAGGAAAGCCATAGCTAACATATTGAAGTCTTGAAAGATGTTGCGGGGTAATTCTATATACCACTTAGCGGCAGCACCGGTAAGAGTGCGCTGGAAGAGACGAAGGCGAATTGAATCATCCACCCAAGAGTTGGACGAACACCACAGATGGTAGGTCATTACATGAGCTCGGGGGTCCTCTCCAGCTCTACCTTCAAACTTAGGACAGTCACCGAGCACCTTGGTTGGAACCGAGGCCAATAAGGATTGTGAAGAATCGGATCATTGGTCAATTTAGAAACGTCCGGTAATTCCAAGGTAGCCAGGAACGACAACTGAGGATTGAAAGGCATACCGGGCCCTCGATAAGGACCTGTACTTGTACTCCACCCTGGTTGAGCATAACCTTGCCCCCATTGGTTCTGTCCCGAGGGATTCTGACCATAGGGGGTGTAAGCCGTATAGTTGGTATGATATGGTTGTTGATAACCAGTGTATGGGGGTTGATAACTGGGGTATGGACCCTAATTATATGTCGGCCCCGTTTGAGCAGTAGATGGGTTTGACTACTGAGTATAGGTATAGCCTGGTTGTTGAAGGTAATAATTAGAACCTTGGGGCGGGTTGTAAACCGGTCGAGATTGACCTTGAAGATAATAACCGCCTTGGGGTTGAGCGGGCTGTTGATAAGTGGGGCCCTGCTGAGCCTGATAAGTTGGGCGCACAGGCGGGTTGGGCTGTGGCATAGAGTAAATCGTTTGTTGAGCAGGGTTGACGGGATGTGCAGGTTGGCCTGGTTGGACAGGCTGACCTGACTGAACGGGCTGCCCTGGTTGAACAAGTTGACCCGGCTGAACGGGTTGTCCTAGTTGAACAGGTTGACTTGGGTGAACAGGTTTCCCTAGTTGAACAGGTTGACCTGGCTGATGAGGGACACCAGGCTGCCCCGGATGAGCCGGTTGGCCCGGTGGTGGGATAGGGCCAGGTTCCGCTTGATAACCAATTTTACCTGTAACAGGACCATAAGAGGGCCTTGGCTGTGCAGCATTCGGACCGATAGAAAACTGAGGTTGCAGAGGTTGCACCATAGGTTGAGAGGGTTGGATTTGCCCCCCAAGACCGTACAACGGCCCCGACTAGTACCTTGGTTGACCTGTGGGTCCTTGAGGTTGCCCTGGATGGACCACAGGGTGAGGCTGTATAGGTTGACCTTAAGGGTTGTAGGATTGTCCTTGTGGACCGTATAACAACCACTGTTGGCTCGAAGATTGGCCCTGTAAGGGTTGTCCCTGCGGGTCATAAAGATAACCAGGCTAGCCCAAAGGTTGGCCCTGGAAAGGTTGTCCTTGCGGGTTGGAAGATTGCCTAGCTTGGGAAGATAGAAAACCTTGAACATACTGATAAGCCTCTAGAGCAGGAAAACGTAGAGTGTTTCCTTGCTCATCGTACTGATGTGGAAAAATGTAGACGGGTGTACCATCTTGTGCATAATACGAAAAATAAGGACGGTTGGGATCTTGGGAGGATTGACCAACCGCGAAGTTTGATTACTGTAGGGACAACCGATACTCCTCAGGAGAGATGTTCTCCGGAATAGCAGATTCTATGTAGATGTCTTCGGGAAGTGACGCGGTCCTTACGGACTGAGTAGTAACAGCGGATGTAGATGCGGCCACACAAACAGTAGGCCTAACAGGTACTGATGTGACCTGAGGAGATGACGTGAGGGGTGTCCTTGGGGACATCCCTAACGAAGGAATAATCGACCTCGTAGACAGAGTTGATACTCCCATAGAGGCGACGACGATCATAATATGACTTAAAGATCTATACCCTACTGGAAGCAAAGGACTAGGCGAAGACATGACAGATAACTCGGGGTTGTCTTCTGGGAACAACTAGTAATCTTCACCAGACGTGGGGATTTCCTCACTAGGAGAAGCACTGGATGAACCCATATTTGAGCTTGCCGCTAGATCTTCCAAAAGACGACGAGGACTAGGAGGAATAAAAACATCTAAGAAGGGCGATCCCAATGTAAGAGGAGGGAAATATTCCCCTACTCCAAATCCAAACCAAGCGTTGGATAAGGGCAAATTGAACTCAAATGGTCCTCCAAATGGAAGCTCAAATAGAACCAGTCCCCCGTCAGGAAACTCAGAGACAATGGGCTGCTGAGGTTCAATAGAGGAATGAGAGACCTCTGATGAATCATCTGTGTAAGGACTACCAGTAAACGAAACTGAGGGTTCCGCCACTGTGACAGTAATGACAAGAGGAAGAGATCAAACAAGAGCACCCAGTCTAAAAACCAAGGCACACAATCAAACGACCAACAAGCAAACTCTAAAAAGGGCGTGTGATCGCAGGTGATTTATTTTACCACATTGAAACTTAGAAACTTCACCATTTCATGTTTTAAGAGTCGAGAAACGGATGAAAGGTGACTCTATCTCTTTCAATTTTGAAACAAGCGTGAAAGGACAAGCGCTTGATGATCCTTTCAAATTTAATGAGTCAGAAAAGATCAAAATGACTACTCTGGAACTCTAGGCAAAGGGTGTACCAGATATCCGTGAACTGCAATATACACCTTGGTTTCAAAATGAAAGAGAAATAAACCAAGGACTTGATGTACGTGCAGGTAATCTCCCCGAATGCTATGTCCGGTGTATCACGGGTATAAGGCAACAGACTCGGCTTCCTACGGATAATGGATAGCAACCTAGTGGGGTCTCCCTTTATATATGCGACAGTACGGGGAGCACAAGTCCGTACTAGCACTGTCTAAAGCCAAGAGGCGAACAACAACTACTAGGTTTAATGACGCCGGAACACGTCACTAGCCTAGACCTCTAAATATTTCGTCAATGTTTCAATGTTGCCTTAAGGTAAATTGAATAAATTTTAGTGTTGATCTTCAATTATTTTTCAATTTCTAGGCCCCATCGAATGTTATGTCTCAAAATCCTCTAAATGCGCACTACATGCCACAATCTATCACTTTGTTCGATGAATAGCTAACTACGAGAAGGTTGAGAGCTTTCACACAATAACAAAATAATCACAAAACAACCACTAGTGTCTCTAATGTAGGCTAACAAAAACTAAAGCTTTTCTTTCAGAGTTATAAATCACTAATAACACAGAAAAGTTCTTAATTTACATTAACTAATCAAAATCAAAGGAGATTTGATTTTTTTATTTTTTTTTTTGTATTTTCAATGTTCAAGAGCAAAGCGCACTAAACGAGATGAAAACTAATGAAAAGGACAATTTGAGAAGTGATAGCAAAAGAGCAAAGACAAGCAAGTTCACTCAATGCCAAACACACAATCAGACCTCAAATTGATGAAGAAATCCCTCAAATCAAAGAGGAATCCCAAAGACTCAAATGAACCGTGTAATCTAGGCCCAAAACGAGACAAAGTGAAATTCGAATGAGAAAGAGGCCAGTCACTCAAATAACGCAATAAAACAATGAAAAACCACCTAACAAATGCAAAGAAGATACAATGAAATTGACTGACCAAATGAGAACCAAAAACTCCCACGGGAGGCTCGACACACTATAGCACCTAGATACCCTAGGGCTAGAATGTAAAACCGATAGTAGAGCGCAAACAACCGGAGGATGAAGGTCACACACAGTCAACCAAGGCTCCAGAACACTCAGGCAGTCGAAAAAATGACATCAAAACCACAAATCAAGCTCAGAAAGCTTAGAAGGGAGCAAACCCTAGCACCACACAGGATTGGCGCGACTGTCAGGCTGCAACTAGCGCCAGAACAGGATTGGCACGGGGGCTAAACTGGCAACAAGCGACAGCTAGCGTGACTCTCAGGGAAAAAACCACGCCAGTCAAGTTTACTATGCAAAAAATAAAAAAGAGCAAACAGGGAGCAGATCAGGGATGGTGAGGCTAAACAAAGGTTTAACACTAGAAAAGAGCGAACCAAAAGAGCTGATCAAGTAGACAAAGACCAAAATCAACCAAAAAGACAAGACAAACTCCAATCAATGTCTTCCCCAGTGGAGTCGCCAGTTTGTTGGAGAGGTAAATCCCCTCTGCAAACAGAGGCGATCCCTACTAGCCCAGATCGGGTCTAGCAACAACCGAGTCATTCTAAGACGCAGGTTCCTAGTTACAAAAGACCAAGATGCGACAAGAGGCCTACCTTAAGTCCTACGTTGCTGTTGCTTGCAGAGAAGATGGCGCTTCCGTCCTTCGCTGTGGCAAATCACAATTCTTCCGCCTAGCGCGTTCGAACACCTGCACGTACACGAAGAAAAAACAACACACAAGCATAAAACCTAATACATGCAACTATGTATCAGTCAGAGAAGATACAATTCATAACATAAGACATGAACATATGAATGGAACCATAATCAAAGTCGTTTATTATTAATCACAATAAAGAAAGATACAACCTGAGCTCTGACGTTGGATCTTCCTTCGGCGGGTTGACAGCAGAGCACGTCTCAATGAAGCTCGTCGGGATGGGACAAGGCTCTCTCTCTTCGGCTGTCTGACGATAATCTCCTTACTACTGATTCAACTCTATTCATGCTAGCTTGCAAAGGGAAAATGACAAGCTTATATAGATGGTGGAAGGGGAGTTGGGATCCCTACAATGGTGGGATTGGCCCTATCCTCAAGGAAGCTTCCATGATAGGTGGAAAACCGCTTCCCCTACATGGAGATCCGGAGCCAAACCTCCCAACTCATTTTAGAGACTCGTTCAAGAGTTGGTTGGAATCAAACTTCCGCCATTTATTTTTAAAAAACAATCCTTATTAAGCCTGGCGCGAGTAATACACTGGGACAGAGCACCAGTTGGCGCGCCCTCTTTGGTGGATTTCCCCCATTGGCGCGAGGGCTGAACTGGCTGGTCGTGCCAAGGCCAAAAGGTCTATTTTTAGGGCTTTTCACAGGAAATTGTCTTCAGGGGAATGGTTGCCCTTGTCAAGGGGGATGCCATGAAAGTGGTTTCAGGTCATGTCACTGCTCACAGGTCACGGAATAGGCCCTCCAATGTGCGGGATGGGGGATTGCAAGGACGGTGACAAACTACTGTGTAACAAATATAATCAGTTATTAAATACAAATTGTGCATGCTTGATATATTGTGCTTGGAAAATGTGGAGTATTAAGGATGGAGCATCTCATAAAAAAAAAAAAAATCATTCATAATATTGTGCACCATTGCATGGAGAGGCATGATAAAAAAGATACATATCCCTAAAATGGTGCTTTATGGACTTTTAAAAAATCATTGTTCGTCATAGTATTTTGGGGTCATTTCCCCTTTGTTGCACAATTGTCACGGAGCACCAATGTGTTGTAACATGTGAAACGTAACCTATTTTTTATGAAAATATCTACCCAAAATCTCCATAAAATATTTCACTACAAATGTTTGCAAGTATTGCACATACATGCATACAAATAGGGTGAATTTTTTTGGGATAAGAATTACCTTCCCAAAATCAATGTTTTTCTTTTGTTACTAGTAGATAAAAATGCATCAAATACCAAACATACTGAGAAAAGGGCATTTAGGGCCTTCTTAGGTGTTGCATTTTTAAAGAAGACAGATAACTAATCCATCATTATTCTTCTCTTATAGGCAATCCACATAATTTTTGTTTCTCATTTTGATTGTTATAAAAATATAATAACTCAAAGTGTTGGAAATTTGGATAGAGTATGGATCAATGTATCTTCAAGAATAAATAAATGTCCACGCATTTAATTAATACATGTGTAATTAAATCCCTTGTAGAATATACAACAACAAATATAAAAACCATACATCTATGGATAATCTAGAAGGGAAAGAAAATCCCTAGCTTGAAAGAAAAGTTCTCCTGGAATGCACCGCCACACCTCATAAATCACCAAAATTCATAACAATTTAGAAAGCACATGAAGATGTTCTTAACAATGTCATAAATAAATGGATAATCATAAATAGATCTGGTTTTAGCACTCTATCTCTCTATTTATATATTATTGTTATTATTTTATGTCATAACCAAGTGAAGCCTTGGCGCTACAAGTGTTTGAAGGGAAATAAGACTGAAGAATAAGCTTAGAGCTTAGGCTCTTTGTCAAACAATTACAGAAAAGTATTAGTGGCCTAAAAAGGCCTAAAAAGTACACACACCTTCTCCTTAGGTTGCATGGTGGTAGGGGGATTCATATTAATAATCCAAGTGATCCAAACAAAATGTTTTGTCAAATTCCCAAAAATAAAGAAGATGGTGAAAGATGCCATTTTATGGTCACATTTTAAATTGTCGACCGCTTTTAGACAAGTAGAATGTATAAATCCATAATGAACACCAATTCTAATTATGTTCTCTTTCTCTTGGAAGAAAGACTATTCTTGTCTCACCATGACTGACAATCAAACGAATGAGACTACCAAATCCTTAACTAGGAATTAAGGAAAGTCATGAGGAAGAAGGAGACGACCCTTCAATCCCAAGGAGCTATCTACTTTATTTGCATACATTTTTTACAACATCAAGATGATTACCAAGACTCTTTGAGACAAACACATTTTTTACAACATCACGATAATTATCAAGACTTTTGAGAAAAAAAACATTTTTTACAACATCAAGATGATTACCAAGACTCCATGGGAATAACACCTAAGGAAGGAACATAAAATTGGCTCCTTTCTTGAGCTCCTACCACTTTAATCATGTCACCCCTAACAAAGACTCATCTATAGGAATCCTAAGATGTCATAAGCCATCCTTTGTTAGGATGCTCCTTTCTATACAAGTCACTTCTCTAATAAGTAGCTTCTCAAAACAACTACCGATTAAGATGGAAATGTGTGAAAGGTTGTGAAGATCAAGCTAGTATAAGGTGGTATTAAGGCCCTTCTATTTAACCTACCTAATATATATTTTTTTGGAAGGAGTTCTTCAAAAGCAACAACATTTTATTTATTTATTTATTTTATTTATCATTCTATAATTGAATATATTAATCAATGTTTTGCACAAAGTTGGTAGATCTACAATGGCATAACTTTTGTGGGGATGCCCATAAAAAGGATTTGGAGGGTGATCAAACATCCATACAAACACATAAAGGGACACTAGGCAGAAACTCAAAATCACTAAAAACACGGTGACCACCCATTGGTCATGCAACAATAAGTTATGGAGAATAAAGAACACACACACACACACACATATAAGAATTAGTGATCTAGGTTGTTTGTCATAAGAATCAATAATTTATTTATTGGGGTGAGTTACTAGAAGTCCACATTCACTTTCATTGAAATTCATGGGGATCCATGGGACCCTTCCCATGGGCGGAATCATACCCCCAGATTTAATTCATTTGGGTTTAACACCCTATATTCATTCCTTTGACTTCAGCACGATTGGGATAACCGGAGCGAGTTAAGTTATCATGCCCCATTAACTTCAAGTTTATGATCCGATGAGATGATGGTCATAAAATATATAGAGGCTAGTTTAACTTATAGATGAAATGGTCCTTTTCAGGACATTTTTTTCTGGTTAATTTTAATCAAAATTCGGTAGAGGTTTTTAAAAACTTGAGTTTAAGTTGTTTGATCTGTAGAATTTTAGTGCCCCTAGGTTTTTTCAGGATGTTGAACCCATTAATTCATTCAAAAATGCATTTTAAACAACAAAAAAACACATTATTTCTTGAAATTGTTTTCCCGGATTCCAATGAAAAAAGTCTATTTCGTCTATATATAGAGAAATAGTCTAACTTATGATGAAATAAACTTTTTTTTACCGGAATCTAGCAAAACAATTTCAAGAAAAAATGTGATTTTTTGTTGTTTAAAATGATTTTTTGAATGCATAAATAGACTCGACACCTTAAAAAACACCCAAGGCACTAAAATTCTACAGATTAAACAACCTAAACTCAAGTTTTTAAAAATCTCTAGACAATATATATATATATATATATATATATATATATATATACGCTAAAAATAGCTTATGGGACAACTTGTGTATATATATATATATATATATATATATATATATATATATATATAAAGAAATAAAGAAAGAAAGTATTTTTAACGTCCACGAGGCTAAAAATAACTTATGGGACAACTTGCTTCTCCATCTCGCTCTTGTATTCGGCTCTTTTACTGTGAAGTTTTACAACAACCGCTCTCAGCTTCTCGACAAACTCTTCGCTGAATAGACTATCTCAAGAACTAACTGCCAAAATACCTGCATAATTTTCTCTTCTGCCTTTGAAGGCCTCACATTCTAAAATGAAATGTTTTTCTATTTCCACTTTTCCGGAAGAGCAAAAAATACATACTCTTTCCTCCCACATTTATTTTGGACTTTTCCAGTGCCCTGTTTCACAACGGAGTTGATGAGAATTAGTCCTTATGTTCAGGAATTCAACCCCACTTGTGATCTCTAACAAAAAGAATACATTGGAGCTAGCATTTCGTGGAGGGCAAAGGTTCTTATAGCTCAATTAAGAATTAACTCACATCAACTTCGGTGTGAAACGGGACGGTGGAAGAGAACTAAAAAAGCTTGGGAAGAAAGGGTATGCACTTTTTGCACTTCTAGGGCAGTGGAATCAGAAAAACATTTCATTTTGGAATGTGACGCTTTCAGAGACATCAAGGACAATTATCGTAATATGTTAGCATCAATTCCGTGGCATTGTCTTTTCAGTAATGGAACTATTATAAGGTTAGATCAGCTCATCATCAATTTGAATAAAAAAATGATTGAATTGCAGAAAGCAAAAAACAAGAAAATTAATGGTCTCATAAAATATTTTTAATATCGTAAACATTAAAATATCATTCATTCATTCATTGAACAATAACATCTCAATTGAACAATAACATCTCAAATAAAACCAAATGATCACTCGTTCCTACTAACTATAATTTTGAAGTTAAGGGGAACGACAACTTAACTCGCTCCGGTCATCCCAATCGTGCTGAAGTCAAAGTATGCTAAGCCAAACGAACAAAATCTGGGGGTATGGTTCCGCCCGCGGGAAGGGTCCCATGAATCCCCACGAATTTCAATGAAAGTGAATGTGGACTTCTGGTAACTCATCCCAATAAATAATAAATTTTTAATCACTGATTCTTACGACAAATGATCTGGGTCACTAATTCTTACAATTCCGTCGGGCAGAGCTGTGGCGCAGTCGAAACATATGGTTCCCAAGCACGGCTGTGACATACTAAACATTCTTTTGTTTTGTGAATCAATCTTATATCCCTGATTTCAAAATTTCAATTGCGGAATAATAAATGGCCTCAGACTGTCCAGGAGAGAAACATGCTCCAGCAATGCTGTTGGAAGCGCCAAAGCTGCACCCGAATAGACGACCTAATATCTGGATTGAGACCGAGGGAGACGTAACTAGGCAGTACACATTTGATTCTAATGCCCTTCTCTGCGTAAGTGCGCTCTCCCTTTCGATGCCTCTCTCATTGCCCCTGTTTTGTTATTAGTATTTTCAGGTAGTGCTGCTGTTCTTATATTGGTGGGGCTTGACAAAATTTGTTGCCGGGCATTGGTATTCCTTGCTGTTTGAAGTTGTATTGAAATATTTCTGCGTTTTTGGAGCAAGGCCTCTATTGCAATTTCTTTCATGGGCAATGCTCGAGTGGGCTTGCGAGTCATGTTTAGGGCAGGGCTGTTGTCAGTTTACAAGTTGTTTTTGTTGGAACCATGGTAGCAAGATTCGGCCGCATTGGTTTTCGCTGTACCGAAATTTGTCAAGTAGTACGAAATTTGGTGAATTTTCCCGTACAGTCAATTTATGTTTGATTATCTTTGATTATACAAGTCACTTGGTTGATACAGGTCTGCCCATAAACCCAATAAAACAGCTCCCAAATAAAAAAAAAAAAGAAATATTAGAAAAACTAAATCATCATATTTTCAAGAGATGAGCCTTTTTTCCGGATTTACTTGGTGGAATTAATTGTTTTTCCTTTTTCTCGGGTGATCTTGAGGCTGAATTCTTCTAAAATTTAGAACAAAATGCATGTTTTTATCTTTATTAGATGTATTGCTTCTATATTACAGTCTTACTGGATGTTTTTGGGATGTGTTTTTTGCGTACTGGATCATATTCAAATTTATACTCGTATACAAATCCTGTTATTATGGTTGGCAAACAACAAACACATTTTCGATTCATAGCTGTAATAGTTCATGAATCACTAATACGAAGGTATTGGCCCACAGAGGACTTCACATGGCATAACATCTTCAAAGGATTCTATACGCAGAGTGTTCCAGGTCACTGGATTGCTATGAGCGAATTGCAATGGATAAACCATGAGTTTTGGAACTCTTAAGTGGCTATTGCGGAACTCCCAAGTGATGTTGAGAATGTGGTTATGGATTTACATTTGAGCATCAACTTAAGATTAAGCTTAAATTCAACATGTTAGATTAAAAGAAATGGAGACATAAGAGAGCATATAAAAAATATTAAGCTCAAATTCAACGTATTGGAAATGGGGATATAAGAGAACATAGAAAAAAATATATTATTAATTCGTTATGAAGGATTAGGAATATCTACAAAATTAACATGCAGGATTTCAATGGAGATGGAGTTATAGAAGAGAATACAAGAAATGTACTCTTAATTCATTCTATGAGATTAGGAATATCTAAGATATTGAAGTTGAATTTGTTACCTAAAGTTAAGTGCCGAGATTATTCCATACCTATGTTACACGGGTTCGTGGGGGTTCTCGAACCCGTCCCGGGTTCTCATCCCCAAGAACCCAATTCGGGTACGGTTGGAACCGGGTTCTTCTACCCAGAACCAGATTCTTCGTTAAAAAAATTGGGTGCGTTTGACGTTTAAGGTACTTGGAGCCCCGATAATGGGTACTTGGAACCCCAAAATCGGGTTCTTTATGGTTCTTTGTTGAACTATTTTTGAAATAAAAATTTAAATAAAAAAAACCGTGGAAAGTCAAAAGGTGAATACATAACCCGTAAAACCTAAAATCACTTCACTCTTCGACAACGACATTCTGTTTGAGACAACAACCATTCGGTTTGACTATTGAGATGACAAGCATTCCCTGGTGTGTTTGGGGCATTCGCTGGTGTGTGTGCAGGTGACTGGAGGTTCCCACAGAGATGTAATCCCTGCTTGAAGATTCACATGTAGCTATTGAAGATTCATCATGCGGCATGAATTAATTCTAATTTCTATGTGTTCAAATTTCACTGTTTGCATAACAAAATTAGTAAATTAAAATTTAATTCTAAATATTAAATCAACCCATCATGTCAAAGATGGGAAATTTTCCTTATGACGAGTATTAGAATCTTGAAGAAACCACAATAAACAGTCTACTGCCATATACTATGATTCCAAACTCTTGTTTTCTTACTGTAATCTCCACATTGTCTCATGGCCAACCAACATCACTTGCTTTTCTTATCATTCTTTTAACTGTGTATTTTTTTTACATTTTTTGCCAAGAATGTGACTTTTGGCCTTCTCTTTCCCTACCAGAGTTTTGGGCGAAATTGGATTGGGGCCAGATTTACAATTATGTGTAAACTCCAATTTGCACTTGATATTAAACTAGAAATTTTGAAATTTCAATGTGAATGTTGAATGGTCAATGATGTGCATGTTTAAATCTTTAAAGTTTATATCATAAATATTTTAGTTTTCATGTTTAAAGTTGGAAAATATACAAACATATATATATATATATATATATATATATATATATATATATATATATATATATATATATATATATATATATATATATATATATATATATATATATACTCGACAAACCCACACACCCTGTTTCAAAAAATGACGCACCCGTCCCCGCCCCCACGTTTCCTGGCAGCATAGTTCATACCCTAAAATTTTGAAAAGTAGATGCAACTGGGGATTCAATGCAGCTATAAATCTAGTTAAAACTGAACGAAGAAACGGGAGCTAGAAAATTATGAACTTGTTATTAGAATATAAAAGCTATAATTTAATAAATTGGGGAAATTTGGATATGCCAAAATGTTGAAGAATGGGTTCGCTTAACAAGTGGCAAACTAGCAGATAGATAACAAAAAGAGGGGAGTATTCTCAGCAGCTAATCATGTCCTCCTCTGTCGCTTCTCATAGAGTTTAATCATATTCTATTCAAATCCAGGAAAATTGAGCAGAGGAGAAGGATCACTCAAAGCTAGTCAAAATGGGAGAAATATGATAACCAACTGGAGCCAATTGTTTTAAGATTTGAGTCATAGTGATAGCATGTAAAATGGTTATTATCCCACTGTGAGTTATGTGACTCTCAATAAACTCCCCATGCATCGTCCAAGGGGGAATAATCATGTAAACATGTGAGCAATACATCCAACTAGGCAAGAAGTCCTCCAATTGGCCATGTGGCATCTTTGATGTTGTGGTGTCCTCGTCATGGCTTGACAGATTGTCACGGATCCCAATGTAGTGACATGTTTCCCAAGAAAATAGCATGGATACCAATGCTTATTAAAGATAGGTACACATGTCCTAATGCAGTGTCATGGATCCCAGGGCATGGTACCCAAATCCCAATGTAAGGTGCTCACTTAGAATGATGAGTCCAACTCCTTGATGTGCTATTAGGTGGTATGCCCTTAGTGATTTCACCAAACACAACATAACAAAGGTTAGTTTATAATGTTGTGTTTGGCCCTTTGCGATGAGGCTTGAGGGGTAGTTGCCCCCTTGAGTGGGACCCCCAAATGATCATTGATGGGATGTGTTCCATGACATCTCGACTATTGCCAAGTCACAATTTCCTACTAGTATTGGCTTGCAGGCCATTGATACTAGCTTCACGCATTTATTTCAAAAAACAAAGGTTAACTTATAATTTGCCTAAGTATTATGGCGAGGGAACAATAATTAAGCCTTATGGTGTGTCAAGCCCTTGAACAAAGTGTGTTTGACTTTGGCTTGTTGTGATGAGGCTCGAGGGGTAGGCGACCCCCTTGAGTGGGACCCCCAAATGATCATTGATATGATGTGTCTTAGGATGCCTCAACCCTTGCCAAGTCACAAGTTCCTTTTAGTATTGGCTTGCAGGATGTCTGTTAGAAATCCACGCACCCCATGTCTGGTCTATGTTTTGGCAGTTTCACAAAACAAAAAGATAAACACACAGAGAATGCCTGACTGTAAAAACAACTTTTGCACAGTGGAAAACACAACAGCAATTAGATCATGCACAATACAGAGTTTAATGTCCAAATATGATTTCTTGTAAATCCATTAATAAGAATCCTTAGGGCTCCTGTACTAGGGATAATGGCCCTTTACAATCCCTAGAAAATGCCCAAATATAATGTCAAACCCTTTGAAAAAACACCTAAGGCCGAGGCTTTGTCTTGTAACCTCTCTTTGCTCAAATATCAATACTGTGGCAGCCCTTTGACCATAGAGACACAAACAACAAACCTTCACAAGTCTAGTAGCCCGCTTGGCAACCTTTGCAAACCTTTACCAATAATTGTCCTAACTTTGCTGCCCACTTGGCAGACTTATTCACCCCAACAACAATCTGCCCACCTGGTAGTTCTTCAACTACCTCCTATAGCCCACGGTCTGCTTCCTCAACCCTCCTGTAGCAGACTTCAGGCCTAGGCTTACTCCTTAGCCCTCGACCGCCTTGCTGTAGATATTTTAGACCCTCGACTTGCCTCTTTAGGATGTTGGCCTCCTTGTCTCACCTACAACTTGCTCCTTTATCCCTCCACCCTCTTTGTCTCAACTGTTACTCCCTTTCTCAGCTACAGCTAGACCAACCAACTCTTAAACTAGGGCATGACTTCTTTTCAACCTGCGGGTATGCTACAAGCCTATGAGCAGCCTCTCGAGGATGCAACCTTCTCTTCCTGCCTGCGGCTAGGTCTCTTCCATCCCTCCCACTTGTAAACAACAAAACCAAAAGCCCTTCCCACCATAGAAAATATGCCCTCCAAAACCCTAGAAAATTTCAGTGCTCAATCAAGAAGAAATCCGTTACATCTTGTCCATATGAGTTGCTCCTCAAGCCTCTCCATTGGCCTCTTATTTGTACTTGACCAAAGGTCCTTTTGGAATCCCCCTTGTCCATCAAGAAACCTTCAACATCAAAGTCAACATTAAAGTAGAACATTAAATGTTCTCCTTGGGTACAAAGCCCACAACTTGGGTGCAAAGTCCATACACTCATAAAATCACACTTTATGTTTCTCTCTCACAGGCCTAGCACCAAGGGCATGTGAGAGTACCTCTCGATGCTACCCAATTTCAACACTGTTAATACTAGCTTCACACATTTTTCAAAAGTAAAGGTTAGTTTATACTTTCTCTAAGTATCACCATGGGGGAAGAACAATTAACCCTTATAAGTGTGTCAAGGCCTAAGACAAAGTGTGTTTGCAAGGTCCTTAAGTACAAGATAGGTAATATGATGGAAAATTATGAAAGGGGGAAGGAAACCTCCGTGAAACAGCTTTCGAAATCTTGTAATGATGCAAAGGTCTTATATTTATGATCATCTAGTTTTCAAGAGGTAGGTATTTGAATATAGAAACTTTTGAAGAGGGAGCTTAGCATTGAGCTACCTTTCCTTGACATTGTTTCTTTCTACCCCTTTTGCCTTTTTCTTTATGTGTTCATTTCATTGAACAAGTCCCTTTTTTTTAGATATCCATAAAGAATCTAGGGACTAGGTGCATTGGCCTCATAGTGAGGTGGCAATCACTCACATTTATTGGCTTCTAACTTTATTTTTCTCCAACTCTTAGCCTTTTTGGCTTTAATAACTTAGAATTTTCTTCATTTAGACCTTTTTGTCGTCTTTGACATGTCAAACATGAAATGGGAAACTCCTTATTATGAATGGGATGGAGTGAAGGGGTACATTAGAAGGTGTTGAGTATGGTTAGGGGTGTGTAAAGACTATCTTGACTAGTTTCCCAATAATACAAGCTGACTTGAGAGATGACAACACTTCTAAAAGAAAACCATGTCCATAATATGATGGGGCAAAGAATAAAACTATGAAGCCATGAAATGTTATCATATTTTTATAGAGTTTACCACTTTCATAGCAAGACCAAAGAAGTTATAGCACCACATCTAAGTAAAACAACTAATGCACGGGATATCAAGATAGGATATGCTGTAACCAAATTGTACCATCCACAAGTGCATCCATAAATATGAGAGGTGGGTGTGGAGCATCTGATATACCACAATTGAGCTAGCACAATCATCTATCTGAAGGAAAAAATGGGAAAAATTGTCTATATTCGGAGTGCTTGAGCAGAGAAGCTCAACAAACTTAACAACATACACCATTGTGGGGGTGCCTCTAATGAAGTTACTCTTTGGGGGGTAACAAGGTGAGCATAAGGGAGCCCAGAAGAATGTTGAAAATATTCTCGACCTTTGAAGAAGCCTTGGTATAGGGAGTAAATAAGGAAAAACTAGAAGTGTTTATCATAAATGTTAAAATTAGGTTGCAAAGAAATTGTTTTATAATATTGAGAAAGATTGGAGTATTTGGGGTTCCCCATTTCAAAATGAGCCCACAAGATAAGTGTAACTCTCTCATCCCACTATGTCATCTTAAGCAGGTGGGCGTTATAATTTTTTTTCTTCTTCAACTCAACCCACATTTCATTTCTAAGGCTACAATTGTCTTTTGCTCGCCAAGTCCTTTCCAATGATATAAATTTCATCCCATTCCGACTCCGAGACACCAAGTTAGAATCCCCTGAAAATTTTGTAATTGGTGCCACATTAGCGTGATCATATTGTTCACATGTGGCGTATAATGTGGCACACCAAGTCCATGTGCCACTCTATTGGTGGTGCCTTATTAACACCAGGGCCACTTGGCCCTGCCATGTGATCCACTGACTCTAATTTAATTGCCCTTATAATTATTTAGATGGGATTTTGATTATACCCTTTTTTGGGCATTTTTTTGGTCAATTTTGCCCAAAATCCGACACATATTTTTAAAAATCATAAGTTTAAGTTGTTTAATTTGCAAAGATCAAGTCCCTCAACAATTTTTGAGGGTGTTGAATCCATTTATGCATTCAAAAGTGCATTTCAAAAAAAAGAAATCACAATCTTGCTAGAAATTGTATTGTCGGATTCTGGCCAAAAAAGCCATTTTATTTATTATTTAGATTATATATATATATATATATATATATATATATATATATATATATATATATTATTTTTACCTAATTTTAAGGTCATTGCCAAGCTAGACATCAAATTGGGGGATGAGACCCCCTTGTTTTGGGACAAGGGAATTGCTATTGTCTATATAAAACCATATATCTCTACCAATTATTAAGAAGGGTTCATACTGTGTCTCCTCGTGGGACGACCGAGTATATATATATATAGTCTAACTAATAGACGAAATGGCGCTTTTTTGGGCATTTTTTTTGGTCAATTTTGCCTAAAATCCAGCACATATTTTTAAAAATCATAAGTTTAAGTTGTTTAATTTGCAAAGATAAAGTCCCTCAATAGTTTTTGAGGGTGTTGAATCCATTTATGCATTCAAAAGTGCATTTTAAAAAACAAGAAATCACAATCTCGCTAGAAATTGTATTGCTAGATTCTGGCCAAAAAAGTCATTTCATCTATTATTTAGATTACACCTATATATATATGTTTGTGTGTGTGTATATTTTCTAATTTTAAGGTCATTTCCATGCTAGATATCAAATTGGGGCGTGAGACCCCCTTGTTTTGGGGCAAGGGAATTGCTATAGTCTATATAAAACCATATATATACGTTTACGTAATATCACTACCAATTATTAAGAAGGGTTCATATTATAGATTTGAGGCTTCTGCGATGAGTATCTTGTGTAGAGAAGTTTTCCGGTTTAATCGCATACATTTTTGTTGATTTCAAAAATGTATGGCTGGAGGGCTACTTGCGTAACTATGTCAGTGGACAACAACGAGCATGGCTGAAGTGGTTGCATCTGGGGGAGTACTGCTACAACACTACACATCACATGTCCATTGGTATGTCACCATTCTATGCTTTGTATGGGTATCGTTCTTTATCTTTTGCTGATGTGATGTTTGGTGCTAGTAAGGCTCCAAGAGCCAAGATTTGGATCCAAGAGAGTCAGGATATTCTCCGAGCTCTCAAGGACAATA
Source organism: Pinus albicaulis (assembly GCA_034641835.2). Taxonomy (NCBI): domain Eukaryota; kingdom Viridiplantae; phylum Streptophyta; class Pinopsida; order Pinales; family Pinaceae; genus Pinus; species Pinus albicaulis. The sequence goes on from CM076577.1 coordinate 462,261,832, forward strand.
TGGCTACAACACAAAACCAGCAGAAGCTGTATGTCGACAGGGGTCGGGTGGAGAGACAGTTTGAGGTAGGGGACTTGGTATACGTACGATTACAGCCATACCGACAGTCGTCACTGAAGCAGAAGGGAGCTGAAAAGCTCAAGCCTTGCTTTTACGGGCCATACAAGGTGATACGCAGGATTGGACAGGTTGCATATGAGTTGGAGCTGCCCCAAGGCAGCAAGATTCATAACGTTTTTCATGTATCATGCCTGAAGAAGGCACTGGGGCAGCAGGTGACAGTGACAGATGAGCTACCACCCACGGATGATGAGGGGCATTTGGTGTTGCAGCCAGAGGCTATTATTGATACCAGGGAGAGGCAGCTACGGAGCAGGATAGTCCGGGAATTCTTGGTGAGGTGGAAGAATTTGCCGGATGAGGATGCCACATGGGAGAGTGAGGAAATTTTGCAGCATCCATCACTTCAGTTGCTTGAGGACAAGCAACATTTTGTCGAGGGAGACTGTAATATTCCTAATTAGCTATGGCTAATTGGAATATTCGATTTTGCTCAATTTTGCCGTCTATAGTTTATTCATAAATAAAAAGGTGAGTAAAGAAGACATAACTCACTTTAGAAATAAAAGTTCACTCCCTAGTAGCACAACGTTGTAACTTAAGTAAGCTAAGGGGGCCAAGAGACCACGCAGAGAGCGGGCCCACGTAGACACATGGAGGGACTGCGCAGGCCAAGAAGGAGCACGTGGCAACGTTGGAGGAGGTGAGCCTTAGGGTTGAGAGGGGCTAATGCTATATAGAGGGGAGAGCCTCCTCATTTTGATCATTCGTTGTTGATGATATTGAGCTGGTCGTTTCGACTTCTTGAGCACGCTGGCTGTTTAGCCTGTCTGCAGCACTGTTTAGTGCGTTGAGTGTCTCCGATTGGAGATCTCGCCCTTAGCCCTGGGGGACTTCGAGTGCCTGCTCGGGCAAGGTAGTTTCTTCAGCATTTTGTGGGAGGATTGATGTTTGGGTTTTCCTGTGGAGCTAGGCATTCAGAGACTGCGCAGTCTTGAGAGGGAGGATGCAGTCCATTCTAGGGGAGCTCCGGATCAAGTTTCTTGCAGGGGTTTTGAGCTTGGAGATTGAGCAGAGGATCAGCCTTTTCCTTTTTGGAGGATTTTGGTGGAGTTTGAGGCTGCAAATCAGTGGTTCCTATTCAGCGTCTGCGCAGAGCCTTGGAGGACAGCGTAATTCCCCAAGGGGGTGATTTTTGGTGGTCAGCCATTTCATATATGATTTCTGGGTTTTGCTGTGGTTGATGAGTAGAGGTGGATTCCAGATTTTCAGCTCATTCCGGCGAGGGGATCAGCCCCAAGTCATCAGTTCATTTTAGCAGTAGCAGTTACACGACAGTTTTCCCGCAGTTGGGACGTAGTTCAGAGAGAGCCATTTCCTGGATATCCTGAGAGTATTTCTTCACTTGTCTTGAGCAAGTCTAGGTGCCATCACTCTGATCACCTATTGTATGTCATTATATTTCTTAGTATAATAAAATGGCTTAGCATTCTCTCTCTATATTTCTGGATGATTTATCGTACATTCTATGCTATTGTATATCTGCTTTACTGTTATCTTCATGTATTTTCGAACATTCTAGTTCTATACCACTTGGTGTGTTCATCTCATACTCTTAGACAGAGTCTGGGAAGGGCTAGGTAGCTTCCAGATCTCACCCTCTTCTCAGAGGTGAAATATTTGGTAAACGCCCTCCCAGTCCATCTCTGGTTGGAGTTTGCTTGTGTTTTAGAGATATCCCCGAAATGGGATATTACAAATGATGAATGGATCCTCAAAAGTGATGGACAAGAGGGTGGCCCCTTGTTCTCCAAACAATAAACTTGTGGTGCTCCTAGTGGGTGTGGGGGTATATCAATGACCTCATGGGTCTCCATATGAGTCAAAGATGCCTGTAAACCATTTGTAAGGGCTCAATTGATGGAATGAATGTTGCCATGTCATTATACAAGTCCATGGGACACCTGCTAAGTGTGTGGTGCATCTGTGGGGCCAACTGGGCATAATGTACCAAACACATTTTCCTTGTCCAAAAGGTGGATCTCTAGCAATCTCTGAACATCTCTGGGGATCCATGGAGTGTTGTCTACTGCGGTGGAGGCCCATGGCTCTCTACACACACATTATATGTGCCAATGTAGCCCTCTGGAGGGTTAGGGCCCTGTACAGGGAGACCAAACCCAAATGAACACCATTTGCAATCCTGCATAAGATCTAATGCATCCCCTAGCCTTCCAGTATAACAAGTCATTAACAAATCGGGTAAAAGAGCTTACAAATCATGGACAACGACTGGACACTTCATAATGTTTGCCCTTCCATAGTGGGCTCTGATGTGTGTTAATGTCTCCAAGCTCCAAAGGGGGTTAGCCAAGTACTTCATTAGGTGGTTTCTACCTTTAGAGGGGATAGTATGTCCAAGGTACATCCCTCAAATGGTGGTGGCACATGATAAAGAGGTGAAATGGAATAGAGAATGATAGGGGCAATCCTGGGCCACATATCGGGGTACAAGGGTAACTAGAGAAAGGGAAGCCCAGACCTGGGTATATAATGTGCAGGAGGGAGCAATTGTGGTACATGAGGTGCCTCGACCTTGATTTTTCCACCCTTCTTTATATGCCTTTGATGATTTTTCTTAGATTAACTGCTCGGGGCTCAAAGGATAAAAGCATGTGGTGTAAGATATAGCAGTGATTACCCCCTTATTGGTAGGGCAGTTCATGTTAATCTAGGTTGTCATTGATGTCAATAGTTGATGTCAGTGTCCAGGATGGCAAATATTCTTGAAGATGCCAGAGGATGATTACAATGGAAGACTACCATATGACTGCACATGATGAAGGACTAGAAGACATACACATGATGACATGTCCTACCTCCAAAGATCTTGGTGATAACACTACATGATTACATGTCCTACCTCCGATAATTCGATGATGACATGACAAATCTCCAATGATGTGAAGTTTGCTGTCCTTATGATGAAGACTACATAATGATGCTCCATTTGATTGATGAAATATCTCTACACAATCTTAAGGACAACTGACCTAGTGACCCTATATTGAAGAAGGCAAGGACATGATGATGGTGATCCTATGTTGAAGAAGGCTAGGACATCATGATGAAGACAATCAACGAAGAAATCAAACCATGAAGAAGCCCTACACTCAAAGGCATTCTGCTCTGCCTCCATTCCTGCACTCATAAATAATCAGTCACATTAAAAAATATTTTTCACTACCTTAGAGGCAAAATTCCTTAATTAAACCTACACCATCTTTAAGAGCATAATTTTTCCTTTCCAACGAGCTATTACTCAGCCTGAAACTCCAAGCGGTTTGAAAGTTATTGATTTTTCAAGTTTAAAGTAAAATTATGTCAATGAGCCGACCTTACCTTAGTAAATTCATGTCGGCCCTTCTTGAAGACATGGCTATTCGTTTATGGACAAGAATGTGTGTATATATATATATATATATATATATATATATAAGAGGGTTTCGACCTTCTTTTAGAACATAATTTCGGATGAGATTAACGAGAAAAACAACGAAGTAAATAACACAGAAAAAACAGTGAGCTAAGAGTCATATTCCATTTATTTATTGTGGACTGCTGTGTATTGTTTGGTAAAATTTCGGACTGTCTATGGGCTAGAACAATGGAGAGGCAAACATATTCGAACCTGTGACTTTTGATCTGTGGGAGCTAGTGCAATCTAAGGGTTTCGGTCTATGGAGAATATTTAAGCTTCGGACTTCCTACCTTTGTTGCTTTGGTGCCTTGCTGTAGCCTCAGATCTGTGGTTGGATTGCAAATTTCTGTTGATCATAAGTCATACGTTGCTGTAGGTTGCTCAGACCTATTCCCTCTCATTCTTGATGATGTTATAGGGTGGTTTTCAGACTGAGAAGCAGTCTTTCTTCAGACCTGTTGGAGGAATTTGATCTACTCTCTTTAGGCATGTTGCTGTGGGTATTGTGATTCGGATTTGTGTCTTCCTTTGTAGTAAGCTTTAGTGGTAGAGTTGGCTGGTTGGGTTATAGATTCATTGCAGAAGGTTTAGGATTGTTTTGGCACCAGATCTATGGACCTGTGACATCCTTCCTATGGTAGCACTTGAAGATTGCACTGATATGACCTCAGACCAGTGTTAATCGGATGTTTTGGAGAAGTGCAAAAGTCCTGGTGGAGTATGGTGTAAATTCCTTAGTGCAGTTGGTGTAATAGTCCTAGTGCAGCGTGGTGCAAGAATGTTGGTACAACAATGAAGTTTTATGCAGGAGCCTTGGTGCAGATTGGGTGATGAAGAGTAGTGCAGTAGAGCAGGCTTAGTGTAGAATAGTAAGGATACTCTTGAACACTACCTTGGAACATTGATTAAAGGAGCGGGAATTTGGAGCACCTTTGATGTCAACTTGGAGAAGTCTTGAAGCAAACCTTGGATCAGATTTGAAGAAGGTGCAGAACTATTGAAGCTACATTTAGAGCTGGTGCAGAACTTAGTGCAGGCACATTGGAGTGTTTTATTGAAAACAATGATGCAATGATGATGTCATGATGAGATAACTTGAAGAGATTGATTGGGTATGATGAAGAGCAGTGATGACACCTTCTATGTTGATAAGGTTGTCATTGATGATGTAGCATGGAGACTACGTTGAAGCTGAAGATTGACAGGGCTTGGTGAAGATGATTTTGGGAGTCGTGAGTTACTACCAACATATCTTGACAAAGTTTTGCAGTGGGTTGGAGCCTCAAAAAGACAAGGTAGGTGCCTTGGAGGATAGGGTTGGAGCCCAAGAGGATCGGTGTCCTCAAGAGACTAGGTTGGAGCCTGTACCAGAGAGGTTGGTGCCTTGAGAAGATAGGGTTGGAGACCTAGAGGTCAAAGCCTCGTGAAGTCCAAGTTGGTGCTTGGCAAAGTACAGGTTGGTGCCTGGAAGGATTGAAGATTGGTGTCTTCATACAGGGTTGGAGCCCTACACTATTGTATTGGATCTATTATAAAGAAGAGATTAATAAAAGTATTTATTCTTATTGTTCATTTTGTGTTCTAAATATAAGTGATCTAACTGGTAAAAATAAAAATTGAAAAGAAATACTGATTCACCCCCCCTTTCAGTATTTCCAACAGTTCATTACCCTTCAAGGGTTGGGACAATCATGGGTTCCTGAATGATAAAGGAGGCTTATTTAGGGCCTATGGAACTAGGGTGATGGCCGTGGGTATGGGGTAGAGCTCATGGTACATTTTCCATCTTGAATGTGGCCATTTATGCTTTTACTTTTCTTTTTAGCTACTTCAATCTCTGGGGCATTTTTCCAAGCTTGACCCCAGGTGGGGGCAGGGAATGGGGAGGCCAACCCTATGTGGACCAAGTGAGGAAATGTGGACCCAGGAGGGAGAGATGATGAATGGGGGTATAATGAATGGAAGGGGAGTGGTATATGTGGGTAAGGAAGTGGGACCACACAACCAAAGTCGGGGTTTCCCAAGTAGTACCACCCTAAAACCAAATGGTCAGTAAAGGAGATTCCATGGGACTAAAATCCAAGGCTAACATCCAAAATAGGTCAAGGGGACTGAAACACAAACTAATTTTACTCTTTCCGCCGAATCTATCCATGCCCAGAAGTGTCCATGATAAGTAAACCCAATACTCAATTACCAAATGACAAGACATACCTTTAGGTTCGGGAGGCTCACATTCAAACATACGATCAATACATAAAGGTGGGGGACCACATGGCTGTCTTAGGTGGTGGAGATATGGCACAACGAGCTAGTTGATGGCTGCAAGGGGCTGCTGGCTATCGACTGAGGTCCATCATGGAGAAAATTTTTCTGCCAAGGATATCACCCACAAAGTGGTGTGTAACATCTGGCTCCAACTGGGACGTGATCTCTCGAAGAAGTGGGCAAAACTACTCGAACGGGAGGTGACGAGAACTCCAACAATCTCTTGGTCACCGTAGACCTATTATCTGCACATGTCAACGACCAAGACCACGGGGCAACATGTTTTTCATGGTGTCTTATGATCACCCATGCTTAATGTCAAGCCATAAAATCAACAAGTAATAACAGTATGAAATTTCTAATCTAAATGCGGCTAATCTCTCATGATAAATATCATATGAGATTAGTTCTAATGCAAAAATCAACATGCAATGCATCTTACCCTAACATGCATATGGTACAAAACTAATAGTAAGTGTAACCATAAAGCTAGTGCAACCAACGTATCATCAAATCAATATAAATATAGTGGCCTATATGATTACTCATGTAGCAAATGTCAAATCGAAGGTGGATGGAGCAACAAAGTTGTAGGCTTGTTGACTTAAATTGTAAAATACACAAGAGGTATTGTAATAATAATATATTATATATAAAATGTATAAGAGATGATGATAAATGTTACAATGAGGCCCTGCTTATATACCTACGCAGGTGGCCTTTCATTAATGGGCATGTCTTTTATACATGCCCTTTCACTAACTTAATGATTACTTACATAATCCCTATTTAACTATTAATAACTATATTTATTATATTCGTTATGAATTATATTCATAACATTGCCCTTCTCTTCAGAAACTTTGTCCTCAAAGTTTTATGGATACTAATTTTCTTTGCCTTGATTGCTTCCTAACTTTCTTCACTTTGTGTTGTCATCTTGAATGTATAATTCTTCCTCATACTCCTTGTAATTAGGCTTATCCCCTTTTCCTCAAAATCTTTGTCCTCAAAGCTATATGCCCTTATAATTCCTTCTTCTTGTGCTTATCCAGATATATATCTCTCTTTTTTTTTCCTTTTTTTTTTTTATTTTTAAAATTATATATATATATATATATATAAAATTTATTTAAATAAATTAAGTTATATATAGCTATATTAAGGTTCCAAATATATAGTATATATATATTCGATTTATATATGTATAACAATTTATTGAAATCGTGATTGGAATGGGCAAAAGTTATTCAAATGTCACGTTTGGTGTTCCAAAACTTATTAACTCATAAATTGTTTCGAGCCAATGGTGTGCTGTGACACATATTATGGTTACGGTGCAGATCTTTTGTTGGGGATACTTGGTGAGAGGTCGAAGGCGTTTGCGAGAATGTGTAGCGAGAAGAATTTGCTGCATTACGGGGAAAACGTTAAGGGCTTTTAGAGCATCCACACAGTGTTGCTCATCATATTTTCTGTATTCATCTCCAGAGAATTTGTCAGCGACTTTCTTCGCTTTCTCGAAGATTTCCAGCAACTCCTTCACAATATATATTCTGTTTTCGTCCTCAATTGCTTCGTGCATATGTAGTACCAAATAATCAGGAAATGTTGTTAGACCACTAGTTTTAACTGCTGTCGTCTTAGCATTCAGTGCAGTGCTATAAAAATTATGCACCTCTTCTGGTGAAACTCGCCAGGCATGCCGATAATGGTACTCTTGGACGAACAATTTCCTCACCGTTAAATTTCTCTCCTGCTAATTTTTTCTCTGTTTTTTTCTTCTCAAATGCTGTTACCTTATCCTTATTGATAACTGAGAGTAAGCCATGTCCAAGTTTCACCAGCTGCGTATTCAGGTCAACAGTTGGATCTGCAGGAGCCCTTTCAAAAGCTTCATCCAATTTTTCAGTTCCAAAATAACGTAAACTAAAATCTTTTGTGGAGAATATCGTTTGCATGATAGAGGCAAAGTAACAGCTGTTTCCAAGATTGATAAGTCCTGTATAACCAGGCCAAAATAGAGGCTCTGATTCCTTGCTACTTTCCTGAATACGATTCCAATCAAAGTTTGTATTCTGATCCAATTCTTTTTCAGCAGTAGTCAACTCCGTCTTTTTCAAAGATGATAAGTCAATACCACAGAATGATAAATGTTGAGCTAACAGGGGATCTTCAACGGTTTCATCCTTGGCATAAGAATAGACATCTGCAGTTTCCAAATCTGCCGTGATGGTACCAAGCTTTACTGCTAAAGGTTACTTTGTTTCATTGTAATGCCCAACTGCGGGATCATTGCCTCCAGTTCCATCCCAATTCTTTCTCCCGCAAAGAATCATGCCAATCATGTTTTTTTATTATGATAGGCAGCCCACGCTCATCAGTAAGTGCCTACATTTCTCCATAGAGTCGGAATGGAACAAGACAGTAGCACCTATAAATTACAAATAATATGTTGCGGGCAATGAGCATATTGGTAACTACTGCGTCTTTCCCCAAGTTAAATCCTCGTAAATGATACTCCCGAAAAATATTTGGAAGCTTTCTATGGTCTTTGTCATCCCACCACTCTCTCCTTCACAGGCTCTGAAAATAATCGATGGATAACGAAACTCTCTGTATCGTCTCTTCCTCTTCTTCTTGAGGACGATGTTGGTTCTCATCGAGAGACTCCGTGACCTCTTCAGATGGGAGAACTTGCGAGGTCGTAGCAGAAGTTATGTGTGTTTGGAGCAAGGCCATCTCATCTTCGGTTTCTTCATACCTTGCCTTCTTATGCACGTGCTCTTCCATCGCTATACTGTTGAGAATGGTGAATCCTTCCTTGGGTTCCACGCACATGGTATCCCCTCCAATTCCAGCACTTTCTGCAATAGCAACATCATTTTTAGCTTCTTCAACAATTTTATCTGTCACCTCGAGGAGTTCTTTTTTTATCATTATAGTTGTATTTTTCAACATCTTCCTCATTGTTATGATATTGCTCATCTTCTTGTTTTTCAAAATAGTCTTCCTTCATATTATCTTCATCTGCATCACTTTCAGCTATTTCAACAGATTCCTGACTAGCAGGCTCATCTTTATTTTTAAGATCACCTTCATTCTCATAATTTGGGATTTCCATAACCTAATCTTCTTCAGAATGTAGTGATTCTTCATGATTATCTTTTGAATTTTCTGAATCGGCTAAATTGTTCTGTTGACTATGTTCAATATTCGGGACTATTGGTTTTTGCATTAGATTTATCTTGTCCAAAATGGCATTCATCTTCTGCATTGCCTTTTTATGATTGTCTCTAGACTCGCTACGAATTTTCAACATTAGTCTGTCTATCCAATTTGTGTCTTGAAGTTGTTTGATGTTGCCAGAATTTCCTGTAACATTATCCTCAAGATTGACTAATCGTTTAGTGAATTTATCGGAATTATTGATCTTACTCTCAAGGTCAATCAACTTTTTGTTGAAATCGTCCATCGTCAGTGATGAAGACATTGAGCGGTAGCAATTTTGAGGCACAACATGTAACAGCTGAAAGCAACTAACAGTGGCGTAGGTGCTTCCTTCCAGGCGAGAAGATCGCAGGCTCCGATACCAGATGGAGCAACAAAGCCGTAGGCTTGTTGACTTAAATTGTAAAATACACAAGAGGTATTGTAATAATAATATATTATATATAAAATGTATAAGAGATGATGATAAATGTTACAATGAGGCCCTACTTATATACCTACGCAGGTGGCCTTTCATTAATGGACATGTCTTTTAGACATGCCCTTTCACTAACTTAATGATTACTTACATAATCCCTATTTAACTATTAATAACTATATTTATTATATTCGTTATGAATTATATTCATAACAGTGGACAAAATCACATGGATGATAAGGCCGGTGGGAGGTAGAGAAATATGATGCCCACACATGGATGATTATGTGAGAAGAGGTAAGAAAAGGATGTAATCTAGCCCACGCGATCCTCCCTTCTAACCAAAATCTAGAGATGTCAATGATTAGGCTCATAAACTTTTGATGGATGGCAATCTCGGGCATATTATTTCCATGATGGTCCTTATCATTTATGTCATATTTTATGCCCTCCATAGGGTTATGATTGAGAGGAAAGGGAGATTGATGAGATGGAGAAACACACATATGTTGCCCACGATGATCACACTGGAAAGGGGAGATTATAGATTGATCATGATCCTGAGGGGGTGCCCAAGGAGATAAAGTATAATCAATGAGGGGCTCATCCTTGACACTATGCTTGGAAGGGGGAAAGGGCTCACTGCCACTTGAGATCATGTGGCAGGGGGTGAGGGAATTACTTGATGAAAACTCAAGATGATGGCCAATAGGCAAAAGGGAGGATGAAGTATTGCATTCAAAAGGTTTTTCTTCCCTAACATCATAATCTAAAGCCTCAAGTGATTTGAACATAGAATCATACTTGGGAGAGGTGGGAGCCTTATCAATTTCCTTAGTATCAAAGATTGGGTCTCTGCTAAAAGGAAAATTGATCATTTCCGATTGCCCCTCTTTATGCAAGGGAAAATAAAGATTCCCCTTCCCAAGAGTACCAATGGATATGTCATCATAAATAGTGCGCGAGAGAAAGGGAAAACTAATCTCATCCTCGTCCTCCTTGTCGGTGTCGTAAATGGGAGCACAATCAAATTTAGGACAAACAAGTTCCCATTTCCCCTTTTCAATGTGGAAGTAATCTCCAATCTGATCCTCCGAGGGGATAATGGGATCACTTTCCTCAAAGTTCTCAAAAGAAGAATCATTAGAAGTAATATCCTCGAGAAAGTTAAGGCTAGTCTCAACTTCACCTTACATAGATTCATCCCTCCCAACATGTGTTCTCAAAATCATCTTTTTCATCATGTGGACCCTAGGAGGACTTGTCTACCTTCTCACTACTTAGACTCTCAATGTCTTGATGATTCTCAATGCAAGGTATACTTGAAAATATCCAAGAAAGCCATTAATGAACTCCTCAATAGATGAGATACTCTTAAGTTCATGATCATGCAACCATGAATTATGACCACCGAGAGATCCCATGAACAATAACATAAGGACATCTTGGTGAACCACTTTCTCTCTTGAAGCATGTGCATTAAATCTTTCTACATGGTCAATTGCAAAGAGTGGATCACCATCAAACACAGGCACCCCACGTACCATCCTTCGTACGACATAATTATGGTGCCCAGGGATGCTAGCGATATCCAAAGCAGGAAATTTATCAAAGAAAGACAACTTGTTTGAGATATGCATGAAAAATATGTAGGAGTCGCCAGGGTGAATTTAAATATGCCTATAAAAATGCTTGCTTCACCCTACAAGCATCGACCTTAAGGCTCAATGAAGAACTAGGGCTTTGTTCTTCCAATGGAGTCGCCAATAATGATATGTCAATATGTCGTAAGGGGAACAAAACATACGTCTCGTGTCCCCGACAACAACGCTAGAAATGTTACCACTCAAACCAGCATGGGACCTAAAAGGGACTCCTAAGAGGGCAACTTCTAGGTCAAAGGCAACGATGGATACTTGGCCCACTGTCACCACAACTAAAACTCCTTGCTCTTTACGGAATTTCACCGATGGGAGGAGACCCAATAATTAGGAAGTCACTTATAATGATGGATCAACAAATAGATGTGAAGTGACCTTAAAGACCCTTTCCCTAGGATATGATTAAGAATGAAGCTTGCTTGCTTTTTAAGCAAGGTACAGGATTTGAAAGGATGTGAGGATTTGAGGGTTAGGTTAAAGGAATATGACTTGAAGAGGAGTTTCCTAATCCCTAAAATCCTTATAGAACTAGGATTCCCATGTCGCCCTTGATGAATTGTCTTTTATAAGAAATGGGACCACATGGGACCAAGTGGACCTAGCCCAAGTTAAGGGAATGGAATCTACCAACCGACGATATTCTTAATCTGACCAAGGCAAGGAGAAAGGATCAAACAAGAATTTTCACCTAAAGATGTTAAATTGATCCTATGAGGTATTAACCTTGGGAACACTAGGGAAAAACTTGATCTTAGACCTAGGGCTTGAGATATCTCGCAATCCCACCATCAGAATCTCTTCAAATTCAGAGGAGACCCGAGGACACACCAACACAGTAGACTGTAGGAGATCGAAATTTTTCTAGGGCTAGTTTCTCGGGAAATTGATGCCTTAGGTGGCCCAATGTGGCTAGACCTAGAAGAGGGAGGAAAAGGGTGAAAACTATGGTTTAAATGACCACCCTTTGATGGATCAGTGCCTAATTCCTCTTGGGGATATGGAGTCTAGGAGAATTGTGAAGATGGACTTCATTTCTTGTTCAAGGAAGCTTTCAAAGTCGACTTCGTCCAATGTTAAGGAAAAGATAAGAAAAGTGACCTTAAAATCATTTATACTTTGTTGCAAATGGAAGAGGCTTATTGAGATAACACGATATCTAGGACAATTTATTAATCAAACATAGCCCATACATAGAGATAAGCTAAATAGAAACATAATTCCACATTAAATGCATGCAACAATTAGCCCTAAAAATAATGAAGATCTCATAACCAATGTATGCAACAAAATGAAAGAAAATAGCGTTAAAATTGCACTTAAATGTAAGACAATATATCCAACCAGCAACACATTTGCAATAAGAAGAACCCAATCCATAAATCAAAATTCATCCATTATCCAAAAATATCCACCAAGGAAAAAGTGCGAAGTTCTCTAATGAGAGAATGATCCCAATCCAAGTGATGATACAAGTGAATCCATCCAACTCCTATTTATACACTCAATTAGGAGTTCAAATTACCTAATGGGCCTACATTAGCCCTAAAAAAAAATAATGTGCAAATTAACTAACTTTTGGTGACAAGCCCACCAAACTAGCTCACAAATAAAATAATAAACCTCCCAGGAGGTCAAATAATAATCTATGCATGTCGTAGGGCCCTCCAAGAGGCCTGATGAGGTCCATAAGTGCCATAATACAGCTGAAAGAACTATTAGATGTAGGGCACATTCGACCCAGTGTTTCACCATGGGGTGCTCCAGTAATCTTTGTCAAGAAGAAAGATGGTTCATTACGACTGTGCGTGGACTATAGAGATTTAAATCGGGCCACGGTAAAGAATAGGTATCCAATGCCTCGCATTGACGACCTTTTCGATCAAATGAAAGGAGCTACAGTATTTTCAAAGATTGACCTGCGATCAGGTTATCATCAACTCAGGATAAGCGAGAGCGACGTTTATAAAACTGCATTCCGAACTCGCTTCGGGCATTATGAATTCATCGTGGTGCCATTTGGGTTGACCAATGCACCTGCAGTCTTCATGAACCTTATGAATAGCGTCCTCCGCAAATATCTCGACAAATTTGTACAAGTTTTCCTGGACGATATCCTCATTTACTCTAAGAATGAAAATGAGCATGAAGAGCATCTTCGGATAGTGTTATCTTGTCTCAGAGAGCACAAGTTATATGGAAAATTATCCAAATGCGCTTTTTTCCAGAAAGAAATCCATTACTTAGGTCATATCATATCAGGCGAAGGAATCTCTGTAGATCCTGAAAAGGTAAACACAATCAGAGAATGGCCGATACCTAAGAATGCACATGAAGTGCGTAGTTTTATGGGCTTAGCAGGTTACTACCGAAGATTTGTGGAGGGATTCTCCAAAATTGCAAAACCAATCACAAACCTTCAGCGTAAGGGCGTCAAGTATGAATGGACTGAGGAATGTGACAAAGCTTTTTATGAGCTTAAGCGATTATTGACTAGCGCACCGATTTTGCGAGTGCCGGATATGGATAAAGACTTTACTGTATGTACCGATGCATCTAAGCAGGGATTAGGCACCGTTCTAATGCAGGAAGGAGGCGTAATAGCATACGCTTCGAGAAAATTAAAAACACATGAAGAACTTTATGCTACGCATGACTTGGAGTTAGCTGCGGTGGTCTTAGCCTTAAAGATGTGGAGACATTACTTGGTAGGGAGAAACTTTGTGCTTAAAAGTGACCACCAAAGTTTGCAGTATTTATTCACCCAGAGAGACTTAAATGCAAGACAAAGACGATGGAGTGAACTCCTAAGCGAATACGATTTTGCAATTTTTTATATTAAGGGAAAGGAAAATGTGGTAGCAGATGCCTTAAGTAGAAGACCCCGAATATTCTCCCTCGTACCTATCAAGGTGAACTTGAGAAATCAAGTGCTTGAACATCTGGTAAGAGACAGTTGGTATTTAAAAGTAAGGTCAGGGCTCGAAAGCAACCACTCGAAGGAACCTAAGTTCGATGGGTATGATTTAGAAGAGGATGGAATTCTACGATTTCACGGAAGGATGTATATACCAGATAGTGGGGATCTCCGAAACACCATCTTAAAGGAAGCACACCGAGCAGTATATTGTGCACATCCTGGGGTAAAGAAGATGTACGCGGACACCAAGAGACTTTTCTTCTGGTCAGGCATGAAAAGTGACATTGTCCAATTTGTTGCTAGATGCCTTGAGTGTCAACAGGTAAAAGCTGATCATCGCCACCCAGCAGGGCTCTTACAATCTCATGACATCCCTATGACTAAATGGGAGATAATTTCTATGGATTTCATCGTTGGGCTGCCACTTACGCAACAAAAGCATAATGCCATTCTGGTTGTTGTAGATAGATTAACAAAAAGCGCCCATTTCATCCCAGTAAGAGATACTTATGAGGTAGTTGATGTAGCTAGGGTATTCATAAATGAAATCATTAGATTTCATGGAGTACCTAAGAAAATTATATCCGACAGAGATCCTCGATTCACATCAAGGTTCTGGAATTGTATGCAGTCAGCCTTGGGAACTCAGTTAAATTTGAGTACTGCCTATCATCCTGAGACCGATGGACAAACAGAAAGGGTAAATCAAGTACTCGAGGATATGCTAAGGATGTATGTGATGGACCAACAGTCACGTTGGGAAAAGTACTTACCCTTGGTGGAATTTGCTTACAACAATAGCTACCATAGTTCGATCGGGATGCCGCCATTTGAAGCATTATACGGAAGACCTTGCAGAACGCTGTTAAGTTGGGACAGGTTAGAAGATCGAATAATCGTCGGACCAGACTTGATCCAAGAGATGGAGGATCAGGTAAAACTGATTCGACAACGGTTAAAAGAGGCTCAGGATAGACAAAAAAGTTATGCGGACACTCACAGGACAGATAGAAGTTATGTGGTAGGAGATCAGGTTTTTATTCGCATCAGACCAAATAAGAGTACCATTCGGTTTGGGAAGGGGACAAAATTATCCCCCCGGTTTATTGGACCGTTTGAAGTCCTGGAAAAAGTTGGACCAGTCACTTATCGTCTTGCACTGCCACCCCACCTGCACAAAATTCATAATGTATTTCATGTATCTGCCTTGCGACATTATATTGCTGATAAATCTCATGACCTTCAATGGAAGGAACTGCAGGTATCGGACGAGGGAACCCTAACGGTCGAACCATTACGTATTCTGGAACGTAGGGTTCGACATCTCAGGAACCGCCGGATAGACCAAGTAAAAGTCCAGTGGGACAAGTATAGTCCTGGATCAGCGACTTGGGAGGATGCTGAGACTTTTTGCCAAAATTACCCCAGCTTATGCTAAATTTTGAGAACTGAAAACTTTTTATGTATATGACTGCTCTATTTTGACACTTGAAATTTTGAAATACTATGTAAAAGATGAGTTTTACTTTACTGGTACATGGATACCCATAAAGCTAGAATGCTACTTCACTTTACTGATACAAGATATATGTTGTTAGTTTAGAATTTACTGGTGCGTGGACACCGATGTGCAAGATGTCATTTAAATTAACATTTGCAAGAATATGAAAAGTGAAATATATTGATATATAGATTGACAGGGGTAAAGCAATGCATCATAAATAGAACATGTGTGAACTAAACAAAAGCAGTGTCTGAAATGAGAAATTTTATGGGACATATTGATACCTATGTAAACGAATTTTCTTTTTATAAGTTCTAGGATAAATATCATAGATATCAAAGTATTTTGAATATATGAAGGTTGTTATGTGGGCAACAATTGGTTATGAACAATATAGATGCATATGCTGTAATATGTGTACAAGTGTTTACATTGCAGATTATGTACCAGCGATTGCTTCGCAGAACACAGATTATCGAAACAATAGACGTGATGACAAAATCCCAGAACGTTGAAACTCCATGTGATTCCATGATAGGGTGTTGACCCTGGCTCTACTAGGAGGGGTGGAGGTGTTACCCGCTGTTTATCCTCCAATACCTGGAGTCATGGGAGGACTGTGCGAGTCACGCTCCCCTAGACGTGTGATGATGACTGCCGGATGCCTACAAGCATATCAGGTCGATATAATCAACGCTGATATCCTTAAGGTCTATGAATGGATCAGTAAAACCGATGCCATGTCATATTCCTGTAGAGGACGGATAGGAAGGGAATGGAAGAGATTAGGAAGGACAGGATGATTTTAGAATAGTCTGCAGAGGCGGTTGAGATGTGAAGTAACAAATAAATTACAAAAAAAAAAAACATGCTTATACAAATGAAATTCAAACTTAAAAAAATATAAACCTTGAGTATATGAAGCCCTAACTTCGGGACGAAGTTTTCTGAAGGGAGGAAGTATGTAATGACCCATACCTTAGTAACTAGTAGGATAACTGATACAATTATGTTTGGTTAAAACAATCAAATAATAAAATAAGTTAATTAAGGCAAATTAATTAATATTATAAACAAACAAAAGTCATCACACCCATTCCTCATTTTTAAAAAATAAAACAAATAATTTAATCAATCTTATCTCGACATTAATGTACCCTTAAATGAAGATAAGGTCGCATTAAATGGTGGAAGACCCTCTTAAATGTAATAAAAGATCTTCGGGAGTGAAAGGCGGTGGGGAGATAGATATAAGGGGGAGGATGTGCGGGAGGCAGGGGGGATGGGAGGAGAAGAAAAATCTGATATTTTGGAGCATCTGGATTGAAGGATACGCAGAGTTTTCAGAAGAGAGTTTCACCGTTCTGGGATTTTGGGCACGGGGGCAGAAGAGTAATCTTCTGGGTCTAAGAACAATCCTAGATTGGCTGGGAGGATTGTTGTTTTGGTAATCTGTCCATACTCACCTACTGCATCTCAGGTATTTCCCTTATAGCATAAATTGAATTTTCTTTTATTTTTGAAAGGCATGAAATCGTACTTTTATTTTGATTTCTGGTCGTATCTGCTTGAATATAGATGTATGAAAATGATCTCTTAAATGGTACAGAAAGGAAAATTGATGAATTGCAACTGTTGCCTGAAGTAGATTACATAAACTGGAATAAAATTTAGAAACAACAGTAATTTCTGTTTAAGGATTTAGCTAAACTCTGAAACTGTCTGAAACTAAAGGAAGAATTAGAGAAGAATTTAGAAAACCAATGTTCGGTTATTACATCTGAGTTGTATTTTCCACACGCCACCTCCAAAATTCTAGTAGCTTGCCCACACAACGCGACACTCTTGAGATACAAGTTACTCGACCCAAGCCCGCTCGATCTCATAGAAACTTGTCCACCGCAGATTGACAACCTTGATCCCTGTGATTCGGCGTCAAGCAATGCAATGTGCGTTTGCTTCAAGCGATTCACTGCATGGGAGTGGTTTCTAAGAAAACTCCACCCGCACATCTGGTCCTCAAATGCAATTGCTGACGTGTTCACCAACAACAAATTTTTAGCTTTATGTGCACCACCAATCACTGCTACGCTGCGGAAAATTGACAAATCAGGAAATGTGCACATAGAGATCCACCACGGCGAAATATTTTTGGTCCACCTCCTGGAACAAAGCTTGATGTCAGTTTGTTTTTATGTACAATTTGGCCACCATTGAATTAATCGCTCTCAGGAATCAATACCATTGGAATATTTTGTCTCCTGCCTCATGGTCGGTTCTGCACCATGACTGACATTAGCCGTCAACAATTTACCTCTTTCCTTGATTTCCTCACAATTGAATTCACACCCTGAATTGTGTCACGTTTAAGCAGCAGTGACATTATCTCCTCGGTGATCTTCAAGCGTTCCTTCATGCGCAGATCTAGATATTCAAACATCAGATCTGACAGATCCAATCAAATCAATTTCATTTCAGATCCATATCTGCATGAGTGCAACAAATCATATCTCCATTCACAGGCCAATAAAACCCTTGGCTACAAAAGCGTCCCTCTGAAGCCAAACCTGGCTCCAATACCAAATGAAGAAACATTTACTGGAGAACATAAATAATTACCGAGAGAAA
Organism: Pinus albicaulis; assembly: GCA_034641835.2. Lineage (NCBI taxonomy): Eukaryota > Viridiplantae > Streptophyta > Pinopsida > Pinales > Pinaceae > Pinus > Pinus albicaulis. Next base: position 462,280,000 of record CM076577.1, read on the forward strand.
TAATTAAACATAACCAACAACAAAACACATAAACATAAACACAGATGTTTAACCGGGAAAAACCCCAAACTCCGGCGAAAACCCATCTTAATGAAATTTCATTAACCATTGGCCAAAGCCCTGGCCAATCCAGCCAAGTGAGCCTTCACCGCTCACATCTAGGCCTTTTTTACAATGAAGTCTTCTCAGCCTTTTATAGGCTCCATTACATGCAATACCATGAGCCGAAAACCATGGGTGCACAATACCATGTGCCCCAAAACTACTGATTGTTTAAATTGGTCAACCTTGACTCTAACCCCGAGTCAATTTACCTAACAGCCAAATACATTGCAACTAGCATGGCCTGTTGTGAAGTTGTGAACTATTTGGTCACTTGGGAAGACAAAATGGAGGATTGGGTAAGCATCTGGCCTCCGATACTCTTTGAGGATGAGGTAGGGCATCCAAGATAAGAGTCCTCATAGTGTTGTCGTGGACCAATATTCTTTGAGGACTAGCTATCCAAGATAAGAATAGTCCAAGGAAGGCCATACTCCGTGAACACCCGGGTGGAGTATGTACCCTGAGAGATAATGATGATGGTGTCTGTAAATCATTTGTCTCACCAACATTGTGCTCTGATCTTGTTGAGAGATAGAGCTATTAGTCAAGGCCTTGCTATATGACAATGCTGGTTGATATGATGCTAAACAGATGAGTTACCAATCCGACTCTTCATATGAGATCTCTTCAGATTGATAGTGTCCATGTACCATTTATGAATACCTCTCTAGTTAAGAGGGAGTGTTGAAAACTGTGTAACTAGGTTTGGTCTTCATAAATATGAAATGTACTTTTGATTCTTGTATATTGTAAAATGAAAGAGAAATTATTATTATTATTTTTGGAGCATGGGTTTCATGCTCAAGGTCTTTTATTTTATAGGTCAAGCACCCATTGAGTGCTTCTAGTGTCCTGGGTCAAGAAGTCAAAAGAGTCATTGTCATAAGTTGAAGACCCCATCGGGCACATTGTAATTTGTAAAGAAAATCACTTTTGTGATTAAAAGTGTCAAAATACCCTTCAAGGCCAAGTCGACCTAATTTGAGGAGCCACGTCCACCCTTGAGAAGCCTATATAAAGGAGGAAACTCGACCTCCTTGGAGCACATTCATCACTCACTCATCCAAGTGAAGGAGGAAGAAGAAGAAGGCAACGAAGAAGGAAGAGGACAAAGAAGACTTGTTTTTGGGCTATTTCTCCCACATGTGCGAAGGAAGGCTAGGGTATCTGCAACAGATCTAGGGTTTTCTTCTAAAAGTTCGATCTTGAAGAAGGGAAGGAAAGAAGGTCAGTGAAGGTCACAAGCCATCCACAAGCTCCCCAAGGAAGAGAAAGATAAGCGAAGGTATGAGGAAGCCTTGGAAGGCTAAACGAAGCTCACACATGTGGCAACAACAACTATAGGAGGGTCGAAAATTTTAGGCCTGCAATGGAGGCCGAAATTCTGCAGCTGGGGGTTGAAGTTGTGCTCCTGGAAGAGATTTGACTGGGTTTGACTTGGACATGGAAAGCACATCATCTAGAAAGTTTGGACTTGGTTTTGGTCTAGAGGTCTTGGAATTTGTCAATTGAAGAATCTATAGGAAGAGAAGAGATTTTGCGAGTTTTCCTCTCAAGTGGAGAGGTTTTGGCCTTGGCTTGCAACCTATATTCTGTGTTTTTGTTCTTTTTGTTTTGGTAGTTGTTTGATGATATACAAACATAATAATAAGTAAAAAAGCTAATAAGTAAGTAAAAGTAAAAAGCCTTCACAAACAATTATCAAAGAAAAGAGAAATCATCCTAACTATTGCCCTATAGATTTCTCAAAAGGTTCTTCAGTATATATGAAAGAATCATAGCAACTTGATAGGAGTATATTCCACTAGAAGATTATGGAAGCAGTATCAAAAGCAGTCTAGAAGTTTGAAAGGATGAAAACAGTCGAGAAGCAACATGAAGACATAATTGGAGCATTTCTCTTATTAGAGAAGGAATATCATCTTAGTAGAAAAAAACAATATAGAGGGCTGCATGAAAAGGAATGCATATATTTAGAAAAGAGCTCTTCATTAGAAAGTAGATTCATGTCTTCAGAAATATTGTGGGAAGAGCTGGATGTAGAAATATACTTGGAAGTGTTAGAAAATCAGAAAGACAAATATTTTTTTATGTTGATAATTACTTGTGATATCTTTGTGTTATTAATTTTCTTATGTTCTTCTTTTATCTTTGTTTCATCAAGCAATCATCAAAACAAAACACGAAGATCAATGACATCAAATGTAGGCACTCAACTAGGGCTAAATCCCCTCTATAGGAGAAAACCCAATCAAACTCTTCCACTAGCAAATTCAAGTTGAGATAGACTAAGACCGTAGACCAAAAGACCTTCCTCCTCCACCAAGTCAGCTCTTCCTTCCAACAGATGATCTCTCCCAATGTCACCAAGTGTCAGCTTCTCCAATGCAATTTCAATCTAGAATGTCAACCCCCAACTTCAGAACTTCGATCCGCAGCTTCAGAATTTCGGCCCAACTTCAGCACTGTAGTTTTGACCCTTCCAACAACTCAGCAATTTCACACGTGTGTGAGAGAGAGAGAATTTCAACTTCTTGTGCTTGATGAAGACCTCCTTTTACTTCGCTAGCCATTTCCTCCTTGTTCCTTGAATTTCACACTTTTTCTTGTCCTAAAAGTTGCAGATCGAACTTGTTGAGTGAGTGCTCCAAATGAGGTCGAGTTGCTGCCTTTATATGGGAGATTTTGCCCCTTAATTAGGAAGACATGTCCAGTTTGAGGCCGACTTGGTGGAGGAGGCCTAGAAGACCTAATTTACATAAAAATAATTTTCTTTCTTGACAAATGAAGCCTAAGAAGGGTCTTTTACATTGTGACATGGACAAGGACACTTTACATAAACCCTAGAAGCCTACAATGGAGGCTTTAACCTATAAACCATTGACCCAAGCATGAAACCCATCCTTTAATAAGTCAATTTCTTTAATAATAAAATTCCTTTTTCTTTCTTTTGACAAATACATTACACCATGACTCAAATACAATAATGAAGACCGACCTTAGTTACATTCTTCAACAATCCCTCTTACCTATCGAGGTATTCATAATTACATATATATAAAGGTACATGGAAGATTTCAAAATGATATTCTCTATGAAGAGTCACAACACGCATAGTCCTACAGACTAGATACCTGACCAAGGTATTCTAATCGGGTGGGACTAAGGTGAACTCAAGCTTTAGCCACTCTAGGTACCATCAGACTTTTAAGCTCTATGACCAACCTAGTGATCTAGGTGTGTATCCAAGGTTGGAGTTCCATGACCAACGCCACCCTCCCTACTTCGGGATCTAGACATCAACACATAGGCCGACCAGATGTCCTCCCAAGCATCTTGCCATAAGATGCTTCGTCTCTCTTAATCAACTAAATCAGATATATCCAACAATCCAAGCATGCTTCAAACATTCAACCTTTTATGGAGATATCTTGCACAGTCACACCCCAATCAATAATAGACCTTCAAATATATATACAAGTAAACACAAACTTTCAGGGTCCTTAATTATCCTAATGCTATTCGTATCAAGTTAATCCAAATACATCTTGTCAGAAGCTTTCTTCTTTTACTTCTTCAGCAACATCAAATACAACCTCAATACTTCTTAAGTCTTTGTTTGTAATGTCATAAATCATGAACATCTATCTGTAGTACTTTCATTCTTACTTCAGGGTATTCATTATGATATACCTTCCCTCTCATCTGGGGAGATATACCCTTTCTTCTATCCAAACTCCTTCTCAACTTAGGGAGATCAACACCTTCCTTCTTTTATAATATTGGAGTAACTTTATCTTTTCGAGACTTCATGGCATCAAGGTCATCTTGATCATCATTATTCTTGTAGCTTCCTTCATCATGCTCATCATTACTATCATCTTCTATTACGAACATCTTCAACATCTTGAAGATTATGTACCTCCATAACTTTAATAGCAAGTTCAAACAAATACAAATATATGGAAATATGAAGTCAACTATATCAAAATCATGTCATTACAATGGAATCATCAAATCATTCATGCTTTAGACATCAATTACCTAAACCTAGTTAGGTTCATAATCAACAAGGGTTATATCTTTTTACATACTAGACTTTACCATCTTGCTAGGGTTTTTTCATAAACCCTAGACTCCATCTTCGAGACACAAGGCCTTATATATTAGTAATTCAATCAAATCATAGTACTATACATCTAAGGTTTCAACAATATGATTTTACATGTCAGACTGTACTAGGGTTTGTTGTAAACCCTAGATTTTATCATCAAAGCTAAAACATATCAATAATTGAAAACAATATCATCATGCTCTAGAATATCAATATCTACTAGGGTTTTGTTACAAACCCTAGATTTCACAAAGTAAAACATGAGTATCAACAATTAAGTTAGCATACTCACATATACATATCTAGAATTTCATAATCATGCTTGGGTATTTTACAACAATATCTACTAGCTAAACCCAATACATAAACATTCGTACATCAAAGTTAGATATACAACGATTTCATTCAATCTAGGGTTTCAATGATACAGACGAATATGCACCTAGTGTTTCATTCCTAGGATCTTACTATAGTTATTACAAGTGTTTGTTCATAAACCCTAATTCACCAAACCCTAAAGATTTAGGGTTTCAATATAAAACCCAGAAATTAACAACAATCCCTAAAGGACTAGGATTTTTACCACGACATTATCAAAACCCTAAATGTAATATCCCGAATGGAAATAAACAGCGATATAAAGCACATAAACAAAGACGTACAACAGCTAGAGACAAATCATAAGAAAAAAAGACAATATGGAGAACGCTGAGCCATTTTATTAATACTGAGAAATGGAAATGAGTACAAAGGTGATCAGAATGATTGCACTTCGGCTTGCACTAGGCAAGCATAGAAAGGCTCTCAGGAAATGACTCAGAATGGCTGCTCCCTCAAGACTGCGTTATCTCCAGAGCTGCTGGTACTGCTAATGTGCTGCTGTTACTGCTGGAATGAACTGAATCTTTGGGGCTGCTCCCCACCTCGGAAAATTCTGAAACTTCAGGAATGGCCTCTTCTCCCAATACCTAGAAAAGCCCAAAAAACTTTCCGGAAATGGCTGACCCCCGAAAATGGCTCCCTTGAGGCACTACGCTATTCCTCAAGGAGGGACGCTGGCTCTGAATGATCTGCTCCAAATAATGGCCCCTGACTCCTCCAAAATACTAGAATAGGGGAGGGTTGGCCCCTTTCCCACTATCCCAGGCTAAATCCACCGACAAACCCTCAATCTGGAACCACCTCCTCTCAAGTCTGCGTCCTCCCTCTCCTTGACTGCGCTGTCTCTCTGAGTGAATGCTCCGACTGTGGTTGCTGCAACTCTCTTTGGCAAAACAAGGATGAAACTCCTTACCCGAGCAGGCACTCGAAGTTCCCCGGGGCTGAGGTTGGGATCTCCAAACGGGGACAACCGATGTACTGAACAGTATGTGCAGACTTTGCTAAACAACAAGCGTGCTCAATGTGAAAAGACAAATCTCAAAGATGCATAATCAGAATGAATCCAAATGAGGAGACCCTCCCTCGTTTTATGCTTGGTGAGCCTTGCCCTCACCTAGGCCCCACCACCAACTGCGCTGTCTCCTGGAGCCACACTGTCCATCTCTCTCTGCGCTGGCTTGGTTCCACGCTACCTACGCTGCCCCTTTTCCCACGCTGCCACTTGACCACTAGGCCCCACGTTGCCAACTTGTCATGTCTCTTAAGTGACTTTGGGAAATACTTTTTATCCTAAGTGTGAGTTTTTTTTTTTTTTTTCTAAGCTATTTCTATTATATCATATTGAACAAAAAGTTACAGGTCTCTTCCTGTGGATTGAACAAGCCCAATTCACAAGGAAGTTTCAAGAGTCTTGGACTGCCCATGTCGGGGAAACCAGTCCTTGTAAGCCAGAAAGTGCCTGCTGCCCATGGCGGGAAACCAACAATTATGGTTTTCAAAATTAAACACAAAACCCATGAAAGACAACTCTTAGACAAGAACAAGCTGATGGAACAGAAAAAACCTGGTCTATTGAGAGCTTGCATTTTTATCACTGGAGATGCGCGCCTCTTCCACGATTCTGCACATGTAACCCCCGTCCTCCTTTTCCTTGCGCGGCACATGATTAGTGAGGTGGAGACGTGGCGAGGCTAGAATGTCGGGCATGCCCATAGAGACATCATGCTTGGGCTGTTCTGAATTGTCAGAGCCGTTGCTACCGCTATCGCTAATGGAGTTGCTGGAGTCTTTGCTTCCACTAGAGGGACTCTGCACAGGAAGGGCCTTCATCTTGCGAGGGATGAAGGCGGGTTCAGGAGAAATGGTGGACTTACGAGGTCGTTTCTTGCTTCGGGAGGGGGATGGGAGAGAGTCAGAGGCAGGAATCTGGAGCGAGAGCTGAGCATTCATGTTGACAGGGGGGGAGCTATCGGGCTCGTTCCAGCCAAAAGAGAGGTTCAAGTCATGTCCAAGGGAGAGCGACTGAGGAGGACGAGAGACATGGCCGCGCCCACCAGCTCTCCTGCACCTCATACGATGGTGACGAGGCATGATGGTCCAGGGAGCTGAGTCGCCGGACTAGTGGGGGGCCGAAGCAGGCTTTGGAGGCGAGCAAATGCCAGAGCGAGGTCGAACCAGGGGCGAGCGGGGGAGAGGCACCAGAGGCGGAGGGACAGAGATGGCCAAACACACAGAGATCTAGCGGGAGGGCCGAATTGAATTGGAGAGAGCCGAGGTGACAGAATTAATAGCCATGGCGAGCAGAGTAATGGCGAGAGAGAGCAGGTACGTCGTGGTAAGGGTGGCGAAGGGTGAATTAATGGCGCCCTCACGCCAGCAATAAACACAGGGCTGCATCCCAAGGTTGGTCATGTAGAGCTAGCGTGTGGCATCCCACATGGCCGCCCCGTGTCCTTCTTCAGTGACGACGAACACCCGCATCTGGGGTATCCTAAGTGTGAGTTAAGTGTCCCTCTTCACCACTTTATTTATAACTTAACTTTATAAAGGAAAAATAGTCAAAATTAATATTTCCAATTAGCTTTTGCTAATTGGGAATATTACAGTCCTCCTCGGAAAAACATTGCTTGTCCTCAAGCAATTGTAATGATGGATGCTGCAAAATCTTCTCACTCTCCCAGGTGGCATCCTCATCCGGTAAATTCCTCCATCTCACCAGGTACTCTCTGACTGTCCTGCTCCATAGCTGCCTCTCCATAGTGTCAATAATGGCCTCCGACTATAGCACCAGATGCCCCTCATCATTGGTGGGCGAAAGCTCCTCTATTGCAGTCACCTGTTGTCCTAGTGCCTTCTTCAGGCACGACATATGAAAAATGTTATGAATCTTGCTACCAGTGGGCAGCTCCAACTCATATGCAACCTCTCCAAATCTGTGTGTCACCCTATATGGTCCATAAAAGCGAGGCTTGAGCTTTTCACGCCTCTTCTGCTTCAGCGTGGACTGCCGATATGGCTGCAAGCATAGGTAGACCAAAACCCCTACCTCGAACTGCCTCTCAACACGTCCCCTGCCGACGTACAACTTATACTGATTCTGTGTTGTAGCCATGTTATCCTTGAGAGGTCGGAGTATATCCTGACTCTCTTGGATCTAATCCTTGGCTCTAGGAGCCTTGCTAGCACCAAACATCATGTCAGCAAAAGATAAATCATGATACCCATACAATGCATAAAATGGAGACATACCAATGGACATATGATGAGTGTCGTTGTAGCAGTACTCCCCCAAGTGCAACCATCTCAACCATGCCTTCTGCTGTCCACTAACATAATTACATAAGTAGCCCTCCAGCCACTTGTTCACTATCTCTGTCTGCCCATCCATCTAGGGGTGGTAACTAGTACTTGGTGTCAACTGAGTGCCCACCAAACGGAAAAGCTCCTGCCAAAACCCGCCCATGAAGCGGTTATCCCTGTCACTGACAATGGTCTTTGGGAGACCATGCAATCTGAAAACGTCCCTGAAGAATAACTCCACTACCTATGCTACAGTGTAATGTGCCGATATGGCGAAGAAGTAAGCATATCTAGTTAGCCGATCAACGAATACAAATATGCAATCCTTTCCCTACACAGTGGGTAACCCCATAATGAAATCCATCGAAATACTCTCCCATTTCCCCTCAGGTATGGAAGAGGATGCAATACCCCTGCCAGATGGTTCATCTCCCCCTTGTTACGCTGGCAAACTTCACACTCCCTGACATGTTGGAGTACGTCCTCCTTGAGGCCCTCCCAAGAGAACCTCTCTCTGATGGCCCTATAGGTCTTGGCGAACCCCTGGTGGCTTGATAATGGTGAGTAATGTGAGGCGTGCAATATCTTCTTCTTGAGTTGGGAGCTCTTAGTCAAGAAGATCTTGTCCCTGTAGTAGATCACCTCGTCCATCACCCTATACCTGTCATTTGTCCCCTGTCTGTCCAAAATCTCGCAGGAAAAACAGTCATTGGAGTACTCCACCAGAAGTTGAGCCCTCCAGTTTGTGTCCAAACTCATCAAGGACAACTTTGCCAGTCTGCATGAAAGTGCTTCGGCCACCACGTTGTTCTTCCCCTTGACATACTCGATGTCAAAATCGTATGCTTGGATTTGTATTGACCCACTTCTGCTGCCTCTCCTGCAACTGTTTCTGCTCTAGGAGGAATCAGAGGCTGTTGTGGTCTGTCCTCACTCTGAACCTTTTCCCTACCAAGTACTTCTGAAATTTGGCCAATGCATGCATGATGGCCAACATCTCCTTGTCGTATATAGCATAAAACCTCTCATGTGGCAGGAGATTCCAGCTCTCGAAAGCTATGGGATGGCCTCCTTGCATCAAAACTACGCCTATCCCCTCCCCTGATGCATCACACTCCAAGACAAAAGGCTGTGTAAAATCTGGCAATGCCAAAACCGGACAGCTGCTCATCACATCCTTGAGCCTGTCGAAAGCCCTCTGCATTGTATCAGTTAAAATGAATTCTCCCTTTTTGGTGAGATCCATAAGGGGTGTTGCAAGTTGGGAGAATCCCCTAATGAACTTCCAGTAGTAGGTGCAGATACCCACAAATCCCCGAAGCTCTGTCACATTCTTCGGCTCTAGCCAATCCTTGATGGCCCTGATCTTCTCCTCGTGGACCCTCACTCCATCCAACCCCGATGATGTGCCCTAGATAGAGCATCTCTGTCAACCCAAACTCGCATTTGGAGAGCTTAACATAAAATTGTTGCTCCTCCAAGATGCGCAGTACAACCTCTATATATTGGAGGTGCTCCTCCCATGTCTTGATGTAAATCAAGATGTCATCAAAAAACACTAATACACACTTCCTTAATTGACTTCGGAAGATGTGATTCATGCATGACTGGAATGTGGCCGGAGCATTGGTCAGCTGAAATGGCATCACCAAGAACTCAAAATGGTCGTAATGACACCTGAAAGCGGTCTTGGGAATGTCCTGCTCCCTCACGCGAATTTGATGGTACCTGGATCTCAAATCAATCTTTGAGAAGAACTTTGATCCTCTCAGCTCATCCATCAACTCATCGATCCGTGGGATAGGGTACCGGTTCTTCATGGTCTTCTTGTTTAGGTCCCGGTAGTCAATGCATATCCTCAATGTGTCGTCCTTCTTCTTCACCAGTACTATGGAAGAAGAAAAAGGGCTAGTGCTGGGGCGGATGTGTCCAAGAGCTAAGAGCTCATGGATGGCCCTCTCAATCTCATCCTAATAGGCCTTAGGATGCTTATAGGGTGTAGTGATGACAGGCTGGATGCCCTGCTCCAGCTCAATTTTGTGCTCAAACCCCCGATTTGGTGGTTTCCTTGGTGGTATCTCCTCAAATACCGTAGCATACTTGTCGAGAATGGACTGTACATTTGGGTTTACGGCTTGCCTTGTAGATCCTACCTCTAACACACGCAACTCCACTACCCACTCTATGTCCCCCTTCCAGAAATCTGCCTCCATCCGGTGTGCTAAAACTGTCTGTGGTCGGTAGGTGTGCATACCCTGAATCTTCTCATGCCTCCCAGTCTTCTTATCCATCCACTCCATCTCCAAGGTCTCCCAATTAGTGGTGACCTTTCCCAGTGTGATCAACCACTGTACCCCGAGTATCATGTTGGTGTCCAGAATGTCCACCATGAAGAAGTGATCTGTCAGGGTGTACGTCCCCATAGTCATTGCCAAGGCTGGCACATACCTGGCACACTTCATGGGCTGATCCCTTGGAACTAGTACCGAAAACCCATCAAAGCTCTCCGTCGGTATGCCCCTCCTCTCTACCAGTTGGGCATCAATGAAATTGTCGGTGGCCCCACTGTCCACTAACACTGAAACACGCTATCCCCATGCTGTGCCTCGAACACGCAGTTTCAAGTACTTAGGAACTCCCCGCAAGGCTACAAGGGCTCCCCCGGTAGGTGAAAAAGCTACACCTCTCACTCCTGGTGGTGGAGGTGGCAGATGATGCCCCTCTCTGCATTGTACTGCTGCCTCCAGCCTCTATCTCCTGATACTCCTCTTCTTCCCCGCTGTTGTTAGAGAAGAACTCAATGTAATGTGCCTTCCCCGCAACACAACAATGTCCTGGTGCCCATGGCTCCTGGCATGTGAAACACAGCCTCCTCTGCTTCAAATCTCTCTTGGCCTCATCATCTCCAAGCCCTCTACCCTGGTTCCCCCTTGGAGGTGGAAACCTCACGTCCTTCCCCTTCGGCTAGAATGCTGGTCTATGGGGAAAATGATCTCTAGTCCAAGGTAGTGCATCTTGTAAATCTCGAGTCCTCCCAACTGCATCATGGAGTGTCGTCAACCTTGTCGATCTAACTAATCCCCGTAGAGGCTCTTCCAATCCATCTATGAACATATAGATCATCCAAGCTACAGATAAATCAAGTACCATCACAGAGAGTCTCAAAAACTCTGAGATGTATGTGTCCTAGCTCCCATTCTATTTGAGCTTTGTTAGCTCAAAAAAATGCTCCTCTCGATCCCTCTGATCAAAAATCTCTACCAGCCTCTGTGTAAACTTGGCATATGTTGTCACTCCCGAGTGCCCCAGCGTAGCCATCCCGTGAAACCACCAGTCCCGGGCCTCGCCCTCTAGGTGCAGTGCTGCCACCTTGATGGCCTCTAGCTTTGCCATATTATTAAGCTGGAAATATATATCCAACTTCTCCACCCAAGCCTTTGTTGAACACTTGGATGATTCGTCAAATGTTGGTAAATGGAACCTGCCTAAAATGTGTTGTACATGCCCGTCATGTGAGTGCTTATTCCCCCTGTGATGGTTGCGGGGTCTGCTGTCTCACTTGAGCTGAATGAAATCATGGAATGTGAGGGCATCTTTGAACTCCTGACCATAGGACTGGTACTCAGCAAAGTAATCTCCCATGTGTGTCGGTTCCTACTCCTGTTGTGCTCTTGCCCTAGTGTCTGCGGAAAACAATGTGGGCATTGTGGAACGGGGAGGTGTGTGTGATGCCATCTGCTGCGCTGTGAGGTGCTCCTGTAAGTGATAATATGTGTCCGAGCCCTCTCCAATATGGAAACCCCTTGGGGTCTCACTTTTTCTAGACTCTGTCGTGAACCTTTGCCCCATCTCTTCTATTCGTCTCAACAAATCCTGCACTGATTTGAGGAGGAGTACCCCTAACTCCTTCCTAGCATCTCTTTCCTCCGCCATTGGCTCCTCTTCCTCTGCGTCCACCACTAGAACGTTTTCACCTTTCCTGAAAGTGAGCTCTAACCTTCGTTCTTGGTCTTTATACTTTCTTCCCTGGTAAGTGATGTATGGTTTTCCTGCTGGTGTGATAGACAATCTGCTCCACAGGCTAAGCCAAGTCTATGAGATCTGATACCACTGTAATATCTCGAATGGAAATAAATGGCAATATAAAGTAGATGAACAAATACATACAACAACTAGAGAGAAATCATAAGAAAAACATACAATATGAAGAACGTTGAGCCATTTTATGAATACTTAGAAATGGAAATGAGTACAAAGGTGATAAAAATGATGGCATCTCGGCTTGCACTAGGAAAGCGTAGAAATACTCTCAGAATATGACTCAGAATGGCTACTCCCTCAAGACTGCGTTATCTCCAGAGCTGCTAGTATTTCTACTATGCTGCTGCTACTACTGGAATGACTAAATCTTTGGGGCTGCTCCCCACCTTGGAAAATTCTGAAACTTTGGGAATGGCCTCTCCTCCCAATACCCATAAAAGCCCAGAAAGCTTTCTGGAAATGGCTGACCCCAAAAAATGGCTCCCTTGATGCACTATGCTATTCCCCAATGAGGAACACTGGCCCTGAATGATCTGCTCCAAATAATGGCCCCTGATTCCTTCAAAATGTTGGAATAGGGAAGGGCTGGCCCCTTTCCCACTATCCAGGCTGAATCCACCGGAAAACCCTCAATCCAGAATCACCTCCTCCCAAGACTACATCCTCCCTCTCACTAACTGCGTTGTCTCTCTGAGTGAATGCTCCAACTGTGGTTGCTGGAACTCTCTCCGGCAAAACAAGGATGGAACTCCTCACCCGAGCAAGCACTCAAAGTCTCCCGAGGCTGAGGTTGGGATCTCCGAACGGAGACGCCTGATGTACTGAATAGTACGTACATAATTTTCTAAACAGCAAGCTTGCTCAATGTCAAAAGACAAATCTCATAGATGCATAATCAGAATGAATCAAAATGAGGATACCCTCCCTCTTTTTATGCTTGGTGAGCCTTGCTCTCACCTAGGCCCCACCATCAACTTCCTTGTCTCCTTGAACCACGCCGTCCATCTCTCTCTGTGTTGGCTTGGTCCCACGTTGCCTACACTGCCCCTTTTCCCACACTGCCACGTGACCACTAGGCCCCACGTTGCCAACTAGTCATGTCTTTCAAGTTACTTTAGGAAATAATTTTTATCCTAAGTGTGAGTTAAGTGTCCCTCTTCACCCACTTTATTTATAAATTAAACTTTATAAAGGTAAAATAGTCAAAATAATATTTCCAATTAGCTATTGCTAATTGGGAATATTACAAAAACAGAGGTAGTGTTGCACCCCTGGCAGAAGGAGGGCACTCTCATGTATTATGTTGTGCACCTGCATTTTACGTTACGTTCCTCACAAAGAGAGAGCATACCTGCCCGAAATTGTTTAGAACACCCCAAATCGATTGCCATCGCCTTCAATCTTCAGGAAAGGTTGAATTTGAACTCCAACAAGCAAGGCATAAAACACCATCCCTCTCCTTGTCTATTACCATTTCAATGGTATTTGAAGTGTTATTACAAAATTTGGTGTCTTATTCAGTTTAAATCCCTAGTATTGCAGTCATATCCCAAATTACATTTCAATTGCATTGCCTAAGACTTTAATTTCCTTCCCACATCACAATAAACCCTAATCTTACCCCTATATCACTATCCCCATTTCCCCAAGCTCTTTATTCCCAATACCCTAAGACCTAGGCTACTCATTTGCCTAGGCTCCCAAATCCCTAACTTGTAATAAAATTCCCTATCCCAAACCCCATAACAGTTATACTCCCTATCACTTCCCTCAAATCATAAACCCATTTCCCCATCTCCCTAAATTTCCCTATCTCATTCCTCACTCTCCAAAACTTCATTTCCATTTCATTACACCTCCCTAGGGTTTTAACACCAATACACCATGGAAAAAAAAATAGAAACTACAGTGAGGAAGAAGAAAGAGAGAAGAGGAGGCCAAACAAAGGAGGGATAATCCTTAGAATTGAGCCAACAAATACTAGGGAACTCATGGCATCTCCTATGGTTGTGACATGTTTTAAGCATGTAGGATGTTTTGAATTTTGTGAGAAAATAAAAAGGGTCCAACACCATCCTATGTTGAGCAAACTATTCATCTCCAATATTCATGACAACTAGGTAATCCTTGTTGGTGTCACTTTCACTTTGTCCACTGCCATCATTTCAGTTTCCACCGGAATCCCAAATGTTGGGTAAAAATGGTTCAAGAAAAAATACTTGGAGGAGCATTAATATGAGCCATACATCAAACCTAGATACAAGAAACAAATAAAGAGGATTTTTCCTTTCTCTTACCTCCTGGAGAGATATGCCCCCATGATGAAAATCATCATGAAATACTTTTCTTTTGAAGGTAGGTTCTCTACGATTTACACCTATCATATCCAAATACTCATGCACTTCACAAGGGTCAAAATGCTCAACATACCTTATTACCTCTACCAGAGAATTGACAAGATGGGATATATTTTCCAAAAGAGAGAATATGAGCACCAATGAATAGTCTTTTTCATCACTCCCTCGTCAAGATCATAGTCCTCCATCACTTCAAACAACTGAAAATTTCATGGAGTAATTTCATAGCTAATGACATATTCACTGCTCCACTTATTCAGCATGCCCAAGTTGTGCCTTCATCATCTCATCCTTCCACATCCATTCCTCCATCTCATCCCATAGTTCATGCATCATCATCAGATCAGACTCCTTCATCCATTTCACCACCATCATCTCCATTTCACATTGAGACTGGGTCACCTAGCAGAGCTGAGAGCAGTGAGCCTCAACAGACTAAGCAGGCTTAGATAGATCTATTGGAAAAAACATGTCAGAGAGGTCATAGGCATGTGTTTTCTCCACACATAGTGGAAGGGGCCTTGCCTTATACATCGACAAAGAAGGTAGATAAAAGGGAAGCAAAAGATGACAGAGGCAGAGATTGAGGCAGAGATCAGACATGAGAAGGAGAACCTCCATGAGACAGAACAAGATTTTGACTGTGTTAACCTATATGAGCATGATGATGACGAGGAAATTAGAATAGTCATCAAGTAAAAATATGCCAAGATAAGAGAGCTTCAAACTAAACTTGACAGGTCTAAATTTTTCATTAACTTTCTTGAGAAAGAGAACCAGTAGCTGAAAGCAAAGCAGTTCATTGATGAAGTGAAATTCATCAAAGCTCAAAGAGAGGCAGAAAAATCTAAAGTATTGCTTTAAGAGGAATTAGAAACATATGGTGAAACCAATGAGGCAGAAGAACAAGTGCCAAGGAGAAGGCATAGGACTAGAGGGCTAAAAAGAGCTCTAGAACTAGAGAGGCAAAAGGAGGTTGAACCTGCTAATCAGCTCACTCTGAATGAACAATTTTCAGTGGTAATCAAAGAGAAATGGGAGCAATGGCTTGACAGGGCTAACCAACATCTTGAGAAGCTCCTGGAGAAATCAAACAAAGACAACAACATTCAAAGAAGGATGTCCAAGTACTATACCAAAAGAGACAAAATTGCAAGGGCCAAGCTTAAAAGAACCAATGAAAAAATTGAAGCTATAACCATGCAAGAAGAGGAAAAGAGGCTTGACATATTAGCTGAAGCCTCACTCCATGCCTAACCACATTATGAGCAGCCAATTAGAAAATTTTGAAAAAAATTTGGGTCAATTTTTGAAAATTTTAAGTTTTTGTATATTCCTAGACAGTCTTGTCACAACTGGACTGTCAAGCGCACAATGCCCTACTAATTGTTCTTTTGTTTGAGGCACCTTTTGGCTAAATGAAGACCACCAGTAAATGAAAAATGATGAATACATTCTAGAAAACAAATTTTCTAGGCCTAATTTGGACAATTGGCAGGTGAAAAGATGAAAACACACACAAAAAATCAATATTCTGCCTCCCTTTTTTCCTCAGCGTTGCGCGCCTGACCAGCTGTGGGAGAATCACTTTTTGACAAGGGAAATCAACTCCATTTTTCAAAATAAAGACATATTTGGAAAGTAGACTAGATAGGCTTTCCAAAAAGCCATCTCGATCCTAGTTTGGACACTTGAAACCCATCCAAAATAAAGCTGCAACATGTAGGGCACACCTAGCACTGTGAGGGCGCACTTAGCACAAAAATGGCACACTTGACCAATGTCTGATATTTTTCAATTTTCACTACATTTTTTACTTTTATCTTGGGAAATGATAATTTTACCTATGTAATTGATGAAGGTAAATGTAAATATCATGTGGATGAGTTACCTAGGGGTAAATTCATTGTGTAATTGTTATCATCAAGTCAAATGAATCAATTTCATTGTAATTAGGGAGGAGTCACTTGGACCTCCCTACACTCCAGCTATCAATTCAGATTTTTGTGGATCTCTTCCTCAACTCAGGGATTCGACCCCTGAGAATGAGAGAAAGTGTTTTTGATTTCTATATCGTTCCCTTCTTCTCTTTTGGAAAAGGTTGGATGTTGTTGTATTGATCAAGGACTATAGTGTAATCAATTTGGCCAGAAATTAATAAAGAGTTGCAGATATTTCTTTGGGATACCTGTGGTATGGATGTTTAGCATTGTTTCTTCTCGTATTTCAATTTTATGAATGTTTTGTAAGCTCATAAACCATTTCATGTCTATTATATGATGATTTTCAAGTTGATATGGAGAATACATGTTCTTTGATGCTCTGTTTTGGGAAAGTCTTCATAATTTGTCCATTTTCTTCATTTTAGGAAGAATACATCTCTTATGCTCTTCCTAGCTCCTCATCAATCTGAAACCATCTCACAAAATCACCTTAAAGTGATAAGCTTTCTACCTACCTTGCCCCATTGAATGGATTACAATTCCCATCCTATTTGCCCTGACCTAGCCTCTTTGGCCTAATCCTCATCCAACAAACCCAATCAAAACAAAACAAACCCTCCTACGTTTCATAGCTAGCCTAAAACCCTAATTCATCTAGCCCTCTTGGCTGTGATATTGTGGAGAGAGCCCTCTCCAACTTGGTAGGGCTAGCTACCAAGTTAAAAGGTTAATCTGTGGTTAACTTTGTTGGGATTTCTTCTTTAGCCTTAGAGATATAGCGGAGTGATAAAAAATTTGACCCCGAATAACTTTCCAACAAATTTCCAACGCTTTGACTTGCCCAACAACTGTCCAACGCTTCGACTTGCCCAACAACTTTCTAGCACTTTGACTTGCTCAACAACTTTCCAACACTTCGACTTGCCCAAAAACTTTCCAACACTACGACTTTCCCAACAAATTTTCAACACTTCTAATTTCCCAATAACTTTCGAGCACTTTTACTTTCCCAACAACTTTCCAGTACTTCGACTTGCCCTAATTTTCGCATGTGTGAGGAGAAGATAACCCAAAAACAATATTTAAACTTTTGTCCATTTAGTCTTCCTCTTCTTCTCTCTCCTTCTCTTGCTTGATTTAATTTCTTGTGGTGCATGAGTGTTCTTCAAGTGAGGTCGAAGTCTCTTATATATTGAATTCACAAGGTGTCGAATATCCTTTCATGAGGCTGACTTGCTCGTTAGGCCGACTTGTTGCTACTTATTTGACAAGGTCTTGGAGGGTCTTTGACTCTATTTTTTACTCAAATAATTTTTATTTACAATATTTAACATGCCCAAAAGGATCTTCCATACATGAAAATAACTCAATTGACTTGTAGACTCAATGAAAAACCCTAGAAGCACTCAATAAGTGCTTGACCTAAAAATAAATTTCCCTTGAACATGAAACCCATGTCTCCAAAATAACAATAATAAATTTATTTTTCTCTTTACATAAAATACATAAAATCATGATTACATATGTCATTATGAATACCAAACCTAGTTACATATTTCAACACTCCCTCTTAACTAAGGAGGTATGCATAATCTATATAAGGTACATGGAAATTCTCAAACTGAAGGATTCTCATAAGGAGAGTCGAATTGGTAAGCCATCTCATAAGCTACTTCCTTAGTTTATGCCAGAGCATCTGTAAATTTTCAAAGATGTTCTATGCTTGATGCAAATTTAATTCAAACCTGATACCAAATAGCATAAACAAGAAAGTAAAATTTTGATAGAACATACCAATAGATCGACGGAAGACAAGAAAAAAATACACTTAACTTGATCTGTAAAATATATATGTTGTGGTGCGTTGTGGCGGTCAATAGGATGCTTCAACCAGCAAAGTATTCTCATGGTCAGCCAACCAGAAGTGTCACACAACCCTCAAGATAGCTCCATAAAAGTCAACCCAAAGTCAACAAAAGTTAATGTTGTCCAATCAACGGTCAACACAGAACAACATCAACAAAAATTCAACACAGTAGGTCAAAGGTCAACGTCTAGCCTCACTTTTTGTGCCAAAGAATGCGGCCTTTGGAAATTGGAAGTTTGGTGAAGGTTTGAGGTCAAAAGGACCAAGCGTTGACCAAATTCAACATTGGTCAAACCTGCGCTGAAACCTTAGACAAATCTGTATAGAAACCCTAGCTATTGTTCCACATGTGGGAGAAGAAAAGCCTCCAAAAGGTGATTGAACGAATCAGACACGAGAGAGAAGTGTGTGATGAGTGGACGATGAAATGAACTTCAAGTCTGTCCAATTTATATCCATCTGTGAGAGTGTGTGACATATCTGATGGGGCTCCAAGCCTACATTACAATTATGGTCAATCTTGCACATAAGTGGAATAAATTCAAAATAAATTTTCCGCTTATCCGATCAAGATGACCTTTAGATCAATCTTGCACTTGACTAAAATAGGAATCAAATAAAAATATTGGCATCATCATCTGAGCAGTACAACATGGATTTTGTACTTGGTTTCCCAAAATTAACACTCCCTCTCAACTAGGGAGAACTCCATCCACCTGTGCCATCCAAACATCGTGCGTCATCCCGTCGTAACTTTATTTGTTGGCTTCTTTATTTCAAATGGTGAGTCACAAAGACATCACTCCCAACTGACCCGAAGTCAGCTCAAAGGTCTAAAACCTCTATAGGACTCAAAGGAGTCTCATACTAACCAGAAGTCAGTTGGAGATCCGAAACCTCACTAGACTTGATCCTAGATCAAGTGGTTGGACACGTGCCATCCTAGACATAGAGAGTACGACAATCTTTGATGCATTCATCGGTCTTGCTATCGGTCTCTATCCACATTTCCCACCTCATTGGCCAAGATGAGAGGTACTTCCCATGAGTCTGGTATTCCATGGGTAGGATTCATATGAGGCACAGATCAAAGAGAGGTGAACCAACTTAATATCATCACGGTGGGGCGAACGCACACCAACAAGTTTCGACAAGCCTAGCCCTATG
The DNA here is from genome assembly GCA_034641835.2 of Pinus albicaulis. Classification (NCBI taxonomy): domain Eukaryota; kingdom Viridiplantae; phylum Streptophyta; class Pinopsida; order Pinales; family Pinaceae; genus Pinus; species Pinus albicaulis. The sequence goes on from CM076577.1 coordinate 462,299,275, forward strand.
GTTGCTTATAGCTTCAATAAGTTATCCCCAAAGCCCCCTGGAGCTCCCAGAGCTCATCATCCAACAAGACCCTCAAAATAGGGTCGTTCCACGATTCCAAGATTCTCACGGAAGGTTAGGAACTTGACCTTCCCCAAGGGATTTGTGAGAATATTTGCGACCTGCTCATCAGTTCCTCTATGATCGAGCCTTATGGCGCTTTGTTGTACCATATCCCGGATAAAATGGTACCTGATATCAATATGCTTGGATCAATCATGGAACACGGGATTCTCTGACAAACGAATCCCTCTCTTGTTATCACAAAGGATAATGGTGGTATCTAGCACATGCCCGAACAACTCACTGAATAGCTTTCGTAACCAAATAGCTTCACAATATGCCATACTCACTGCAATGTTTTTGGCCTTAGCGTTTCTCAAATCCATCAACTTCTGCTTCCTGCTCATCCAAGATATCGAAGTAGACCCAAGTGTGAAGCAACATACAGATGTGCTCTTGCGATCCAACACACTACCAGCCCAATTGGCTTCAGTATATCCATGGAGTCTCATACTAACGGAAGTGTATCTCAGCCCATGGTTTATCGTGCCCCGATGATATCTCAATAGATTCTTGGCACCAACCCAATGAATGTGATGAGGTTCAACCATATGTTGACTTAAAGTTTTCACTGCAAAACATATGTCCATACAAGTGTTCACTAATAACATTAGGGCCCCTACGAGTTTTCGATACTCAGTAGGATTTTCTAGCATGGGCCCAGTAGCGTTTCCACACAACTTCTTGAAGTTGAGCTCCATCGATGCCAACACGGACTTACATTCCACCATACCAAATCTTTCCAGCAACTTCCCAATGTATTTTCCTTGAGAGAGGAAAATCTCGTCAAGTATCTGCCAAACCTCCAAGTCCCGGAAGTAATGCATCAGTCCTATGTCTTTCATCTTGAACTCATAAGCAAGCTCCCTCTTAAACTGATGAATGAGAGGGTGAACACTTGTTAGGAAGAGATTTTCCACATAGAGAACCAGAATGAGAGGATTTTCTCTATCAACCTTGAAGTAAAGGTTTGGATCAACATTACTTTGATTGAAGCCTAGCTTCATCAAGTAGATATTTATCCTCTCATGCCAAGCCCTGGGGGCTTGCTTCAACCCATAGAAGGATTTCTTCAACCTGCATACATGAGAGTCTCTATCTTGGACTTCGAACCCGAGAGGTTTCTCCACATACACCTCTTCCTTTATCGAACCATGCAGAAAAGCAGTCTTCAGATCCATCTGATGGAGACTCCATCCTTGTGTGGCAACAAGGGAAATAATGGATCAAATGGTGGTATAGCGGGCCATAGGTGCAAATATATCATCATAGTATATTCCTTCTTTTTGAGAGAAGCCTCGAGCAATGAATCTTGCCTTGAACTTTTCAGCACTACCCTCAGATCCATTATTGATCTTATAGAGCCATTTCGAGGTGACAACAGCTTTGTCCTCCAGTCTCGAAACCACATCCCAGACATCATTCTTCATAATGGAATTGTACTCTTCGTGCATATCATCCTTCCAGACTTGATGCTTTACGAATTCTTCAAATGATCTAGGCTCAGATTGTATGATTGTACTCATGGCTGCTAGATACCCTTGGTATCTATTCAACTTCTTTCTTTCATAGAATGTCCCCCTTGGGGCCATATTTCTCTCAGCATCTTCGAGAGTATCCTGGAGCCACAAGGGTCTTCTCTTCATTGAAGGAGGTGGATCAATGGGGTCCATTGGTCCTTCAACATCGGGCATCATCTCATCCTTTGACTCTCCCTACTTCCCTGATCTTACATGATGGTCTTCATCGGAGCTCGGAATATTTACCACTTTCTTGAGTGATCTAAAAATGGGTTGAATAAATTTTTATGCTTTTCAAGAACCTCCCACTCAGTTAAACAAATAAAAGATCTAGCTTGTACTTGACTTTTGCGGAAATTTATACTTGAAACAGGTGTATGTTTTTTAATTTTTTAAGTGCTTTAATTCCTTTTTTTTTCTTTTCTGAAATTAAAAATGTGTAACAGCCATATAATGCAACAAATAAACATCAACACATAACATCAAATTTAATCTAGTAGTTCACCTGAATATCGTGGGCTACGTCTCCTTGAGCTCTTGTCATCTTGACTTGGCTCTTTGGGATTATGGAAAATTTATTTTACAAGTTACAAAACTTAAATCCATTGGTTAAATGAACTTAACCAATGGGTTTAGAATACCATCTATATCCCTGTCATGGCTTTCATCACTCTAAAAACATATCTAGGCTCCCTTAGACTTGATTCCTTCTGTCAGTGCTCTTGAGGTACACTGAGCTTTTCTATGGAACTAACTCCTTCAGAATTATTTTTCTGTCCCTAAAACCTCACCTACTATCTCCAGCACATATCATACCTCCAAAATGGACTGATCATTTGCTCAAAATGAGCTCTCGCTCCCCAATCTAGGCCTCCATCCACTAATGGCCCTAAGTTGCCCAAAACTTCCCTATAGGTTCTTGACTGTAAGAAGTCTTCAAATGAGTTTTAAAATCCATTCAATGGATTTATAATGTCAAATATGGTCAGAATATACTATTCACTTGAAGAAAATGGCCTCTGGTTGCTCCGGTTTTGCCTCCAACACTTGGCGGCATCCCTTGGCTCTAGGGTCACTAAAAACTTCTTTGATGGGTTATCAACCTCTAGAAGTCCTCAAACACTTCTTAAAACTCCTCCAATGGATTCATAAGTATGAAAACAGTCATAAATGACTATTGTTTTGCTGAATAAGGCCTCTAGCTGCCCTGGCTAGGCCCTGAACTACTGCTGGCACTTGTTGGCCCCTGGAACTTCACTAAAGTATATTGGCCTTCAAAAGTCCTCTAAAGGCTCTGAAAACCACACCATTAGTTCTAGAACATCTGAAACATCCAAAATTTATCATTGGATTCCTGAATAAGGCTTCTATATGCCTTGGCTAGGCCTCAAACTGCTGCTGACCCATGGTGGCCTTAGTGGCCCCTAGAACTTCACCGAATCAAAAACCTATTCAAATTCCTCTGATGGATTTGCAACCCTCACCAATGAGTCTGAATGTCTGAGATAGTCAAAATTGATATTGGCACTCCAAATTTAGTTGAATATAGCTCAAGATAGAGCCTAAACTCAATTTGTCCAGTGACCCCTAAAAAGCTCCACTAAATGTCGAGAAACTGCAGTTAAAAGTCCAAATTTGGCATATTTCTGAAATTTCGATGGCGCTACAATAACCACAAATCCTAACCATTAATGGCCATGGTTAAGGGGAGGGGGTGGTCACATGCCAACCCCCTAACCCCGCGGTCAAATTAAACTTAGAGCGCAACTGTAGGAGATAACTGTGGTTTAGTTGTGGTTGAACCAGATTTTAGGGTGGACTAACCGCGCAGAGAACTGCAACGAACACTGCCATGTGACCAATTAACAACTATTGACTTTGGCGATTCTGGGGCTTAAGACCTTGGTCTTGGGCGCTTGGTCACGCGTCCTTGGGGCTGGCCCCTCTGGACCCCCAAACACATCATTGTTACACCTCAAATATTACTGCAACCCCTATGTGGTTAAGACTTCTTGTGTGGCACGTTGGCACGCGGGTAGGCTAGCTGAAACAATGTCCATGATTCGATCCCAATGGAGACCAAAACCAAATTTTTCACCACAGTCCCGGGGACATGTGGTGGCCTCAGGGCTTGTCATGTGTCGCCCATTCATTGGCCCTTAAAAAAGCACATGCAACCCTCAATGAATTACATGCTGCCACTTGTCCATCACTGGTTGGTCCGAAAGGAATATTCTAGGGAATATTCTAAGGAATATTCCCCAGAATATTTTTTATTTTATTTTCATTTTCCATAACCAGTCAAACTTGGTCAAAGTCCAAAAATTGCAGTTTACTGTACTTTTCAAACTGTGATAACTTCTTCATACGGTGTTGGTTTTTTGAACCGTTCATGGCACCGGAATCAGGAAGACGAGATATATCTGGTCGCTCAGATTTGGCACACTTCCGAACACTTTGAATTTTGAGCTATCGCTTAGGTCCTTGATCCAAATCTGATCACTGAGGGAACCACCTTCATGGAAGGTGACATTGTGGCATATCTCCACTTCTCTTTAACCAGGCACATAGAATCCATAAGCTTTCGAAGTTTCCCTGTAGCCCACAAACATTCCCTTCTTCCCAAAAGCATCCAGTTTGCTTCTCTTCTCTTTCAGCACATGAAAGTAAATGGGACAACCAAAAACTCTAAAATGAGAAACATCAGGTTTCTAACCAGAGAAGATGTTGAAATTTGGTTACCGAAGGACAGGTGGTTCCCTAAGGCTTTGATCTTTGGCCTAGGGAAGAGTGTCCAAAAGAATTTGATTTTTCTCCTAAAGTGACTTTATAAAGTTATAAAGTCAAATCTAATTTAAAAGTGACTTTAAGTGATAAAGTTACTAAGTCTAGATTTAAAGTGACTGTAATAAAGTCAATGTGAAATTAGAAAGTGAAAAGTGACTTTGGAAATAAATGACTAAGAGGGTCTTTATTGAAGTGGGGTGAATTAAAAAATAGAAAGTGAGATTTAAGTGAGCAATTAATCTCAACCCCAGATCTAAAGCTATCTCAGCCATTAGATTTAGGGATTCCCCAAAAGTTACTTAGGGTTAGGTTAAAGGAGGAAAAAGAGGGAAAAAGTCATTCATTCTTTCATGAGCAGATTGAGAGAGAAGGAGAGAAAGCTAAAGAGAAATTTCTGAGCGGAGGTGGAGCAGCAAAAGATACACAGAAAATTCGTACAGCAAGAGGGCACATTTCCTAAGGCAGCATTTCCATACAGTAGGATTTATTGGCATGTTTACCGAGACAGAAAATCTGTAAAGCAAGGTTGCATGCATTTCGAGGCAAGGTAAAGTGCAGATTTCAAGGAGCGATTTCTAGCAGTCAAGGGCACGAATTTCGAGGTTGTTTCAGGGCTCAAAAATCAAGGAGAGACTATTGTACGATTCCGTACAGAATCCGTACAATCCTTACAGACAGATTCTGGCACATTTTTCAAGGCTAAAAGTACAACATTTAATGTTATAATTTTTCTGTTTTTTGTTGGCACGATTTTCAAGGTTGGAGGTTGACACAGAAATCGAGATAAGTGGGTTTTGTATTTGCTGTAATTTTTACTGTGTTTTATTGTTCACTGTAAAAGCATATTCAGAAATAAAGATAAGCTTTCAAACTGGTTTTCCCCATGAGTTGTAGGGGGTTTTTCCAATGTCATCTTGGCTGAAATTCAGCGTGTCAAATTTCTGTGTGTGGCTGATTTGTTTTTTGAGTTTTTATTTCTGCAATTTTCAGCACTGTGAAATTTCCAGAATTTTTTTTTTCAGAAAATATTTATTTTTCCAGCTTTTTGAATGTATGGTTATGGAAATGGGCATTTAAATTTATGGGAGAAATAAGGAGAAACTGAAAACCTGAATGGGTCTTAAAATTTCTACAAAAGACTTCTTCGGGAGTTTTGGAGTCCAGAGCAGAATGCGGGCATCGATTTTGTATGTACATAGAAATGTTCGCAGCTTCTCCCCATAGAAACTTCGAAAGACCTTGGTCACATAGCATGTCACAAGCAGCTTCCACAATGGTCCTATTATTTCTTTTAGCAACGCCATTTTTCTCAGGAGTATACACGGTTTTGGTCCCCATCTTAATGCCAACTTCTCTGCAAAATTCATTAAACTTGTTTGACTCGTATTCAGTGCCATTATCGGTCCTCAAAATATTGATCTTCTTTCCTGTTTGATTTTCCACCAAGGCTTTGAAGGTATGAAACCACATGAATTCTTCATCCTTCTTCTTCAAGAAATTCATCCAAGTCTTGCGAGAGAAGTCATCTATAAACATCATGTAATAAGAACATCCTCCCAAGGATGTCACGGGCAGCATACCAAATAGATTAGAATGTATCAATTGCAAGACATCAGATGTCTTTGTGACACTTGAGGGGAAAGGTCCCCTTGTAGGCTTTCCTTCGGCACAACTCTGACATACACCTTCATAATAATTTTTTAATTCGAGAATCCCTATCACCACCTTCCTTGCTTCAGGAAGGGCTTTGTAATGAAGATGTCCAAACCTCTAGTGCCATAATTCGGTTTGACGAATTGTATAACATGTCATAGCTCCCAATGGACTTCCTCCAACTTGGTAGTGTATCAACTCTAAAGCCAATAGTGAGAGATTCCTTGAAACTCTTCTTCTATATGCGTACCTTTCTATCGACGAATGCCACCTTGAAACCTTTGTCTTCCATGGTCGAAATAGACACAAAGTTCTTCTTCAAATCAAGTACATACAATACATCTTGCAAACGAGGGACTTGACCTTGAGATAAATAGAGGTTCACAGTCCTTGTCCCTTTCACAAAATAGGTGGCATTATCTCCAAGGATAATTTTCAAATTAGTATCCTTCTCAATCAAATCAGAGAGAGCTTATTTAAACCCAATGAGGTGCCTTGAAGCACTAGTGAGGGCAGATACAATAATGAATTCATTTATTTTATTGTCAAAAACATTAGATTCTTCATACCTGGAATTTCTTGACCTTTTGAAAGTTTTCCCATTTCCATTATGACCAAAGAGATCCTTCCTCTTTCCTTTGAACATGTTGTTCGTTTGATTTCCATTCCCCCTGTTGTTGTTGCCATCATCCCCGGGAGAATCCCTTCTATTAGGGCATACTCTAGCATAGTGTCCAAACTTGTTACATGTGTAACATCTTCCTTTCTTTCCTTTGGCCCCTGCTCTTCCATGGTTCCTCGGACCACCATTATTCTTATTCTTAGTACGAACGGTGAAGGCAACATTTCCTTCATTTTCATATTCCATCATTCTTGTCTTCTCTTGAGTGCATCTTGACAATACTTCATCAAAAGCAGGAATCACATTATTATTGAGAATGGTAGTAATGAATACATGCCATTCATAGGGGAGACCTCCAAGTGCAATGAGAACCATTTCTCAATCATCTATTGTTTCCCCAAAGGCGAGAAGGTTATTCCTAATTTCGGTCTACTTCAGAAAATAGGATTGAACGGATTCATCCTTACCTTTATTGAGATTCTTCAATTGGTTCTTAAAGAAAAGAAATTGATTTGCATTGCCAACCCTGAACATATTTACCAACTTATCATATGTCTCCTTAGATGTGCCCAGCTCAGAGATGTAAGAAACCATAATTTTGTGGATGAAATCCTGGATAATCAAGTTAGCTTTGATTTCCCCTTTTTTATACTTCAATTTTGTGGCAGCAGGTGCAGATGATGGAGGCTCTTGGATTTTTCCCTGCACATAGTCCATGACCTCTTGATCTTCCAAGACCAAGTCCAAAGACATATTCCAAGCATGATAGTCATACTTTCCAGTAAACTTATCATCGGCTTTGAAGGCATTATAATTTGAGGTACCCATGGGTCCTTGACAAATGCTACTTCTTCGGTGATTTCTCTTTACACAAACTTGGGCTTTGTCTTCACCTTAGCTCTAATACCATTTAAATTTTTGAAGATGTTATGTGCTTGATGCAAATTTATTTCAAACCCGATGCCAAATAGCATAAAAAAGAAAGTAAAACACTGATAGAACATACCAATAGGTCGTTGGAAGACAAGCCAAAAATACACTTAACTTGATCAGAAAAATATATATGTTGTGGTGTGTTACGATGATCAACAGGATGCTTCAACCAAAAAATTCTCCTCACGATCAACCAACCAGAAGTGTCACACAACCCTCAAGACAAATCCAAAAAAGTCAACCCGAAGTTAACGAAAGTCAACATTGTCCAATCAATGGTCAATGCAAAACAACAGTAGCAAAAAGTCAACGCAATAGGTCAAAGGTCAACGTATTGCCTTGTTTTTGTGCCAAAGAATACAGCCTTCAGAAATCGAAATATTGGTGAAGGTTTGAGGTCAAAAGGACCAAGTGTTGACCAAAGTTAACGCTGGTCAAACCTGTGCTGAAATCCTAGACAGATTCGTACAGAAACCCTAACCGTTGTTCCACACGTGGGAGAAGAAAATCCTCCAAAAGGTGACTGAACTAATCAGACACAAGAGAGAAGTGTGTGATGTTGGAAATACTGAGAGGGGTGTGAATCAATATTTCTTTCAATTGTTAATTTTACCAGTTAGATCACTTATATTTAGAACACAAAATGAATAATGATGGAATAGATAATTTTATTAATTTCTTCTTTACAATAAGTACAATAATGATATAGGGCTCCAACCCTAGATGAAGACTCCAATCTTCCAGGCTCCAACATGTATTGTGCCAAGCACCGAATTGGTCTTTCCAAGCCTCCAACCTTGTCAATTTGAGGCACCAACCTCTAGGGCTCCAACCCTATCTTCCAAGGCACCGACCTTGTCTCTATGAGGCTCCAACCTTTTGGGAACCAACCCTCATCTTCACTTCGTCAAAATATGTTTGGTTATTCGTCACGGCTCCCAAAGTCTTCTTCAACGAGCCTTGTCACACTTATTATCCACATCACATCATCAATGACAACCTTGATCTCTTAGAAGGTGTCACCATTGCTCTTCATTGTACCCAAGAAAATTCTCCAAGTCACCTCATTATGTCATCATTGATGCATCATGGTCTTCAGTGATCTCCACAAATATTCAATGAGTAGCCCTAGTTCTGAACCTTCTCTAAGCTTCTTCAAGGGACTTCTCAATGGAGTCTTCACACTTCTTTCCCAACAAGGTATTTCTTCACAGGTTCTTCAATAGGTGCACCAAGATGTCTTAATGAGAATTCTTCAAGTCTTACTCATCCACACATCACAAGTTCTAGGTGACCGTTCTTTTCACCGGTCAATAAAATTCAGAACCAAGCTTCAATCTTCCAATAAGCGGTAATCCTTCACACAAGTCTGAGTCACTTGCATAAATAATTGTATTCTATATACACTGTCTGAGCCTTGAAACTGTCACTCAGATAGGTCTGCCACTATTTCAAGGTGTAACATGTTTATTGGTCTTCACAAGAGACTAATCTGAGATAATTGTACCGAGTTCATATCTGAGCCTCAAAATCTAAGCTAATTGTCCACACACTGAGCTTGTAAATGAGGACAGATCTAAGGTTATACCTTTGATGCTGAGTATTGAGGCTATGACTGTAACAGGTGTTCTCATGTCCTAGCATGAAGTCTGTTCTCCAATAAATTCAAGCTTGTGGTTGACTTCCACTGCAACTTGTCACAAATCTGAGCTCTTGTAAGTTATTATAGATTCAAAGTATTAATGTATCAAGGTTTTTTTCTTTCTGGAGTTTAGGTTTTAATCCAAGCTTAGTTCACAAGTGCAGGCTCGATAATATATGCAAGTCCAAAAATGTAGAAAGTCTTTACAGGTCCAAGAGTATGCTACTACAGGTCCACAAGAAATATATCCACAATTTTGGAATGTAAACACTCACCACAGGTTTAATACATATGCTATAGATCCGCACAGTTCTAGGTGTAATCGCTTTCCAGAGGTATGCCAAGCAGTTTCCTTCCACAAAGTCGAGAACCAATTTAGAAAAAAAAACATCAACGCTCTTCTGCTCTTTGTCCCTTTATTTTTATATTATTTTCTGGTCTATTTCCCTCCTGGGGGTATCTATGAATATTTCACTGAATTAAATATTTTCCTCCAATAAAATGGAAATCGCAAGAGGGTCTCAATTATAGTCGCAAAAGGGAGTCACCGCAGGTTCAAGCTAATGTGATAGTGAAGCTGCATGTAGCTTCCTGCGCATGAAGACAAAAATACTTCAAGTATTAATTGACCCAAAAAAATATATTTTTCCTTTGCTTCTATTTCAAGTTGTCTCCTCCCTGTGTCGTTCTTCGACTTGTTTCACAGGAAATTCACTTTTGTTATCTGTGTTGAATACGTCCTTCAAGTCATGTGGATACATATATATTTTTCCTGCTCCAAAACCATTTTATGTCAAGTCCAACTCCTCTATATTTTCGTTCCGATGATGCCAGTTTGAGATATCTTAATCAACAATATGTAATGGATGTCTTGGTTTAATAAGTCGACTTGTAATGGTGGAGCCGAGATATCTTGGTGAAGCTGACCAAAATACACAACTTCCAACATTAATTTTTTAATACGTATTTTGTATGCAGTGTTTGGAAATATGCATGTTTCTTTGACTTATGTTTGGTTGACTTAAGAATATAGAAAACAATTAATCTTCCCTTTCGCTTATGACATATGTTACCGCAGTGTGTTAGCATCAATTCCATGACATTGTTTTTTCAGTGAGGGAATTGTTAAAAGGTTGGGTCAGCTCATCATCAATTTGAGTAAGAAAAGGATTGAATTACAGAAGGAAAAAAACAAGAAATTTGGGGTCCCATAGACTATTTTTAGTCTCGTAGACGTTAAAATATCATTCATTCATTCATATGCAGGTCTCATTTTAACTTTTTATTTGGCTCACTTTTTGGTCATTCTCTTAGCCCTTCTTTTGGTATATATTTTTTTTATGAATACTTTTAGAGTTTTAGGATTTTAGGAATTTTGGAATTATGGGATTATGGAGTTAGGATTTAGTAATTTATGAATTTTTAGGATTGGGAATTTTAGGTATTGCATGAGGGAAAAAGAGTTTCTTTACATAGAATTAGGGTTTCACATCTTTAAGGTTTGCATGAGGGAAAAGGAGTTTCTTTACATAGAATGATGGTATTATGATCAATGGAAATTTTGGAAACATCACATACAAGATTTTTCCATCACAAACAATGTGATATTGACATCAATGACAACCTTGATTAACATGTGATGAGTGGATGATGAAGTGAACTCCAAGTCTGTCCAATTTATATCCATCTATGAGGGTATGTGACACAGCTAATGGGGCTCCAAGCATACATTAAAATTATGGTCGACCTTACACATAAGTGGAATAAATTCAAAATAAACGTTATGCTCATCTGATAGACACCATCATCATTGTCTCTCAAGGCACATACCCCACCCGGGTGTTCACAGGGTATGTCTTTTTAGGACAAATCCTATTTTAGAATATCACGTCATCAAGGAATTTCCTCAACTACTCTAATCTTGGATTCCCTACCTCATCCTCAAAGAGTATTGGAATCAGTCTCGAATGCTTTCCCAATCCTCCATTTTTTCTTCACAATATGAATACAAGAATGATGTGTCTATCTCTCCCTCTCAACTAGGGAAGATGTACGCATTCTTATAAAAGGAATATTCCCAAGCTCCCTATTATCTAGGGCCTTGTTCAAGCTCCCTCTTAACTAGGGACTTGTTTCCAACAATAACTCTCTTCTCTTGGTGGAGATCATTGTTGCATGAGAAAACCCCCAAGGGTCAGGGTGGAGAACCCCAACATATCGAATGGCGTCTACCAATAAGAAGCAAGAAAACAAGCAATTCTAATGCATAAACTACTAAAGTGGGATGAATAGAGAGTACTCATAGGTCCTACGTTTGAAGTAGTTCCTGCAGGGTTCAAACCCTCTACTTCTTCCAAAGCTTCAAAACCTGCAACACATTCCAAAGAAGCATATATACTAGCAATATTTCAAAGCATGTTCAAGATATGAATGTTAGATCATATAAGCATAAGGATATAAATAATGAAATAATATATAATTAGATCATAACAAGAGTTAAATCTTAAAGATCATAACGTTCAGGAATAGGACAAAGCTTCTTTATTGATGTCAGCAAATAAGTGTCGAAGAATACAACCTGAATAGACCACAGCTCCAAGCGAAACCTTCCTCCGGATCCATCTAGCCCAAGCCTCAACAATCCTCTTTCAAGTACATACACATAGATGTCAGATAAAGGAGATGAACATCTCTATGAGGAAACAAGGGTTTTCTATAACTGGGAGTGCAGGAGGCACAGGGAAACTCAGACTTGATCTGGGACCAATTGACTGTAATATCAATATCCTATCTCTCCTCCTTTTAGGCCTTCCCATGAGGTGTATTTATACCACCCCAAAAAAGTTGTTTCGGTTGGGATACAATTAGGCCACAAGCTCTTGTAGGTGTGCTTCCGGTGTAACCCATAAACCCCACCCAAAAAATAGGATTTCTATATTTTTTTCATATCTCAAATTATATACGCGGGTTGGATATAGATGGACCCACGTGTGTATGCACGTTTTGAAGGGAAGAGTCGGGTATGGAATTAAAAATAATGTTTTTTTAATAAAGTGATCAAGTATGAAGGGAAAGGGTTGCCCAAGGGGTGTTGAATGATGCTATAATAGATGCCCCCTAATATATGAGGTCAGAAGGGGTACATGATGGCCGAAATGTATTAATTTTATCTAAAGAATCATGCGAGGACTTGGGAGGAGATCACCAAATTCCAGCCTCCCAAAAACCAATGGAAGAGATCAGAAAGAAATCTCATGTCTGAGGCGAGCATACCCATGCTCAGAGATAGTAAAGCATGTTTTCATATCAAGTGCAGAGCAGATCTAATATGTATACAAGTACAAAGAAAACTGAAAAGTACACAATGGATAATTTGATCATAGCCGCATAAGTACATATCAAGGCTATGTCTCAATATCACATATAGAAGAATTGATCAATGATGCTCAAGGAGATGTTTGCTCACTGATGTCACATAACTGATCCTAAAAGTACCAAGTAATAAAGGTGGAATAGTGGTACTACACAAAACTCGAGCACCAACATATAGGATGTTGTTGTGAATAACTGAAACACATAAGGTGGATGGTGTCACTGGTAGAAAATTGAAGGAGCTGACAAAGTGAACCAAAAATTTTGATGCAACCTGAGGTCTTCACCGATCGCTATGGTACATTTCTACACTATGGGAATGAATGAGCTTAATTTCACCCTATGAGAAATCGTTTGATTACCTGTCATTGATGTATACCGTTAACAAACACGAGACAACTCACTGATTATAATGATAAGAGTCAAGATACCCCAGTACAATCTAACAAGTGTGAATGAATGAGTTGAAGTCGAACACTTGAGAGAATCTAACAATTAGGAGACATTGATGTATTTTCATTGTCGATAGTGAAGGAGTCTACCACTGATGACTGCAAAACCTAAGGTACTGAAAATATGACTCTAGATCTTGTTCCTCGAGAAATTAGTTGTACTTTATGGGAAAAAATCTATTTGAAGGAAGGAATTAAGGCATCCCACATCAATCCAGCGTGAGTGTAACCCGCAAGAAAAATTATTTGGAAGGAATTGGATGAAGGAATATGAAGTAACCATACTGAAGCACATTTATAGCGTACATAAGATGTGGCTAGCGCACGACAGAAATACTCTAAACCAACCAATAATGAAAGTTGACATAGAGGCGAGGAATCCACCAATAGGGTCAAATGGAAACTAAGGTACTGCACGAATCTCAATGTGTGATAATGTAAGCTAACGTCGAACATAAGGGAAACCACTTAGTCAAAGACCCATGATATTGATCGTTGTTGAGCACAAGGTCTCCTATCAATGATGGAAATAGGGCAAGGGTGCAGCTCTAGGCCTACTGTCAGAGAAATTTTTCGAAGTCAATAAGAGTATACTCGCCAACAAGAAGTTAATGGAGACCTTCTTAACTAGCACGAGAAAAGGACCAAATATCTTATGTGATACTAAAAATAACTTTGATAGACTGGGTATGGCTTACTTAAAATGAGTCAAGAGACACCATAAAAAGGCTAACTCAGGTTTATTTCCCTTGAACAAAAGCACGACTCAAATGTGATTGTATCGCAACATATGATAACTTTGTATAAGTTTGTCATGTAGGAGGCATAAACAAACTTACCATGTGATTGGAAGAGATAACCAACTGGAGGAGTACTGAGTCAATGACAAGGTTATGGCTCTCCTAATTCAAACTAAAGCCCATCCCAATGGAGGAAATACTTGTTTTGAGTGCTTTGTTCAAGGGAGACACAACTGACTCTCGCTACCATAAATTATGGAAGTAATGTCCCATTTTTTAGAATATTAGATCTACTAAACTAGTTATCTATCTAAGAAACCAACAACATATCAACATATAAATAAGAACAGAAAGATAACAAAGAAAAAGAATACAACAGATATATGTGGTTCACCCAATTAGGCTACGTCCACGGAAGGTTGTTTTCTATTATCTCCAAAAATCTCCTGCAATATTACAAAGAGAGAAACTACAAATAACATGATACAAATAATAGTATGAGCACAAGATGAGATTTGATGGTAATAAAAAATTCTCCCTTGACCCTATTATATACCCAGATATGTGGAGGAATTACTCTCACATATTGAATGTGGGATAATATAATTCTCCAAAAAAACACCTCTTTATATAATAAATGGGTACAATAGTATACTATGCCCTAGTGAATATGGGTTATAATGTGTTACTCTTTTACATAATATTGTATTCAACTTCTGACATAATACAAAGACATTATTACTGATCGTAGTGTGGGTGCAGGCATTAAGGAGAGCTGCTCAAAATTTTGTACAATTTTTTCTAATTCAGGAGGAATCTGATCTTGGTCTTTCTTTTCACTCTCGGTCATCAAAATTTAATAAGTTTAATTGATAAAATTAATAAAAATGACCAACAGTCCCCTTATCTTTCTTCCACATAAGGATTCATATCAAACAATATTTAAAGCCACATGCGGAAGCAAATCCCCTTTTACCCTTCAGAAATGTATTAATAAACCTTTAAACCATGAAACCCTTTCAGGAGTCTTTAGCCCTTCGGAAATAACGTTAAAAACCTTCAGAAATTTTTCGGAAAAGACTTAATTAATAAAGCTCTTTTGAACTGATATTACAACCTTTGGAATATTATAAAGTACTTAAACACATGTTAAAGACTTTCAGAACAATATTCCAAACGTCCTTGGAAACATTATAATAGACTATTAAAAAAATGTTTTAAACCATTCGGCCTCACATTTTCGGATTTCAAACTCTAAATAAAACTCTGCTGCATAAAACATTGGGTCCATACCTTGTTTAAACCTCCACGCATTCCTGACGCGACCACCGTTGGATCTCCACAGATCTCGATTAGACGGATATCGCATCCAATCGGGCCCCGAACTTTATCAATCAAATGCAACGCGAAATGGGTGGTATTGTTACCATAATGTGTCAAATTGTTATTTGATCGCATTTGAAATGAATAAAACCACTCATGTTCCAAAAGCGGCGCGACAACAGTGTAAGTGGTTTCTCGAAAACTGCTTAACCTTCGATTTTTTTGTTTCCAAACACGTTTAAATGTGGATTTTCTGTTGTTCATGGTTTAAACTTCGTGTCTCTTATAAACCTCCCTATCCACTGCATAATTCAATAAACATCAAATGATTATCACTGTGCTCTCAACCAGTATGGATCGATTATTGCTTCGATCTGAAACAAAGAAAACAGAGTTTCTTCGATTCTCCAGAATCCTTCACACAGAATTAGTAACTCAAATTCTACACATCATATATAAAAACCAAATGGATTATCAAAGGGAGAAACCCTACGGGAACTTGCCAAAAATCAACAGATAAATGAAATTCTGCAACTTTATTAACTTAGAGGTGAAAACCCTCTCAATTTAATCTTTCACGGCCCAATTCGAATTCCTCCTTTGCAGAGGTTACAATTTATAGGTTTTTACATAAAAATCGACCTCTTCTTGAGGATATAATTCTTCTATTTTTGACAAAATTCTAATTACATAATATCCTCCTTAAATCTATCAACTGAAGCTAAATATGCTGAAACAACTCTAAAACTGTTTAATTTCCTTGAATACTAGTTCAATCCTATCTATTACAACTGTAAATTGACAGCTAAAGATACCAACACCTTTGCTTGTAACATTTTTTTGGATTTTTGGAATAATTAATGAAGCCTTTTGTCTCTAAGCCTCATGCCTTTGCATCAGACTTCTGAGAACAAAAATATTCATTGGCTCCTGTCCATGAGCTCCTCCACATAACTGCCCAGTTTCTGCAGCATGGTTTCTGTCATCCACGTAGCATCTTCAATTGGATTATCCTTCCATTTTATCAAGTATTGAAAACACTCATGTCCCCTGGTCTTCTTAAACACTTTCTTGTCTAAGATCCTCTCTGGTTGTAATGGCTTTGTTGTGGGTAACTGTTTCACCCAGTCAATCTGTTCTCTGTCTTCTAGTCTGTCATTTGTGCCACCATCTTCGTATCTGTACAAATCAGCAACATTGAATATTGGAGATATTCCAATATCAGATGGTAATTCAATTTCATAAGCATTTGTAGAAAACTTTCTCAATATCCTGCATGGTCCTATCTTTTTGAATTTTAATTTGTTATATTTCTTCTTTGGAAATCTTTCTTTTCTTAAGTGTGCTAAAACCAAATCACCAACTTCAAAATTAACTTCTCTTTTGCTCAAATCTGCTCTGTTCTTGTACTTGATGCTGCTATCTTGTAGCTGCTGCTTTACCTGTTCATGTGTTTCTTGAATTTCTGAAGCAAACTCTTCTCCTTCAGCACTTCTCATTTATGATTTTCCCAAGTTCCTCAATTCAGATACTCCTCTTGGATGCATTCCATAAACTATATGGAATGGACTCTGTCTTGTACTTCTGTTAGGTGAATCATTATATGCATATTCTAATTGTGGTAAAATATGATCCCACTATTTAGGATGTTTTCCTGCAAGACTTCTCAAAATATTACCCAAACTTTTGTTCACTACTTCAGTCTTCTCATTAGTCTGAGGGTGATAAGCTGAGCTGAAACTCAGTTTAGTACCAAGATTCTTCCACAATGTCCTCCAAAAATGACCAAAAAATCTGGTATATCTATCAGAAACAATACTTTTAGGTAACCCATGTAATCTAACAATCTCCTTGAAAAACAAATTGGCAACATGAGTAGCATCACTAGTTTTATAACATGGAATGAAATCTGCCATTTTTGAAAATCTGTCAACTACAACATAAATTGCATCATTTCCTCTCTGTGTCTTAGGCAATCCTAAAACAAAACCCATACTTACCATATCCCAAGGTCTATCTGGAATGGGTAATGGAATGTACAAACTTGCATTCTGACTTTTCCCTTTTGCATATTGACAAATTTTACAATTCTTCACATACTTTTCCACTTCTGATCTCATCTTTGGCTAAAAATAAAAATGACTTAGTTGCCCATAAGTCTTATCAACACCAAAATGTCCAGCAACTCCACCACTATGTTTCTCTCTGATTAAATTCACTCTCATAGAACAATTTGGTATGCACAACTGATTTATTTTGAACAATAAACCCTCTTGCAAGAAATAATCTAACCACTGACTTTTGTCCATCAAAACAGGATTACATCATGCTTCAAATGCTTCTTTGAAATCAAAATATGTTTTATAGAGTTCTTTAAGAAAATCAAAACCTAACACTTCAAATTGACTTTCTTGAACAATAATGCTTTTCCTACTCAAGGCATCAGCTACCTTGTTTGCTTGACCACTTATATGCTTCAATACAAAGTTAAAAATTTGAATATATTCAACCCATTTTTCATGTTTTTGATTCAATTTAGGCTGTTGCATAATATACTATAAAGCATGATTATCTAAAAAATAGCACAAATTCTTTAGACATTAAATAATGTCTCCACTTCTTCAATGACTGTACTATTGCATAAAATTCCTTGTCATAAGAAGAGTACTTCCTTCTTGTCTCATTTAGATTCTCACTAAAATATGCTACAGGCCTATCTTCTTGACTTAATACAGCCTCAATAGCTTCCCCAATGGCATCACATTTTACTTGAAATGGTTTGTTAAAATTAGGAAAAACTAAGATAGGTTTCTCAGTTATATTTTGCTTCAAAAACTGAAAATTTCTTTCAACTTCAGAAGTCCACTTGAATGGTTGTTTGTCCTTCTTTATGGTTTCAATGATAGGTGCATTGATATTACTAAAATTCCTTATGAATTTTCTATAAAAACTAGAAAGACTGTGAAAACTTCTTACCTCAAAAACATTCTTTGGTGAAGGCCACTCCACAATTGCCTTTATCTTCTACAGATCCATTTTTAATCCTTCGGCAGAAACAAAAAAACCCAGATATACCAATTCTTCTTTCATGAATGAACATTTCTTTAAATTTATCAGTAATTTCTCTTGATGTAACTTCCTTAAGACATAATTAAGATGTCTCAGGTGTTCTTCCTTTGTTTTGCTATAAATTAATATATCATCCAGATATCCTATTGAAAATTTACCAATAAATTCCTTTAATACTTCATTCATAAGCCTCATAAAGGTGCTAGGTGCATTTGATAAACAAAAAGGCATTACCATCCATTCATACAATCCCTCATTTTTTTTAAAGGCTGTTTTCCATTCATCACCTTCCCTTATCCTAATTTGATGATACCCACTTTTTAAGTCTAGTTTTGAAAAATATCTTGCTCCACTCAAACAATCTGTCAAATCTTCAATTCTAGGTAAAAGAAATCTATACATGATTTTTATCTTGTTGATTGCTCTTGAATCAGTGCACATTCTACAACCTCCATCTTTCTTTGGACTTAATACTGTAGGTACTGCATAAGGACTCAAACTTTCTCTGATCAGACCTTTGTCAACCAATTCCTGGGACCAACACTTGCTTTCTGATTTCTTCATTTTCTGTAGGAGTCATTCTGTAAACTGATTTGTTTGGAAAATTTGATCCTAGAATCAAATCTATCTGATGGTTGATTCTTCTTACAGGTGGTAATTCATCAGGAAAATCATCCACAATAATATCATAATAACTCTCAAACATTTCTTGAATTTCAATTGGCAAATCAGAAATTTTAGTAGAAGTAAATACTACCTTAGGTTTGCAAACTAAAGCAAAATTTACCTCATCATCTTCAATCTGTTGCAAGTATTCTTTTCCACTCAACAATAAAGCCTTTGGATCAGACTTTTACTTGATGCATCTCCTTCTTCCATAGGTAGCAATGTTTGATTCATACCATCTTTGAAAAACTTGTAAGTGTTTATCTTTCCATCATGCACTGCTGCTCTGTCATACTGCCAAGGTCTACCCAGCAATATGTGACACACATCCATAGGCATCACATCACACATGATTTTATCTTTATAACTTCCCATTTCCAATTCTATATTACATTGTTCCTTTACTATCAACTGATGTCATTTCTAAAGCCATGACACCTTGTAGGGTGTTGGATGTTCCCTTTTCTTCAATTTCAATTTCTCTATCACCTCTGTAGAGACCAAATAATCTGTACTACCACTATCAATGACCTATTGACAGCATTTCCCTTGAACTTTGCACACACTTCTGAACAAAGTCTTTCTCTGTACTGGTTCAACAACTTCCTTTTTTTGTTTAAAAAAAACCTTGTTAACCACCAAAGATTCTCCTTTCTCTGGCACAATTTCTTTCTCTGTTTCAGGCAACTTTGCTGCTTCTTCTCCAGTCTGAGCAACAATTGCATTTCTCTGGTTTGTCCCCACACTCTATTTCTCTGGACATTCATAGGCTCTATGTCCTAATTTGTTACATCTGTAACATTTGAATTCTCTTCCTCTATTTCTACCTCCTCTTCCTCTGTAAGAAATCCTTCTACCACTTGTATCACCTTCTGTGGGTGCATACTGAGGTGAGCTACTGCTAGCTCCATCTCTTGGTGTTGTAGATCTTCCTCTACCACCTTGACTTCCTCTTCCTCGGAAAGTACCTCTTCCTTTGGCAGATTGCTTTCTTAGGAGTTTTTCTTCAGCTTTTAAGGCCATTTGGTAAGCCTCTTCTACTGTCTTAGGAGACAATATACTTATCTCATCTTGAATCTCCATTCTGAGACCATTTATATACCTGGAAATCTTCTATGTTGTATCTTGAATTTTTCCTGCTCTTATGCTCACTTTGTAAAATTCTTCTATGTATCCTTTTACTATCATTAATCTCTGTCTAAGATTCTACATTTGTCTAAATAATGAAAGATAATAATCACTAGGCAAAAACTTACCTCTCAGTTTTGCTACCATTCTGTTCCAATTATTGATTGGCTGCTTGCAAACTCTCCTTCTCTCTGCTTGCACTCCATCCCACCAAAGTGCTGCATGTCCTTTCAACCTTGTGACAACAAAATTAACTCTCTTTTCTTCACCCATCTCTTCATAATCAAAGCATTTATTCATTTCATTGATCCAGTCTATCAACTCTTCTGAATTCAATCCTCCTGCAAAAGCTGATACTTCAAGTCTAGCCTAAAACTGATTTAAAGAATCTCATATCAGAAGTAAGCTCAAAATTTTCTTCTTCTTCTTCAGCTTCAAGTTAACTGACATCTTCAGGATCTCTCTGATGTCCTACTTCAATTCCTTCCAATCTGGCTTGAATCTACTGCATAGTCTCCAGTACTTCTGCATTTGCAACTGGTCTGCCTCTTCTTCTACCAGCACCACCTCTACTAATTCTGACAGCCATGTTGGATTTCTTTCTCTGACTTTTGGAAGCATGTCCAGTGTCTGAAAAATGCTCTGAAGACTGCTCTGTTATCACAAATGATGGCAATGTGAGTGCAGGGGTTAAGGATAGCTGCTCAAACTTTTGTACAATGTTTTCTAATTTAGGAGGAATCTGATCCTGGTCTTTCTTTTCACTCTCGGTCATCAAAATTTAATAATTTTAATTGAAAAAACTAATAAAAATGACCAAAAATCCCCTTATCTTTCTTCCACATAATGATTCATATCAAACAATGTTTAAAGCCACATGCGGAAGCAAATCCCCTTTTACCCTTCGGAAATGTATTAATAAAACTTTAAACCATGAAACCCTTTCAGGAGTCTTTAGACCTTCGTAAATAATGTTAAAAACCTTTGGAAATGTTTTGGAAATGAATTACTTAATAAAGCTCTTTTGAACCGATATTACAACCTTTGGAATATTATAAAGTACTTAAACCCATGTTAAAGACTTTCGGAACAATATTCCAAACCTCTTCGGAAACATTATAATAGACTATTAAAACAATCTTTTAAACCCTTCAGCGTCACATTTCCAGATTTCAAACTCTAAATAAAACTCCGCTGCATAAAAAATCAGGTCCATACCTTGTTTAAACCTCTGCGCATTCCCGACGCGACCACTGTCGGATCTCCACAGATCTCGATCTGACGGATATCGCATCCAATCGGGCCCCGAAATTTATCAATCAAATGCAACGCGAAATGGACGGTATTGTTATCGCGACATGTCAAATTTTTATTTGATTGCATTCGAAATGAATAAAACCGCTCATGTGCCAAAATCAGCGCGACAACAGTGTAAGTGGTTTCTCGAAAATCGCTCAACCATCAATTTTTTTGTTTCCAAACACGTTTAAACGTAATTTTTCTGTTGTTCACGGTTTAAGCTTCGTTTCTCTTATAAACCTCCCTTTCCACTGCATAATTCAATAAACATCAAATTATTATCAATGTGCTCTCAACCAGTATGGATAGATTATCGCTTCGATCTCAAACAAAGAAAACAGAGTTTCTTCGATTCCTCTCGAATCCTTCACATAGAATTAATAACTCAAATTATACACAGCATATATAAAAACCAAATGGATTTTCTAAGGGTGAAACCCTCTGGGAACTTGCCAAAAATCAATAGATAAATGAAATTCTGCAACTTTATTAACTTAGAGGTGAAAACCCTCTCAATTTAATCTTTCACGGCCCAATTCGAATTCCTCCTTTGCAGAGGTTACAATTTATAGGTTTTTACATAACAATCGACCTCTTCTTGAGTATCAAATTCTTCTATTTTAGACACAATCATAATTACATAATATCCTCCTTAAATCTATCAACTGAAGCTAAATATGCTTAAACAAATCTAAAACTATTCAATTTCCCTAAATACTAGTTCAATCCTATCTATTACAACTGTAAATTGACAGATAAAGGTACCAACACCTTTGCTTGTAACATTTTTTTGGATTTTTTGAATAATTAATGAAGCCATTTGTCTCTAAGCCTCATGCCGCTGCATCAATTACCTTCCAAGGAATATAATATATTACAACACTCCCCCTTAATAATGGCTAGGATAAGGGCCCATCCTAACACTAAGGAAGGAAGGAGTCATTACTACTCCCCCTTGATGACAACTTCCCTCAACCCAAGAAAAGAACGAAGATACACATACTTCTCTTCTGTCAAGGATTTGGTGAAGATATCGGTTGCTTGCTGCTTGGTAGGACAATACTCCAGAGAAATAATACCATCGGTGACAAGACCTCGAATATAATGAGCATCAAGGTCGACATGCTTTGTTTTAGGGTGATATACTAGATTTTGAGCAAGTTTAATTGCACCCTGATTGTCACATTTCAACACGGTGGACGATTTTGGAACCAGAGCAAGCTCGGTAAGAACATGCCGTAACCAAACAACTTCTTTAGCTGCTTCTTTGGCTTCTTTATACTCTGCTTCACATGAAGATACAGAAAGAGTCTTCAAATTCTTGTTGGACCAAGAGATCAGACCTGAACCAAGTTGAAATATGTAACCAGTAGTTGACCGTTGATCAAAATTGTCACCTGCCCAATCAGAATCTATATAACTAGAGAGTAAAATTGTAGCATTGCTCTAATAAAATACACCATAATGCAATGTCCCCTATAAATATCGCAAAATTCTCTTGGCTTCCTTCCAATGACTTTTACGAGGTTGTTGCATGAATCGAGAAATCATACTGATGGTAAAAGAGAGATTTGTTCTACTATGAGTTAAATATATTAAACTTCCAATGAGTTTACGATAAAGAGTAGCATCAACCAGTGGAGTGGTACACTCAATAGTTAACTTTACACCGAATTGAAATGGTGTAGGAGCAGGTTTACAATTACTCATATGGAAACGAGCCAATAGATCTGTCACATACTTAGGCTGAGAGAGAAAAATACCATCGTCCATATGCCAAATCTGAAGACCCAAGAAATAGTGCAATGTACCGAGATCTGTCATCTCAAACTGCTTATGAAGAGAAATTTTCATATCTTTAGTTAATACAAGCTGGCTGCCAGTGATAATTAGATCATCCACATATAAAACAATAATGAGGACATTATCACCAAAGTTCTTAACATACATATTTTGATCATATATACAACGCTTAAAACCATTATTCAAGAAATATGCAACAACTTTATCATACCAAGCCCTGGAGTCTTGTTTGAGACCATATAAGGATTTAAGTAATTTCCATACTAAACTTGAGGATTCAGCAGAAATAAAGCTAGGAGGTTGTTTCATATAAATTTCTTCAGTAAGATCACCATTTAAAAATTCACTTTTAAAAACTATTTGATGAATTTCCCACTTAAAATATGCAGCAAGTGATAAAATGGTTCTTATTGTGTTCATTTTAGCAACAGGAGAAATTTTTTCAATATAATCAATACCTTCAAGTTGATTAAATCCTTTGGCAACTAATCTAGCTTTATACTTTTCAATTTTTCCTTCTGCAGTGAACTTATTTTTATAAACCCATTTACAACCAACTAAATTCTTTCCTAAAGGAAGAGGAACAAGAGACCAAGTCTTGTTTCTCAAAAGAGATTCACATTTTGTAGACATAGCTTGTTTCCAATGAGGATTACCCTTAGCTTGAGCATAAGTAGCAGGATCATATGTGGCCAAAACTTTGGTCATAAGAGCAAAATTAGATATAGTTCGACAAGTGTCAAAAGGATTTCTGAGCTCACTACTTGCAGATTCAAGGTTTTTCCGAGCCCAAACAAGAAGAATAGAAGGAACATGAGTCACTTCAGGAGCTTCATGAGTTTCAAGTAGAATACTTGAGGGAGAGGAAGAATCAAGATCAATAAGAGGCACATAACTGGAATGAGTAATAGGAATAGGAGTAACATGTGGTATTGGTAAATTAGGGTAACATGAGTTTCTACAGACTCGAGCGGGGAAGAGACTTCATGAAATTGAACATCCCTTCTGATTATGACACTTTGATTAGAAGGATCAAATAACCTGTAAGCCTTGGAATTATCATCATAACCAATGAATATACACTTGTGAGATTTGGGTTCTAACTTTTTCTATTTTTCATTAGGAATATGGGCCCAACATTCACAACCAAACACATTAAAATTACTAATATCCGGTTTACGTCCATTCCATTTTTCCTCAGGGGTAACATGCTTAACATATTTAGTAGGAACTCTATTTAAAATAAAATTAGCACAACATATGGCTTCAACCCAAAATTTCTTATGCATTCCTTTAGAATAAATCATACATCTATTCATTTCAACTAAAATTCTATTTTTCCTTTCAGCAAAACCATTTTGTTGAGGTGTGTAAGGAACAACCTTTTGATGTTGAATACCATGTTTAGATAAATATGCATCAAATTATTTCTTAAAAAAAATCCCCCCATTATCAGATCACAAATTTTTAATACTCTTACCAGATGCATTTTCAACCATGGATTTAAATTCTTGAAATTTTCCAAATGTTTCACTTTTATTTTTCAAAAAATAAACCTAAGATTTTCTACTAAAGTCATCAATAAAGGTAAGAAAATCAAATGCATGGGATATTGAAGGAACTTCAAGAGGACCACAGATATTACTATGAATTAATTGCAAAGGTTCTTTAGCACGCCAGGATTTACCTTTGTAAAACATTTCTCTATGATGTTTACCAAGAACACATCCTCCACAAACACCAGTAGTAGAAGAAATATTAGGCAAACCATGAACCATTTTAGTTAGTATTTTAATTTTACCATAATTCAAGTGATCCAATATTTCATGCCATCATTTGCTTACTTCATCATCATGAGAAACATAGAAATAAAAGGGTTGTCTCTTTGCTGAATTATAACCTGCAAATTTAGATAAACCAGTTGTATGATCAATAGGGCCAGAAGAAACTACTTTGTAATTTTGGTTGATATCTTTAAGAACATATTTATTGGGCCAAGCTTCAAATTTAAAACCTTTCTGACATGCATGATAAATAGAAAGTAAGTTGATGGGCATGTTTTGAACATGAAAAACATCTTCCAATTGACCATTAGCAACATTAATATTACCAAACCAATTATGGAAAGTTGTTTACCATCACCAATAGAAACTTTCTGAGATGAGTGCTTATTAGTTTCATAAGATGTAAATAAAGAAGAATTTTCAGTCATAGGTTTAGAAGCACCAGAATCCATTATCCATTCCACATTAGAAGAAGATTTATTATATGAAACAATAGATGCACATAAAGCTACTTGAGATTCATTAGAATTTTTCTTGTTTTATTTAGTCATTAAATGTTTCGCTTTAAAGAAATTCTTTTCAAGATGGTTAGTTTTATCAAAATTCTTACAAGGATCATACACTTTTTTCTTCTTACTAGTTTCATGGTGTGCATGAGAAGCATGACCATTAGTATTAGTATGATTAGAAGTGTGTGAACAAGAACCTTTGGATTTATTAAAACTTTTCTTAGGATTTTTATTATGTGCCATAAGAGCTTTATTAGGTGAGACGTGTCCTAAAGCAATCAACATTTCTTGCTCATTTATCAACCCTTTACAGAAATCATCAAAATTAGGTTTCGTGGTACTTTGAGACAATTCAAGGTCCCTATTCCTAGTTTGGATGAACATGTCAAAACAAGATGGAAATTTTTGTTCTACAAGAATGATAAGAGTAGTGTTTGTCTTCTTGTAATATTTACCACAATTATTTAAATTTTCATTTAAGGTTTTCAATTCAGTAAGATATAATTCTACTCTATCAAAAGTAGTAGGATCTAGCTCATGAATCTTCTTTTCAAGGTAATAAGCAGAAACATCATAAGATTTATCAAATAAAGAAACAAGAATTTCCCATAGTTCAACCAGGTTGTCTTTTGCCTCAATACTTATTTGAATACTATCTGAAACTTTTTGACCAATGAGCCCTCTTTAAAGGCTTGATCATCTGTAGGTTTCTTGTGTTCACCATTAACCAACCTTCATAGATTCTTACTCCTGAGAACATCAATCATTTTCCTTTTCCATGAAAGATAGTTAGAGTCGATAAGTTCAGGAACAAAAGCTACTTTTGAAGTCATAATGATATAAATTTTGACAATAAATATAAACCCAAATGCAAGAAATGACAAGAGAAAAAGATGGATAGAAAACTGTAAATTTCTGCAATTCGTTTACCATCACCAAAAAAACTTGAAAAAACTATCAATCTTAAATCAGTGATAACTTTGCTTCTGGGACTCCGTTTGAGCTAATTTATTTTTTGAAATTAGGTAGCTCGGTGAGAGGAACCCAAATATCTACTCTTTTTTGAGAAATTACACACAAATGGAAATAGAGCTAATAAAAACGTCAAGTGGAAAAACAAAAAACACTCAATAATGCTCCAAATGCTCATTATAACCAGTTTTTGGAAATGGCACAACCACTCTGCACCCACTTACGAGACCAAAAATTCTGATCTAAACCCTCGGTCTGCCAATGTTTTGCTCTATAAAAAAAACAAAAATTGTCGTAACTGATTATTACAGCCGGAAGATAGATCTCCTTGAGGAGGATTCAAAAAACATATAGATCTTACAGAAAAACTATCAAGAACCCCTTGAAAATCCAAAAAACATATAAATCTTATAGAAAAACAATCAAGAGCCCCTTGAAAGAAAAACTACAAAAGCTCTACACAACAAAGTTAGGGTTATGAGAAAAAAAAATCTCAGATATGCAGAATCATGCCCAGATCTGAAGAGAAGCCTAATGGCTACCAGATAGAAATAAAATCTACAAAAAAATGAGTGCTCGGATACTAAAAAATGAAGATACACATTGATGGTTAAATTCAAAGAAGATGTTAGAACATAGTAACCATGGCTCTGATACCATGTGAGAATATTAGATCTACTAAACTAGCTATCTATCTAAGAAACCAACAACATATCAACAGATAAATAAGAACATAAAGAGAACAAGGAAAAATAATACAATAGATATACGTGGCTCACCCAATTGATCTACGTCCACGAGAAAGTTGTCTTCTATTCTCTCTAGAAATCTCCCGCAACCTTACAAAGAGAGCAACTACAAATAACCTGATACAAATAACAGTATGAGCACAAAATGAGATGTGATGGTAATCACAAAGGGTCACTTGACCCTATTATATACCCAAAGATGTGGAGGAATTAATCTCACATATTGAATGTGGGATAATATAATTCTCCAAAATAACACCTCTTTATATAATAAATGGGTACAAGAGTATACTATGCCATAATGAATATGGGATATAATATGTTACTCTTTTACATAACATTGTATTAAACTTTCGACATAATAAAAAGACATTATTACCTTCCAATTAATACAATATATCCCAACACCATTCTTGCTCTTTTTTTAAATATATAAATTTTTGTCTTTTTCATATTTAAAGGCCTAAAAAGGAATAAAAGAATGTGTATGGTACAGTGGAAAGAACAAGTGTCCAAATACATATGTGCTAGTTCCTAGGACTAGAACATTCCTATGCTCAATGCAAGGTGACGAAACTGGTTAATGACACTCAAAGGAATTTTCTTTCCATGGGCATAAGGTGTCAAGTCACAAAGGCTAAGTGATTTCATGGTTGATTTTGCAGAAATACATGGTAAAAAAGTGGCTTATACATGATTCCAAATGAAGCCGACTTAATTCCAAAAGGTACAAATAGTCAACATGCAGTGCAATAGTACAACTCGACATGTGGGAGCCTCTAGGGTATAAAGCTAGAAAAATAGCGAAGAAGGATAATGAGGCTTCATCGCAAAGTCATGGTGGGACTAAAGAGGATTCCCGAGCCTACTCAATATTTGCAGCATATGAAAAATATGCTAGCGAGGATCTAAAGCCTATGTAAAGGATGACTTACCATTATTTCATGATTTTATAAATCGTTGAGTGAAAGTGGTTTAAGAATCATAACAAAATAGGGTCGACCCTATGGCAACATATTGCAGTATGAGGCTAGAATGCATAATGCAAAAGTAAAAGTGATCTTCCCTAACCTATATGCCAATGACGAAAACGATACCTGCCATGATGGGTCAGCAATCGTGGAATCAAAGTGGTGAAAATCATCTCAAAGTATTCATTTTATCTTGAAATATAACCTATCCCAGCACTCAAAGCCAAAAGGTCATAAAGTTTATAAAATTTGTGAAAATAAAAACATAAACTTTGCAAAAGTGGGTTCTTAAATTTTTTTGAAATTTCAAATATAAATAGAAATTTTTGACTTAATAAGCCTCATTTTTGTTTTAGACAATTGAGTGCTAGAGAGCTCTAGAGAAAAACCCCGATAACCACAATTCACCAAATCTCTCAGCCATAATATCTAGCGATCTTATAGGTAATCCTGAAACTCAATTTCTCAATGAATTTTTATCCAATTCAAATATTTTTCAAGAAATTTGACCGTAGATATTTTGTTTTTAAGATTTAACTTTTTGCGTACACGGTTTGCATATAGTAAATTTGCGTATTTGGAAGCCCTATACGCAATTGTGTATGAAGGGAACCTGCGTACACGCAGTCCAAGATCTAAAAGCATGATTTTTAATGGATGAAAATGCTTGATATTGTAGGATGAAAATTAGCTAGAGGGAAAGAGAGCACAATGAAGTGGATAATGAGGTTATGAATGATCCATTATCATTGGATGCACTAAGAGGGTGTGGATTGTTAAAGTTTTTCAAAATTCCAAACATGAAAACCAACATAAAATTTCTGGAGATGCTTGTTAATTACTGGGATCCAGAAGAAGATGCATTCATTATTGATCAAATACCCTTGCGAATTGAAGTATAATACATATATTTCATCATTGGACTTTCTCGGAGAGGAGAGCCAGTCAATTTATTGTTGAAGTTTTCAACAAGAAACAGTGAAGGAGGCATCCTAAAACATCATCCTTGATCGTAGTTGGAAAATAACCACCTAAATTAGGTGGGGCCCACATAGGCTATTTTTAGGTGTATGCCTATTTTTAGAAATGGTGAGCATATTCTATAAGTTGCAGGATGCTATTTGTAGATGGTTGGTCAAATGTGAAAAATAGATGAAATTCTATTTTTAGAAGATTGGGCGATGTCTATTTATATATCGTCAATCTAAAAATAGATGCATGTCAATTATTATTAGCTCTTAATAATAATCAGACTCTAAACATCAACTTATTCTCTTGGAGCACTTAATTTCGGTATACAGATTTTTCAAATCAGCAGGCTAAAGAAATTACGCAATTCATAAGGGTTTACTGGAGTTCATGCATGGAGGACTCAGTTAGAACTGAAGTGGAAAAGTTATGACAGAGTTGGAAGAGTAGTTCATGGAGTTGTATTCAGTTTAACTCAGTTAGACTCAGTTGAGCTAGTTGTATCTAATCCAACTGAATGATACACTAGTGAGAGTGGAGTGAATTAATTAGTTAATTAATTCACAGATAATAACTCATTAATCAACTGAACAATACAGCAGTTAACTACAGTGCATGTCAGATCCAGTGGAGACCCAATGCAGAGATAGGTGAAAGGGTGAGATAGACTATCTATTGTAACCATAGTGATGCATGGATTGCATCTACATATACATTGGAGTTGCCAATGATAATCACGCAGTCAATGAGAGTGGGATTGCATCTAATTGGTCTTTGTAATAAACTTGGATTGCACAGTGGAGGCAAGCTATCAAGAGGTAGAAATCAGTTCATGGATTTGCAGATTTCTTCATGATAGTGTGTGACAATTGTATTGTACTGAGAGCTTGATGTACTAAGCTTTGTATGAGATTGTTACATGATCTCCATGATACATAATATATGATAGTTGGGGTTTTTAGCTTAAGGCTTTCCCGTTAAACAATTGTGTTTTGTGTGTTTTTATTGCTTCATGTGTTCTGCAATTGTTGATTAAATTTCCGCAAGAATTATAGTGGAAGGACTTTGTATTTAGCAAGAAGATAAATATAGTTAGATCAAGAGAGTCCGGATATATACATGCATATTTTATATAATTTATACATGGTATCAACGCTGTGTTATAGATTTTCTACATGGAATGACAGCAGGAATTTTTGAGCTCACGAGTTTGCAGAGAATATATGAAATTTTTGGTGAAATATTTTTAGAAACAAATAGCATCTTTGGATTCCTTGAGAAAAAATACCCAAATTGAAAAAACAATCGGTCGAATCAGAGCTCGGATGAGGGAGATATCGTCAATTTAAAATCAGTTCTTTTGTTAGAAAATTTTGTGATGGCGGGACAATTACAATGTGCGCAAGCCAAGAATATACATGCACTGAGGTACAAGATGCATGAAAATATTTAAGGAGCAAAGAAGAGGTTATTGACTTGGTGGTTGAGAGGGAGCCTCTCAACATGTAGCCTGAGAAGCAGTCTCAGAAGGTTGTGGAGCAGCCACAACTGGAGATGCAGAAGAATCTTTATAGATTTGATGTAGATGGGATTTATATGGAGCTTCCTACTATTGGGAAGTGCAAGAAATACATGCAATTGAAGCTTGAGAGGGAGAAGGATTTGCATGCACGTAAGAGTGAACCTCGGGATGTGGAGCAACCATAAGATGAGGATCATGGAGTGGGAGCAACCACTCATGCAGAGAAATTTTGTGCCAGATGGGCAGAGGGAGTGCATGTAGCTATACCACCAGGTGAAAGGTGAGGCGACATGCATGAGTAATCCCAAGAATAGATTTCTGGGCACGATTCATTGAGATGGTGTGGATCTCATGAATTGAACCTAGCTACAAGCAGCCCACGGAGCAACAGTGGTATGATCAGTTGGATTGATGCAGGTAGATAAAAGTGGCACTATCGAATACTGGAGCACGGTTCAGAGTTGATAGCAAGTGAAGAGTGCATGGGTGCAGAGTTAAAAAACGTAGTGGTTCATGAAGACATGTGTAGTAGCTAAGCAGAAGTCGAAGACTTTGATGATAGATGCATTATACTGATTCAGTTGTTTGGAGGCTATTCAGTTTCAGAAGTGTTGCAACAAGAGTTGCAAAGCAGATGTATGGAGTTGCAGGGCGCTTGCAAAGGTTGCAGGGCGAATGCATGGAGTTGCATGTCACATGCAAAGACATTCTTTTTTTGTTGAGAGGGAGCGTTGAAGTTTGCAACAAGAAACAGTGAAGGAGGCATCCTGAAACATCATCCTTTATCCTAGTTGGAAAATAATCACCTAAACTAGGTGGGGCCCACAGAGGCTATTTTTAGGTGTATGTCTATTTTTAGACATGGTGAACATATTCTATAAGTTGCAGGATGCCATTTGTAGATGGTTGGTCAAATGTGAAAAATAGATGAAATTCTATTTTTAGAAGATTGGGCGATGTCTATTTATAGATCGTCGATCTAAAAATAGATGCATGTCGATTATTATTAGCTCTTAATAATAATCACTCTAAATAGAAAATTATTCTCTTGGAGCAAATAATTTCAGTATACAGATTTGTCAAACTAGTGGGCTGAAGGAATTACATAATTCCTAAAGGTTTACTAGAGTTAGAGATAGGTGAAAGGGTGAGATAGACTATCTTTTGTGACCATAGTGATGCATGGATTGCATCTACATATACATTGGAGTTTCCAATGATAATCACGCAGTCAATGAGAATGGGATTGCATCGAATTGGTCTTTGTAATCAACTTGGAATGCGCAGTGGAGGCGGGCTATCAGGAGGTAGAAATCAATGTATGGATTTGTAGATTTCTTCATGATAGTGTGTGACGATTGTATTGTACTGAGAGCTTGATGTACTAAGCTTTGTATGAGATTGTTACATGATCTCCATGATACATAATATATGATAGTTGGGGTTTTCAGCTTCAGGCTTTCCCGTTAAACAACTGTGTTATGTGTGTTTTTATTGCTTCATGTGTTTTCCAATTGTTGATTAAATTTCCGCAAGAATTATAGTGCAAGGATTCTGTATTTAGCAAGAAGATAAATATTGTTAGATCAGGAGAGTCCGAATATATACATGCATATTGTGAATAATTTCTTCATTTGCAAGGGAAGGCTAGAGGGGGTCTTAATTTTGATTATAGCATTCACATTTACTGCCCTAGGTTGGGTCACAGATCCAAATTAAGGATGTGGTAAGACTGCCCATAAATATTCTCCTTTTTACCATTGGGAGGTTATCAGGGTCAGCTTCATTACACCAAGCTTCTTGTCCTACCATGTCTTTGGCAATGGATTGCCTTACAACAGTTTTTGACTGGTGCACAACCCTTTTGACCAATATGAAAAAGAAACTCACTTCAATCAAGAAAGGTAAAACAAAAATTCTGGGTATGGTACAATTTTTTGTGTGCTCTTCTTTGAGAGAATACCAGGACTTCAACCCAAAGTTAATTCCACCATCAGCAGCCCTAGAGATCTACGAATAGCTAGATGGGTTGATTTAATGAAGAGAATAGGGGGTGGTGAGGTCCCTAGAATGACATTTAATGATGAGTTATTCCTTTGGTGGTAACAACAAGTCTTTTCTATCGAGGACTACCCATATGCAAACATGGATTTCCGAGAAGATCCAGATATGGCGCTTCCTCCCGGCGCTGCATGGGGTGGCATCGGTAAAATTTGTTTAATATTTTATCATTTTTTAATTTTTTTGGATATAAAAAATATGAATTGAAAATTATTTTTGATGAGACAAAGATCTTACAAATTTTTTTGATCATGATATAGATGTTGGACCAGTGATACCTAAGGGTCTACCAAGGCCAGGCGTTGCGGGAGAGATGTAGAGAGTATCACAGCTGAGATCGAGAGAGTTCTCCATGTAGTGCAGAGGAACTTGGAGAGTCTGACTCAATAGGTTCCTATGGAAACAGTAGAGGACCTATCGGAGGTGATACATAGACACGTGGTAGGGGTAACACGAGATTGGGTGAAACTCTTTCGATGGGTGGCTAATTCCATCGTCTTCTTCCATGATGCTCATCCAGGGCAAGGCCCACAAACATAGATTATAGATGACCTGATATTTTTTTTATGGACATGATTGGGCTTAAGCCCTAATTTTGTAGGACATTTTGTTCGAATTTTTTATAACTTTTTGGATGTATAACTTCTATCTATATACTTGTGGTTTCATGGTGTGATGATCATATATAACAATTATTTTTTATGGTTTTTTATTTTAATGTGATAAAGGATTTATATGCCAATCAAATTCTTGATTAGCTATGGAATGAATAAATGAATTTTATGATCGTGTAATATGAATAAATGTGATAAAATTAAATGATCTTTGTAATAAACGCACTCTCAGAAATTGGTGATATAAATAAAGATCTCTCACACGATAGATGTTATTTAACTGAGACACCACCAGTTGCGAGTCTAAGTATACTATTAACGATTCAACACCAAGATATATTGCTTCAAATAGTAAGTTAACAACAATGGTATATTCGGCCACATTGTTTGAAGTAGGGCCGATACATATGCCTCTTGAAACTAACAACTGACTGGATGGATAGTAAATTACCCAAGCCACAGAAGCAAAACTTCGGGTATGTCGACTAGCACCATCGACGAACCCTAGATATACCAAATCATCCATCGATACCTACCAAAGAAGATAAAAAAATATCGATATCACTATGAAACCTATAGACATATATGCACAAATATATACAATATCTAAAAGACAAATAAAATGTTAGGAAAAATCCTAGGCATAATAATTCTTAAGATAGAGCCCATTTTTGGGCTCCGTCAGCTTGTTTCTATCAAAATCAACCAATTCGTAAACTCCCTTATTCAATACATTTTTAATGATGAAAGGACCATACCACACGGGTTTTAACTTTCCTGCCCCCACGACGTCTTTGACTTGGTCATAGACCAGGACAAGGTCACCTTCAGAGAAAACCCTAGAATGTATAGGCTTATCATATTGAATTTTCACTCTCTTTTTATGAGCTTCGTTGATTGTGGTTGCATCTCAACGCTGCTCTTTAAGACGTTCCAAATGAACGAGACGTTCTTCAAGACTGGATGTGTTCGGATGAAGCTCAACAACTAGTTTAAGAGAAGGAATCTCACATTCCTTCTCTTAAATTAGCTACCAAAATGAGAAATGACTAGGTTGAATAGAAACGAGGATGATTTCTCACCATCACTCACGAAATTAGGCATACCTTCGGCCCACTTAGTAAAGTATTCTATCGCTATGATAATATACTTATGACCTTTTACCGAAGGTGGGTTACAAGTTGTAAAATCAATAACTGAATTTGTGAAAGGACCGATGATAACTAGAAAAAGCAGATTTGGATGAGCGCGCATTTTCTGAGTATAAACTTGACAAGAATGGCATTTTTTTACTGCTTCAACACAATCTTTGAAAATCGAAGGCCAAAAATAGCCTAAACACAAGATTTTTTTGGTTGTAGTAAGCCCATATATATGACCACCACAAGCTCCATTGTGTTAGTCATTCAGCACTGACTCAACTTCTTCTAGGGTTAAGCAGCATCTAAGGATTGAATCTACGATATAAAGTGTCACCGATAATAACATAACTTTTAGCTAGGTGCAATTTTCTATGCTCATCCTTCTAAAAAGTGAGAGAAACTTCAAAGTTTGAAGATATATTATGATATCTCCATACCAAGGATCTTGTGAAGAAATAAGGAAGAGATTCTCATTAGGAAATGATTCTTCATAAAAAACTTCTTCTTCACAAGGAAACTTCGAGATTAATTCCACAAATACTAAAGATTTCTTAATTTGGCTCACATGAACTCGAGATCGAATTCTTGTAAAATAACAATCCAACTGCTATATTTTACCCCAATCACTCACCTACTGAGAACAAATTTAAATGGATTTACAACAACCAAGACAAAAAAATTTCTAAGCAGAATATTAGACATCATGAACAACTTCCAAAGCTAATTTCTCTGTAAGAGAGTATCGTAGCTCAGGACTGACCAAGCCTCAGCTCAGATAATAAACCACATGCTCACCAAGAGAATCGTCCTCCTAAACCAGAACAATACCTATGGTTGATTCTTCCGCAACGAGATATAAGAGGAAATCTATTCTATAATCAGGTGGACTCAATAAAGGAGAAAAGGTCAATGCCTTTCTCAAAGCATCGAAAAAGGTTGAGAGAAATCGTCCCATATGAATGGAACTCCTTTCTTCAGCAATATCATAAATCCCTTGTAATCTCAGCATAATTGAAGATAAATATCCTCAAGAAATTGGATTTTCCTTGGAGACTTTGAAGTTCAAAGTTAGTGTACGAGGGAGGAAATTGAAGTATTTCCTCAACCTTGAAGGGATCTACATGAATCCCTTCAGTAGATACAATGAATCCCAATAACTGACTGGATGTGACAACAAAAACGCATTTATTCAGATTCAACAAGATTTTATAATAATGACATTGTTCAAAGATCAAACGAAGATGGTGTGTATGATCAATTATATTTCGAGAATGAGAATCTAGGTCATCCAAATAAGCTTTGATGATATGTTTGATATCTTGGAAAGCACAAGACATGGCTCGCTGAAAAGTTGCTCCAACATTTTTAAGGCAAAAAGGCATCTTTTTTTATGAAAATGTACCCATGGGAAAATAAAAGTTGTCTTATGCTTATCTTCAGGACAAATAGTAATTTTATTATATCCCGAGAAACCATCCATGAAGGAGAAAATCTCATTTCCCACACATTCATCAATAATCTGATCAATAAAAGGCATGGGGAAATTATCTTTCAGACAAGCCTTATGTAAATCCCTAAAGTCAATGCATACACGGATCATTCCTTTCTTTTTATCAATTGGGATTGGATTTGAGACCCACTCAGTTAACAGAATGGGGTATATGAAACCCACTTTTAGAAGCTTCTCAACCTCGACTTTGATAGATGTCGATTTCCTAGGGTTTACCGATTGAATCTTTTGTCGTATAGTCTTAGCATTCTCGTAAGTCTTGATCTCATGTTGGACTATTTATGGATCAATTCTAGGAATTTACTCATAATACTAAGAAAAAACATCACGAAACTCTTTGAAAATATTGGTATAAGTATAAATTTCTTCAAGGGAGCACTCAGCTCTGATGAAAAAGTTCTCAATCATATTGGGATCCCTGGAGATGTTCACGGGAACAGTTTCCGAAATAATAGACATGTTACCTTCGGCAAAAAATTGTGTCGAAGCCAAAGGTTTTAAGATTGTATGAACATTTCCAATTGAAGAAGGACTAAACAAACTTGATTCAACTTGATGCAAGTCTGGGAGAAAATATGACTGATGATGAAAATCATCCCACGGTCTTTTTACACCTATAATTTCTTCTATGATTGCCTCTTCAGATGGTAAGATAGTGTCAAGGAAGTCCATAGAGGAATTAGAGTCAAGAATCCATGTCGTAGCCACATATCCATCCAAATCCTTCGGTGAAAGAGGAGTAGGATCAGAATCTGTAGTGTTAACTATGAATTGATAAGAAATTTCAGCTGTAGACATGGGGTATGCCATTCTACCCACTTTCCAATCCTCTAATGTGGTCATAGAGGAGGGTAAGGGCCAAGGATCCGAAAAATAAGAGTTATGAAGAACCCCCTTCAATAAGGGGCCTTGGCTGATGAAGTGGCATTGATTCAAGCAGTAGGAGTAGGAAGATAAAAAGTACCCATTAATGAGGAATACATTCTGACTCCTAAATTATCCATAGGCAGTTTAGAATTATTCACCAAGGGAATGGTAGAATTAGAATATGCATTGGATTATTTCAAAGAATAAGCCATCTGGTCAACAGTAACAATTATCCCTTCATGGGGAAGCATAAGATGCGAAATAATGATGATACAATAGCATCCATTTCATAAATCCAATTTCATCCCAATTAAAATGTTATAATCCAAATTCGCATCAACTCATTTCCACCTCGATACTGGCCACCTTTCTCCTGACGTATGGGAAAGGTTGGAACAATTCCATGTGGCCTATGAGAATGACCATCAAATGTATTCAAGACAATAGGTGAAAGAACAACTTGAGGAGATGCTGATAGCCTTCTAATAACAATCAACATGGCGCTCAGGGAAGCTCCCTCGTCAACTACAATTCGAAAGATATTAATTTTTGATGTGTGATTTGATACGCGAGCATACGTGACTTGAGTGGAGTCTCTGCCAATATTTGACATGTCAAATGCAGTATAAGAAATGTTTTTAGATCTATCGCCCTCGATCACGAGTGAGCAACACACTCCTTTGTGTGGGGTGTTGGGTGCCATTTTTGTACTCATTTCCTACATTTATTTCCCTCATTTTTACCTTGTGACCTACAAACCTTGCGCTCTTTGAATTTTTCCTTCTTCTTTATCTTAAATAGTGTCGTTTTTCCATATTTCATTATCTTTCATATTTTCATTAATTATTACTGATGAATTGCCTCATTTTTGTGGCTAACTAGGATAAATGTTGGAGGGATTTCTTTGGTCTTTCGTTGTTCTTCCAAATGTTACTTTTAGCATAAGAGACCTAGAACATGAGGCGTACTAAATTCATTTGCAAAGTATGTTGTTACAAGGAGTTGTTACACTACGATGCTGTTTCACCATGGTGCTTCGTTAAAGACCACGTCTATTATGAAATGTTGTCTGCAAGCCATGTTGCTTTGATTGGGTACGGAAATCAACTTTCGGATGTCGACTTGTCCTCAATTGTCGTTACGCTATAGTTTTCTTTCAAAGAGCGGTTGTAGGAGTCATTACATATTGTATTTTAGAATGGAAAATTTCCAGCTAATTTTGATTGTAATCAATATTTTCCCAATAATACCTTTTATTAAGGGAGTTGGTTTGTAACTATATTTATCTTATTTTGACTTCGTGCATGAGAACCGTAAGATTCTCATGGCGATCCGTTCCTCATCCTAAAACACTGTAAACTATTATATAGCTCTCAACCCTTGAGGTCAAAGTGTTAGAGAACAATATTATCACCTTTTGGCTCTATAGTTTTGGTTACCATAGCCTGCACAAAGATATCACGTTGTTGTTGTTACATGTGTTGTTTTGGTTTTAATTCTTATTTAGCTTCCATCTCTTTCGTGCTGCGCTAGGGAGGAAGGGTCCTCCTCTTGTTGGGACCGAGTGGCAGGTATTTGTAATATATTTCTTAAACCTGCTTTTACGGACTGGTGTAAGTGTTGATTGTTGTTGTTACGGCCGTAAGTAGATCTCCTTCGCGTTTCGATACTTATTATGTTGTTACATGGATTGGATTAGAAATACTAGCACTTTGGTGTGTGTATTGTGTGGTGCGCTAGGCGTGGTATTAATTAAGGAATGGTTTACATTCCTATAGATCATTTTTATTAATTCACGAGTGTTAATTCCCACGCTTAATTTGATCCAAGCAATGATTCCTCTTTATGTATCTTGATTTTGCGTGCTGGTTTGACGTGTCGGCACTGAAGAGGTGCAGCAAAGTGTCATTGAAATGTAAAGACGTCCCTAGATTGATAATTTATGTGTATCGTCGCAGTCATTTTAACGAAAGGATAAATATATTCCAACATTTTTGCATTGTTTTCGGGAATGGCGGTAACAATTCAATCAACCTTGGAATTATTTGTTTGATGGTAGTTTGTTCCTAGTCGTGCGAGCTTTTTGGGCGGTAAGACAAGCATGCGGCTCTAACATACTTGAGCGAGCTCACTATCTGACTTACGCTAGGAAAGCTTAGAAAGTGTGAGTTTTTGGTGTTTTTTTATTTAGCATGTTTTCAAAGTATATAGTTGTTGGGCAGGTAAGGCAAGGGGTAAGAACATGTGCATCGCGCTCTAGCATACTTTGTGGCGGGCCCACCGCCGTCGAAAGCCGAAGCACTTGTAGAAAGGCTTGATACACATAGGGTGAGACGTGTTCCTAGTAGGACAATATAGAAAACTAAAACACACCCCACTCTAACAAACTACAGAAATACGGTCGTGAAAAAGGAAAAACCAAGAGTGTAGACTTGGGAAGAAAGACATTATTTGGGGATCTTATCTCAAAAGCACAAGGAACGGTTTCACTTCATACATATATAATAGGAATACGTGACCACGAGGAAAGTTGCTACTATATCAAAGCCTCGAGGCATCAAGAGACTTTTGCCGTGTGCCGGACCTCGTCACCTCTTCAAACTACATATCCACTCATCGAAATCAAGACTCCAAATCTAAAACAACAATGGAAACCCCATTGATCAAAATCCAAAAATCGAAGGAGAAGGAGGCGAGTGAGGAGCATCAAGGGCCCAAGGAACAACATTTATATTATCATCATTTAGATGCGGGTAGTGCGGTGAAGCAAGCCTGGTCCTGCGGAACTTGTCTTGATCCTTTATTTATTTTTCAATCCCCTTCATGATTCCGTAGGTCATTTCATCCCATCATAGGAAAGAGGATCAACCACGGATGAAATGCCTACTCCATGAGATACTGTTTCTTTTGAATTCCTCGATATTGGAGACACGAGATGGAAGCTCCTATGAAAGAACATTCATTTGTCATCTCTCCTATCCTTCCAAGGGATGGTTGTTGAATATCTTGATACCTTTATGTTCGAGTTTGATTTTTTGTGTAGGAGTTATGATCATACCTTCAGAGCTTTGAAGCTAAAAGTGTTTCACACTACTTTGAAAGGAGCGACGATGGAGATAATTCATGCCAGGTGCTAGCACAATCAGTAACCTAGGAGTGACATGTGAAGGAGGCATTCACTTGTAAAGTATCGTGATTATTGTCAGAAAGACATGGATTTGAAGGAAGAAATATTCATAACTACATATAAGGAAGAGGAGAGTCTTGGAAGACTACATGGAACGATTCCATTATAATTTCACAAGGTCTAAGTTTGGTGACTTAGCCCCGAGAAATCCTAAAAATAATATCACGAAGTATAATAGATGGCAATACGGAGATTTTTAATCTATTGGGAAAAGGATACCTATCACAGGGAATCACTTGAAGAAATAATGAAGCTACCGTCTATGGAGTTCAA
Organism: Pinus albicaulis; assembly: GCA_034641835.2. NCBI lineage: Eukaryota > Viridiplantae > Streptophyta > Pinopsida > Pinales > Pinaceae > Pinus > Pinus albicaulis. Next base: position 462,339,516 of record CM076577.1, read on the forward strand.
GAGAGCTCAGGCTCAGGGAAGAAGTTCGATTCCGAGGACCATTAGGTCAGGCCATAGAAGTCCACGAAGTGGAGGAGTAAATAGAGAAGATATTGGGAATCTATTTGAGGATTTTATCGACCTCCTTAGTACTCTATCTTCAAATCACCACAGTAAAATTCAAGAAAGCACAAGCGTAAGCCGAAGCAACTTTGGCAATATTTTGTCGTCGATGCAAAAAGAAACATTTAGAAAGGGAATGCAGAATAAATAGTGCTGACCTGTGCAACATCCGTGAATTGGCGCATTCCTCGGTCAATGCCCAAAACTACCCAGATCTGAAAGTAGTGTTTAAGGAATCCGAAGTGAGGATGTCCAGACCTTCCTAATTTATTAGATCAAAGAGACCAAGGCAACCGTGACCTACCAAGTATGCCTCCAAATTTTTCCTATTTTAATCCTTGGAATAATGTTTATAATGGTCGGCAGACTTTTCCAAATCCATATCCTACTTTTTCCGCAACACATTTTCCTTTTCCCTAGAACCGCTGGCCTTCCCACCTCCACCAATGCAATATCCTCCATCACAATATTATCCTTGGAGTCGAGTGGAGAGGCGGTGGCCAAATTCCGTTGCTCACGCACTGCAGTGCGACGAACAATTACAACACGCACTCCCTCTTCAAAATCCTCCACCTCCTGTCCGACGCCCCAATTACCTATGAAACCTAACGGAGTCCAAATAATAAGGCATCTTAGAGAATAGACACACCGCAGATACTTTCCGGACTTTGTCTATCGCTATTTGATCTGGAAAATTAATCATACATGGTCATACTTCCATCATTACCAAGGAAGAATACGTGAGTCACCCTGAGAAAGGATATAGTCGATTCTAAAAAAATTTAGTTACACCTGCAATAGCCTATACAACACATGTTGTTACACCCGCAGTAGCTAGCTCTAGGGTACTTGTTGTTTCTGCATCATCCTTACCCGAGCAGGGTCGATGCACACCTGTGATAGTTGACTCGGTTGTTAGGGCTCAAAGATCACTCCAGTACCCTCAACGATTAGTGAAACCGTGCCAACCTCACAAACCTGAATTTGAGTTTCTCAAGGAAATACAAAATATGTATATGTGGATTCCATTGTTACAAGCTCTTAAGGAAGTGCCTATCTACATACAAAACAAAGTCCTGAGAGATTTGTGTGACTCAAAAATCTGAAGGAAGCCGAAAGACCTTGCTACTGTCCATGTTATGGGAAATATATTCGAACTAATGAGTGATCATCCTTCGTTGTCTTAAATATATTGACCCAGAATCCTACGCGTGATTGTCCATATTGATGACCAACCCATAACCAACACTGCGAGTTGATTTAGGAGGCGGCCATTAATGTAATGACCAAGGACTTCATGGATTCCGAGACCCACACCCTAGCGATTGCTTGAATTAGCATATGAGGTCCGCAGTGTCAAGCCTAAAGGAGTGATAGAATATGTGGTGATCATTGTAGCTTCTTGGAAATACTCGGACTTTATTTTTCTCAATTTAAAAACTAAATCCAACCCGTTGTCCTCTTTAATCTTGGGAAGACCATGTGCTAGCCAATTTGCGGATGCATATCATCTGCGATGTAGATCCGGATCTATGGTGATCTCTGCATGGACTGAGGCCACTAAGAACCCAAACCTTTACGGTGAAACTACATATGGATTTTTAATAGTCTAGCGAGAACGAATTTGAACTCGAATCCGATTTTTCCCTACCTCTCCTCACACTTGGAAAAGCGCAATATTTTCAAGGATAGAAATAGAGGATAGAAATTATCAATGGTTTTTATTAGAAATTCACTCTTTGTTGCCTACTATTAGAGATCCAGAGAAGATGAGGTATATGATGTAAATATTGAACAATTTGTTGAGAACCACTTCCGCATACTAACGAAATTCTATTGAAATTCGAGCTCCGGAAAACATTTAAAACATTAATCCTAACTCGTATTCGTCGAACATAACAGATTGTTGATACAAGCGTTACCAGTAAATATAAAATGCATTTGCACTGGGACTATACTAATATGAAAGGAATCCATCTTTGGCTTATGCACTCACCGCATTTACTTTAAAAGAGGGCTACAAAGCCGGCTAGACAGCGCAGCTGCCGGACGAGATCCCGCAGCTAAGGAGATAGTGAAAGAGAATTACGTAAAACTCCTTCTAATGCTAACTTCATCTACCTCATTTTTGATAGTCGATGGGTATTCCACTTGTCATTGTTCCAAAAAAGAATAGCAAGTGGAGTATACTGTGGTAGACTTTTAGAGAACTTAACAAGGCCACCCAAAAGGACCCTTTCCCTTCACCATTTATTGACCGAGTCCCTGATACTCTCTACGGGAAAAAAAATTTCATTCCCGACGAGCTTAGTGGCTGTAATCCAAATATGTATTGCCTGCGAAGACAAGGACAAGACAACCTTTACACCTCGCCCATGTACCTTGCATGCAAAGTCCTTCCCTTTGGCCTCTACGATGCACCAACAACTTTTCAAAGGGAGCTCATTGGGTATCTTCAGATCTCTTGAATCATTGTGTCAAAATATTCATGGATGATTTTATACCCTATGGAGATGCCTTTGAAAGCTTATAATTAGGGCATTTTTAAAAGGTGTTAGAACATTTGTGTATAAAGCTAATGTTGCTTTGAGCACCGGTGAAGTGTCACATGATGACGAGGGATGGGGCATTTCATTCTCGACGGACTGGAATTAAGGTAACCTTTGCAAAAATTGAGGTAATATCCAGTAATCCCAACTCCCGTAACTCAAAAGAGGTGTGTAGCTTTCTGGAACATGCAGGTGCCTATAGGAGATTTATAGAAAAAATTTCAAAGATTGCATCCCTCGATTTTCCTTTTGCTCATGAAAGATGTGGAATTTGTGTGGACAAGGAAGTGTGAGAAATCCTTTTTGAAGTTAAATAGTCCGCGGCCAAGAGAAAGCACCTATTTTGCGAGGACCAGCGGAGGCGGCCATTCCATATTGCTACGGACGTCCTGATCATAGTTGTGGGTGTTATTTTTGGGTAGCCGGAGGAAAATAAACCTTACGCAATTTACTGCATCTGACAAGAATTTAAATCCGACCTAGAGCTCAACTACATAGTGATCATGAAGGAATTCCTTGCAGTAGGGGACCCGTCAATCTGTCATTTCAGGCACTACATCACGGGTATCAAGTATTTGTACACAACTGACTACGATGCAATTCAATTTTTAATGAATAAACCTATTACCGATGGTTGAGTCACACAATGGTGTCTACTTGATACAAGAATTTGATCTCACTATTTTAGATAAACATGGAAAATATAATATGGTTGGTCCAGCTTTCTTTCTTTCTAGGTTAACTCATGGGTGATAGCTCGCACTCCTACTAAGGATTATTTTTCGTATGAATATATTTTTCCATATCTTCTCACTCACTAGTGGTATATAGCGCATATAGCACAATTATCTTGCCGCGGGAAAATTCCCACACCCATTTATCTTCCGTAGATAATATCATCGTGCAGAGTGCCACTTAGTCCCGGATAGAGGGGAAATATCCTATCACACCGCGACCAGGACTTTTTAGATTCGGCTGCTACAGTGCCAGAGAAGATGAGGTTTTTTTATATCTTTGGAAATACTTTCATGCAGGAGGCCACCGTGGAGGGCAGCATTGCGCACAAAAGGATGCGGATACTAAAGCTACTCCCCAACAGGGTACTGCGGCCAACTATATTCCGGGATGCCAAGAAGTTTGCAGAAGGGATGGGATAGTCGCCATGAGGATAGGCCAACCTCGCGAAATCGGATGAGATGTTGTTACAACCTCAAATAGTGATAGAGCTCATTTTAGAAGTGGGTCATGGATTTTGTAGGGCCAATTAATCCTATTTCGCAACAACGGAAGGATCCTTTACATCATTGAGTGCGTACTGAGCTACGTCAAAAAAGTGGGTCGAAGCAAAGGCACTAACTAGAGCTATAGAGTAGGTTGTTTTCGACTGTGCCTGAGAGATATGTTTTGTTCGCTTTCGAGGATACCCGTAGGAGATAGTGATGATTGAGCCACTTCACATATCATTTGATCCCGTAGCTAGTTGTGAAGTATGGAATTCATCACAAAGATCACTTCACTTTATCACCCACAAGAAAATGTTCTGAGTGGAGAGCACCAACAAAAGTGTGCAGGTAGGCTCGACATGACAAGTGCTCGACCACTGCAAATAAATCTGGGCCGAAAAACTTGCGTTGCAGGTACTTTGAGGCTTACGGAACAACATGGAGGAATACTACAAAGCTTCTCACCATACGAATTTCGTGTATGGTAAGAATCATTTATTCCCTGCATGGTTCGAAAATAGTGGATGAACAACATTACGAGTCGTCTGAGTTTAAGCTCGACACAAAGACAACATTTGAATCATCTCAGTGAGTTGGAAGAGAAATGTTTGGCTCGCCATGCAGCAGTAGGCAGAGATCATTCAGCGAGCAAAGATCTAGATGGCATTACCTAGTTCATTAAGAAGAAGAAATTTCTGAAAGGAGATTGGGCTCTCTTGTACGATTCAATGGCTGCAAGGATTTCCGAGGCAAGTTTTTGCACCGGATAGCTAGAATCCTTGTGAAGTAGACACGGTCTTTGATAAAGTGGGAGGCGTACGATTGGTTTACTGCATTGATAGTGCTTTAAAGACATCGTTACTAGTTAATGGGCACCGTATGAGGTTATATCATCAACCTCGCTTTGGAGAGGAATCATTTGTTAACATTGCCACGGATTTTGATCTTTATGCCTACGCAACAGTGCTCCCTTACGGAGCCACAGAAATTTGAATTCCAATAAGTGTGGCAGTGAAAACCACTATTACACTCGTTAAAAAAAGTCAATAATAATAATAATAACAATAATCTGATTGTGAAAACCTCTTTTTCGGGTATAGTCGGACAATTTGCACATTGAAGACCACTTTGTGTGCGCGAGTTACACACCAGCTTTTTCTTCCTTCCATATAAGCTGTCATCCTTTCTTCCCTACATATTTCACAAGATGATGTTACCTGCATTCTGATTTATATGTATCTATTTTTCCTAAATGTATTATGTTTTCTAATGGGACCATGCAGCAGGCCATATGGTTGTTACATATATGTAACGCGGCAAAAGCCTATGAAACACGTCGTTTCCTATCTCGTCGTCATCGATGCGGCAAAGCAATAATTACAACATTCGAGCATGACCTCCACGACCCACCTTTGGAATCAATTATAACATCACATTAAATTCCTCCCTTCACATCATCTCAGGTACGTGATTTAAAAAAGGTAACATCATCATTTAATAATTTGATGATTAATGGAAATTTATGACATGCTACTGATGGTCTGGAGTGGCGGAAATCATCATTAAAGTTGTTGGGGGATAAATTCCAGCCAATCATTGCAAGCACCTGTTAGCCTCGAAAGTGTCATTAATCCCGCATGCAGCATCGAATTAAATAAAAGCGATAGCCAATTGCTGAGAAGATACTGGTCGAAAAATGGATTTGTACTTAAAGCCCATCCATTTTCCATAATTATGCACTAATGTGGGAATGTGTAGAAGTACGAATCCAGCAATTTGAAAATCTTTTCACCTTTCATCACCTCCCTTAAGCCGAATTCTTGTATCATCCGCCGAAAATTCTCAATCCAGGATAAGTAGAGACGGGGTGTTGGGAGATAACAAAGCGAGGCGGCGATATCATGGTGAGGTCGACGCAAGGAGTGATTCGAGTGGTACGACAAGATGGAGGATCGCCAGTGGAGACACATGAGACCGAAATCCATTGAAGTTCGTTTAGCCACCTATAAAAATTTTGATCAAAGAAAATAGGTGGCTAAATATTTTTACCGAGCCTTCGAGAGATCATTTCCTTCCTGAAAATATCTCATTCTTGAAGCCTCCGCATGTCTCTTTCGCCTTTGATAAGATCTTCCTACCACTCGTTTCCATCAAGAAATCCTCACCTTTGTCTATGAAAAAATTACACTCTCAGAAAGCCTACATCCGGCTCCCTTTATCCTTGCAAAATTCCCAATTTTTGACTTTTTCCCTTCTCAGAGTTTCCACTTCAACAAAAATCCCTCCCTAAGTCTTCTAAACCATCTAATTTCACTTTCACCACGCTGAAATCCATTCATTTGGTCAGGAAAAACCCTTTTTTCCCCTTGCGAACCCTTCTCTAAGCCTTAAAAACCTCTCTTTTTGGCTTAAAAAAACACTTATTTTTCATTACAAGCTTTGGCCCTTTGCGCTAGCTTCCTAACCACTTCCTCCATAAAAACCCAGTGCCAAAATCGGGCGCTCGGCCCTTGAGTGCTGCTCGCAGTCAGAAATTTCCCATGGGCGTGTTTCCTTTGTTCATCCAAAAGTTCCTCATGCGAGAGAGCATTTGGCCTATAGATCTCGAGAAACATTGCGAGCACGGTTGTGAAGGTGCGCAGCCGCCTGCGTCCGCTACGCGCACTAGCAGCGTTTCTTTGTCAACCTCGCGATTAAGATCTTCATGGGTGATCCTGAGCAAATCCAACGAGCCATCGCAGATCACCGCCCCAATCGCCTGATCACAATTTTTTTAAATGTGTCACTTTCCTTTCCCCGATTGGATCCCCGGTCGTTGAATCCACAAGAACCAATGGCGAGGATTTGATATCACTCCGCCCATGTGTCCCCAATTGGCCGCGAGGCAATCACTTCGCCGTCGATCTCTCCGCATATCCGACGGATCCATATGCCATCACAACATCATACCATCGAGTTTTTGGCCCCTCCCATCCTTCGATGCGATTAGATCGTAGCCTTCGTCCATCCCATCTAGTCCGAGCGACCCTCCTTTCTCCCACTCAATCATTGGCCTGCCCTTTTTGCCTCCACCTGCTCTCTTTTTAATCTCTCGTTGTCCATCCCGCAGTGGATCCAATGGCTCATATTTTTCCCCGCGTCCACTCACCGGCTCCTCCGCTTTCACTAATCCCTCTTTCAAATCTCGCCGTTCATTGCATAGATCGGACAAACAGCTTTTCCCGCCGCCTTCGCGACTTGGCAGCTTACGACCGGGCCACTTTCCCATATCGCGGTCCATCTCACCATCATATCTCACGAGCCCCAAATCCAACGGCCAAGAATCATATCGCGTAGTTTTGGCGTCCTAAATTTTAACGGTTTAAAAATCACTGCGATATGGGTGGTTTTTTGCCACGTGTCTGGAGGCGGTGGACCATATCGCGTGATTTTGGGAAAATTTAAAAGCCTCGCACTTTGGTTGCCATCGAGCTCGAATGTGTTTCACGGAAAACCACTTCTCTTTCGCACGCTGACATTTCTTCCACGTCACCTCAGTACCGTCGATCTATATAGATCTACGATCCTCGTACATGCACACATTTGGTTTCATATTTCTCTCCTCTATCGTGCTACCACGTCGTCTCATCGAGCTGATCTCCATCATTGATCTCCTCCTGAGATCCAACGGTTCATAATAACGCTCGCCCTCTGCCCACGCCGGCACCATCTCGAAGCCTCATTTCTTGGTATTCATTTTTCATGCATTTCATACCTTTGTATTTTGCCGAAAGGTCAAAACCTTATGTTTTACATTGAAAATCATGTTTCCTCCGTCCAACATTAAAACTTTGGTGTTATAACACTGAGGTTAATTTTCTCCATCTAACACTTCCAAATTCACTCCACCAGCACATCCCTGCTTGTCGATCATCATTAGTCCATCTGTGTCTCGGTGGCCCACATAACCATTTCTTCATCAGCCACCATCGACGCTGGGTTTTCACCATTTCCACGAGATTTTTCGGCTATCTTCCACTTTGCATCCTGCGCATTCATCTCTTCCTGGCGCTGCCATTCTCCACAGCCCTCCACATAGATCCATCCTCCCTCCCGCTTGAATTCTCTCTAACATTGTTTGTGTCTTTGTGCAGGGTTACAGTTGGTGATAGCCGTTCTTTTCTACGCGTGATTCTTTCGTTAGTGACCTTCTGAGAGTGCTGACGAAGTTTCATCGAGCCGCAGATTGTAGGGAAAACTCTTTCGAGAGGGTTTTTAAACACATATTTTATCCAAATCAGTGTCAAATCGTGCTAATACTCCAGCACCATAAGCCCCGCAAATTCACAGACGCAGACATTCAATGAAGCGAGCAAAGAGTATCGTTAATGGATTAAAGAGTTCTAAAGCTCCGTAATTGAAGATTTTAAGATTTAATTAAATGTTTAAAGGGCGAGTGTACCATAGGTGAAAGACCTTTGTGATTCATACTGAGGCCTAATGAGGCCTAAAGCATAGAAACAATATTTTTCGAGTGATCTTTCTGCATCAGCTGAGAGATTCTTTCCCAAGAAAGGACAAAGCTCCCATACTGCTTTTATTCTACATCGGGCTCCGGAGAAGATCTCCACGAAAGAAAATCCTAATGCTGCTGCAGAATTTCTATGTGTAGTCGTGGTAGGCCTAAAATTCATTTATCTACCTTTTTTTCTTATCACCGTAGTACTATAGCCAAAAATTACATCGAAAGAACATACTCTGGAGTTACTATCGGCCTCGTCGAAAGACCACTCTGCTCACCCAAAGAGTGCTCGAAGATCAAATACATAGTAATTTAAGGTAGAATGGGGCCTCGAGCCCACTTCTTCTACCTGTGTTTTGTAAATGTTTCATTTCAATTTCCTGTCCTACCTCCTCTACCTCTCTTTGGCTATAAAACTCATGAGGAAACATATTGTAAAGTCTGTTTGAACGGATATTCGTGGAATTGCAATTTTGTTTCTCTTGAGACATAGTTATAACGCTGTAAAGTTGTAAAACGGGATGAGGAGATGATTTCGGACTTAATATCAAGTTGTTGGATAATGTTGTATATGACCGAGTTGTTGCTCTTTAATCGATCAGAAATCTCTTTGGATCGCGACATTTAAAGCAGCGGTGATGTGTTCTACCTTGCTGCTTTTCCTTCGTAGTCGAGTCACATTTTGTTTCTTCCGGTAAGAATCGATTAATTTGGCTTTAGGATATACCCTTGCATGGTACACCATTATGCTCCTCGCTCTTCTTATCTTTGACGTTTTCTACATAGGTTACTAGCATTCGTAGAACTAATTCAAGATGTTCAACCAAGTGTGGTAGTTGTTAGTCACCGCTAACGCGATGTGTGAGTTATGAATCTGCTCTTGAGATGTTCTTGTCTAGTTTTAATTGAAAGAATTGGGATACTAGGAGTTTAGAATGTTGATTGTGTCTCCCTTTAGGGACTTTTTCAGTAGTTAACTCCTAAGTCCCTCAGAGTTTAGTGTCCATGCATTGAAATTTCAAATCCTTTCTCTGATCTCAGGCTTTCACCTTTGTGTTTAAATCTTTAATGCTTTTCCTTTGTCCGAAGAGTTGTCCTTTTAGTTGGATCATGTAGGTGTTTAAGAGCATGCGTCCCTGAGATGCGATTTACGCGTGATCCTATGGAGAAGTTTCCTTGTCATTTCCACCCTTCACATTTCCTTACCATTTCCTTTACCATACTATCATCTTTAACATCCTGTGTAGATGACTAGCTCAATCGAAAGCTTGGATCACCGAGTAGCAAGTAAAGCTTCATACCCAGGACTCCATTTCCCAATGGTCTCGAGTGTTCTTTGAAGTATCTCCTTTTTCCTAAAGTCCTTCTTTGCTCACCTTTGTCTTATATTTAACCCTTCTTTCTGTGTTTCCCAACAACCAAATAAAACAAAACAAACAACAATCCCCGTGCCTTATAAACTAGCCTAATGCTGAGCCCGAACTTCAAAAGACATATACCTTTGCCTTTATAGAGAGATCCTCTGGACCTGTCGAGGGCTAGATCCCGAGGTCCCAAAGTGTGGTTTTGATGGCGATGTTATCTTTTTGGTGAGACCCATACACTGCCAAAACATAGGAACAACAACATAATGGCGACTCCGCGTAGGGGAATTTGAGTAAAACACACCTTTAAACACTTCTAAGAACTCAAAGGTTTAAGACCATAGTAGCTGATTTTCAGTGCAGTTAATCATTGTGGTGGATAGCAACCTTCTCGAAACATTCTAAACCTTCCACCTGGCAACTCCATATTTCCCTTAATGATTAAAAAGACTCACCCACAGAATTGATCGATGCCAGCTCGCCGATTATCTTGGTTTCATTGACTCCACCGTGAGACGATTCATTTACAACATCGGCCCATAGTAGAAGAAACACATAGGATTATCTCCTTCGGTCCATAGAAAAACATACCGGGCTTCAAGAACCATTCATACAAGAGCTTATCCTAACCCAAACCCACCCGGAAATAGTTAATGACCCAAAGAAAATTCTTGGGGATATCTCTCCCACCCCTAGGAAAACCAACTATCTGGAGACCCATCCATACGAGCTATCTCTTCCCCTCAAAGAAATTCTGCAGCTCTTTCGGACTCATTGTGACTTAGACTTACCAAGTAGTTTACCTGAAAACTAGGTCCAATTAGTGCTCTAGACCAGTCATACCTTGAGACTTCCAAGTTCACCATCTCACAGTTGGTCAACACTGTCGGGATAGAAAAAGCTCCATCTCCACACCTCCCGATATTCATTTCATTCAAAAGCTTGGACTGCCTCTATCACCCTAAATCAACTCAACAATTTGCTTTGTTGGTCCTAGCATTTCGTCATCGCCATATACCGTTGCTCAAGCCAATACTGCACCTACAAAACACCATTATGGCGACTGCATGCACCACTAGTGTTGCCACAACCTCTAGTGCCTTTCACCCAGCGATTACTCAGTCTGCAATCCCACATTTCATCAAGCAGAGCCTACCATGCTCAAAACCATGTAGAAATGGGATGGAAGAGGTGACATTTATGTGGAAAAAGATGATGAGACGGTGGAGATGAGAGATAATTTGCACCTTTAAAGATTTAGGGAGGAGATGTGGAAGAAGTGGTTTTAAAGAGCCTACCTTCTATTAGTATCCATGATCTTCCCGAGTATAAGAACCGCAAAAGAAATATAGGAGAGAGCGTCCACGAAGGAAAGCTGTTCTTATCAAGGTTTAAAAGCATTTATAATGCTCTTCCTCCACATATGAAGACACTCCCCGCAAGGAAAGGCTCTGACGAATTGTCTGAAGGATTTGATGTGGACATGGCCTATCTGACTTAGGGAAGAGATTTCAACACATCGTGGAAGATATAGAAAAAATGGAACAAAGTGAGTGTGGAAGCGAAACTGTGAAAAGAGAGGCCGTAAATTGGCTGCGAGAAAGAGGTAACATATAGGGATGACACATCGGCCCACATCTAATCCAAATGTGGCAGTCTGGCCAAACAAACATGGAAAGGCTAGAGAAAATGATGTAGAAAATGGTTTGTCAGCGATCGGTAGACCGAGAACGTAAACCAAAAATCAAAACCCAAAACCAGAAATTTAGGAGAAAAACAATCACCAAAAGCAGACGAGAGAGCTACTACGATCCACGAATTCATACCCCCATTTCAAGAGAACTTCCTTGATGAGGATGAGGGGATACAGAAGAGTCCGAGTAGACCACAATAAACATGGTGGAAATAGACAACTCCAATCCACAATCGGCACCCACCGAGAAGACAATCGAGACCTCACACTCACACTAGGAGGAGAAGGTTAGAATCTCGAGGATTATAGGCCGTAGGATTGGAAAATTCCATCATGTAGGTCGAGGAGAACAGGTATGAACTTAGCTTAGCAAAGAAGAGCCTCGAACACTCTCCCTACTAGCCAGACGATTGCTATTAAGAAAAGGCCTTAGGAAAACTCCCTAAGGTGACTATTGAAAGCAACAAATCGAAGATGAGAGTCTGGGAAGAACAAAGAAAAAAGACATCCAAAATACTCGAGCAAACAAAGTTTCCAAAAAACTAGCAAAGACATAGCATTGCGACTAGTGCTCCACGATAAAAACACCTGCCTACAAGCATTGTACATAGTGAGAATCATCCCATTGATTCCGCCACCAAATTAGTGGCTAACAAAACAAATTTGAGGTCTTACAAAGAGTCAATCCTTCAATTTGGAGAGTCGAGATTGCTAAAGTAAAATTGTTTGTCCCTCTCTACGAGCCGGCCACTCGAGAGTGTATATAAAGGCCAAATTTTGAAAGCTTTAAACCTGGGAGAAAATAGTGACACCGTAAATCTAAGTGATGATCAACCGGCCTTTCCGGTTTGGTCCAAAGATATAAGGGAAGTTTCAAGAAGGGGTAGTACCTCCTTTTATATCAACCTCAACATCCATGGCAAGATCCTTCCTGATGCAATGCATGACTTAGGGCATAACACAACCTAATGCCTAAGGTAGTGATGGAGAAGCTAAGCCTAGAGATAACCGAGATCCCTATAAAGACTTTATATTCATTTGACTCTAGCAGAGTGAAGTGCCATGGCCTAATCAAAGACCTTTGTGTGAACTTTGACCCAAATTCTAGCCAAATTTATGGTTATGGATGTGGTGGTGGCGGATGTACCCACCTAAATATGGCATCCTGTTGTCGAGGGTCATGGGGAGCCAAGTTGCGAGGTACAATGCGGATGGATGGGTCTTATGCCACAATCCTGTCTTTTAGCCAGCTTAGAAGGCTCGTATGAGAGGCACAAATGAAGTTTATGGTCGAGCGCCCACGAAAAACACGAAAATTCACCTATGTACTCTGTACACACGGATCTAGACTCCTTTATCATTTACGATGATGGATCACACAGACGAGCCGAGCTAGAGATAGAGATGCAAACAATAGAGTAGAGCCATGGATTTTAACATAATAGCCACTCTAGACATAGAGGGAAAAAGAAAGAAGAAAACCTTTGGACGTATGCACCGAATACGAAACTCGCAAATAGAACGACACAAGACTACAAACAGCACAGCTAGTCATCTCTATGAACTCCATACACATCACGAATAACAGAAACACCCCACACCACAATGCGTAACCCCATTTTCACAACCTAACATGAAATGGAAACCAACGTTAGGGATGAGAATGATGATAAACTTGAAAATGATCCATTGTGGAGAATGAATTTCGATGGGTCCTGCACTAGAAAAATGCGAGCGGAGTGTGGTTACATAACGCCGAGAGTGACTATGTTGAGAATCATGCCTTCAATCCAGACTTCAAATGCACAAACAATAACTCGAGTACGAGGCCCTTATCCTAGGCTTGAATCTATTGGAAAGAAAACTAGGAGCCCAGAAGGATAGTTGTACACGGAGACTCGCGAGTTAATCATAAAACAAGTGAACGGAGAGTATCACGGCAAAGCACCCTAAATTAAGAGCATATAGAAATGATGCTATGGATTTACACGAAAACATTTGTAGAATATGAGCTGGTGTTTATTCCTAGGAGTCGAACATTGTTTCAATGGATTAGCTTCTATAGCTAGTTCGTATCATAAAGGCTAGTGACCAAACAAATCATCATTCAGACAAAATATAGACCTGCAGTGCCTGATAACAAAAAATATTGGCAGGTATTTGAGGGCGATAAGTAGATAGAGTATTTCCTAATTGGCAGGAATGAGTTTGAATTCTCTGATTCAAACTCGAAATTTGATGAAAGCCGCCTGGGTGAAGAGCCCCTCGATGAAGAAAAATCACCCCATAACGTAGAAATAAACACGTTGACTGAACAACTCAGAAATCCAACCGAAGAATATAAGAACACAGAAAAAAGAGAAAATAGAGGTGCTGTAGTCAAGATATAAGAATATACCCAGGGGACTGGCACCTTTAGAGGGCCTTTTTTATTTTGACGACGTAGCCAAGAAGCCCACTATAGAACACTCAGACTCAAATGTCGAGGAATGCAACATAGGCACTGAAGATAAGCCTAAGATGATTAAACTAGCTAAGTCCTTGCTCACAGAGATGAAAAAAAAAATATTGACTTATTTAAAGAGTTCATCGATGTGTTTGCCTGGAACTACGAGGACTTAAAGGCCTACGATATAGACATTATATAGCACCAAATCCCTTTGAAATAAAACCAAAAACCCTTCAGACAGAAACTTCGCAGAATTAACCCAAAACAACTGCCTCTAGTCGAAAAGGAAATCAAGAAGATGTACGAGGCAGGAATTATAGCGCCTGTGAGGTTCTCCGATTGGGTTTCCAACCTTGTAGCTGTGAGAAAGAAGACAGTTGAGATCAGACTGTGCATTGATTTCAGAAACCTTAACAGAGCTTCACTTAAAGACAATTACCCTTTACCAAAGATGGAACACATCCTACAGAGGGTAGT